>JAJOZX010001023.1:480000-870000 GCA_023014485.1 Bathynomus jamesi | reverse complement strand
TCAGTTTTATATGAAAGTTTACTTTTTAAAAGTCCAAAATACTAAAATTATAAAAAAAAACCACAAATTTTATAGATTAGCAAAATGTTCTTAAAAAGTTTAATATTATTTCCTTATTATATTGATGCACATTTTTTTTAAAAATTTTATTAATTAAAAATATTCAAGAAACGCCCCATTTCGTTATATTTATATAATCTATCCATTACAGAAATTATATTAACCTTCCACAATTAATTAAAAATGGAACACAAATTGAGTACATATTGCATATAGGTGTGACGCATGCATGAACTAGGTCTTTAGGTCACTTTAACACCAAATCGCGCGCAAGCACAAAAATATTAATCGTTATTTTGATATAAAGTATATAATGACCAGTTGTAACAAAGTGAGCGATCTTCCCTTCTTGAAGGGCGAGAGAAGTATGAACTCAATATGAGCAGTTAAAGGCTTTGCAAGGATGACTAAAAGATTTCATATATTCATTCACATTTGAAGCAAGCTCCGTTTATAAATTATACTGCCACACGTTTATATAAGGCCTTTCGTGTATTCAATAGTACACCTAGTTACCTCGTCACAGTACACCCTGATGAAGTGTACTGTTGAACACACAAAAAACTTGGGATAATTTTTCCTCTACTTTGAGAGTTTGTATCATTTATTTATTTCACGTGTTTAGTTGTGAAATTCATCCCATATATATATAAAAGCTGAAGGTTTGATGTACGGATCCAATAATTTATAGGCTTAAAGAATGTTCATTGTAATATGAAAATGAAAGTATATTAAAAAATACATTTACATATTTTTTTTTACGAGCAAGTGAAAATAGTGTACTGTCCCTTCTTGAATGATATAAGTGAACATATAGTCTATAGTTAGTGTGTTGTTAATATATGAACGGTAAGTTATTAGTTATTCTATATTTTGATTCTAATACAAGTGGAATTAATATTTCCTAATTTTTATGAACCAAATAATTGCAGTTTGAAAACAAAATAAAAAAGTTTTCGTTGCAAACAGAAAACCGAAAGAAAACGGAAACTAACATTTAAGCAACAACTGAGGTAAAATTAAAAAAATTGAAGAGTTTTAAAACGTTTTGGTCTTAGTAAAATGTTTGTTTAGTAAAGGCCTATTTGAAGTTTTTCTTCAAATGCGAAGTTTTACTCAAAATAAGGTACTTACGTATTAACGGGGGGCCACCACATATTGATGATTGGTTAGGTTAAGTTGTAATATTTTCGTTAGTTGAAAATTTCTAATACATCATATTTTTTAAATAGCAATATTTTTTAAAATATTTTTTTATACAATTTTCTGAAAAAAATAATTTTTTTTAGGCTTATTCATGATGAAAATTTGGGATCTACCAAAATTTTTGGCCTCCAGAAACAAATGTTGTTTCTAATGTGTAACATGTATTAATCATTGTAAATATTTGAAATATAAATCATTGTAAATATTTTAAAAAATATTGCTATTTAAAAAATATGATGTATTAGAAATTTTCAACTAACGAAAATATTACAACTTAACTTAACCAATCATCAATATGTGGTGGCCCCTCGTTAATACGTAAGTAACCAAAATAATTCTTGAAAAATACGATATAATCGCTTTAGTAAAACTTATTCTAACGTTTCGCCCGTATATACACTTCAAGTTCTTCAGCCACTGAGCAGAACTAAGCAGATGTTTGTCCGGAAGTTAAAAGATAAAAATGTAAAATTCATTTACAAAAGCGGAATTAATTAAAAATAAATTAATAGTACTGACACTTTTGTATGAATGTCAAACACTGACGCGGGATGAAAGGGAGAAGTCAAAGGCAGGGTTGCCGAAGTTGGTACGTTCGTACCAAATGTGGTACTTTTTGCCTCCTCTGGTACGTTTGGTACGACGGCCGAAAATTTTGGTACTATTTGAAGTTTTGTCGAAACAAACAAAAACTGCTATGTATGTATAAAAACTATCCTTTAGAAAACTATAATTTGGTTCATTATTGAATGGAAAAGAAAAAAATTATTATTGATGGATTTTAATTTTCGTTTCGTCTCGTAGTAGAAAGAATGGTCGGTACAGGGTACATTCGAATTACAATATATTATAAACTACGATCTTGGTGCAGGAGAACTTTAGGATCAAAATGGCCAGAATTATCCTGGAAAATGCCTTCATTGTTCAAGTCGCCAAAATAAAAATCTTGTTTTAATTGCTGGATTTTAGTTTTATTTTATTGTCTCAACTTATCAAAATATATCGTCTTTTTATATATAAAAAAGTGTTTTTGTGAACGAAAGTTTTGGATAATGGCCGAAACGTGAGATTGACCGTTAAAAAATAAGGTTAGTTTAACATCTTTATATGTTTTAAAGCATTTATTATCATTTTTCAATTATTTGGTACCTTTTTGCGAGATTTGGTACCTTTTGACTTAAGTTTTGGTACACTTGCCAAAAAAATTTCGGCAACCCTGGTCAAAGGTAAGAAGAGTTATACTGAATGTTTGGAATTGTTTGCCTCCAATGTTTCAAACCTAGTTTTCTTTATTTTATAGTTTTATTCCATTTTCTTTTATGAAATTACCGTCACTAGTGAAGGGTAACTGAATGTTTGACGTAAATGGTTTTAAGCCATGGTCTTTGACCTTTCATTTCGTCTGTGAAACATAACTTACAAGCAGGCCTGGATTAACCATTAAGCAAAATAAGCACGTGCTTAGGGTACCAAGGGAAGGGGGCACCACAGAGAAAACTTTTTAAAGTATAGATAAAGTTATAAGTAGGCAACAATAAGCATTATTTTGCATCTTTTGATCCATGTATGTTGAAATGCTATGTATCTTCAAGGTTAGAAAGCAATGGAATAAAAGATGTTTTGTTTCGTACAAATAATGATATTTCTTCATTAGAATTTTTTTTCAAAAATTGACCACCAACATCGATTTCTGTAGAAAGAATCGTTTTCAATAAATTTTTGTATTTGCATTTTTCCCTTATAACAGTTTTTTAAAAAATGAATAAAAAAGTGTTGAAAATTTGCATTTTTCCTGTTGCCCTAGTTGTAAGTAAATAATTTGCTTATATTGCTTACTGCTATTTAGTGTTAAATAAATAAAATTAAAAAACAGGTTATATTTAATATAGTTGTGGGGTCTGGCCTGGGGGATGGCCTGGAAGAAAACTGAATTTTTAATCTATTATTTCACATTCAGCACTTATTGAGTCTTAATGTCTTGTCAGTTAGACAATGGAAGGGTCGAGGGGGAACCATTGCTGGGCTGTGCTTAGGGTATCAGTTGGCCTTAATCCGGCCCTGCTTACAAGATTGTTACCCTTTCTCAGGGATATATTTAGGGGTATTTCCTACCCACCCGGAAAGTCCCCCATAAAAGTTCCTGTCAAAAAACAAGTGAAAAAATAAAAGCGTGGGAAAATTACATATTGTTTAACAAATGATTCTCTTATAAATGGCACAGCTTTCGTCATAGACACGTTCATTTGCCATAATTCTGAAATTGTTAATATTTATTTTAAAACACTCAAGCGATACAAAAGTTTGAGTGGTTTTGACTGGCAGATGCTAGATGATTTTCTTATTAGCAAATCCGTTGTGTTCTATAAATTATTTGTATCAGTTCATCAGTTGATACAGATTGCTAGTATTTTTTTTTTATAAGACAATTTTGCGCCTTTTCATTTATTTATTGTGTTCATTTTTATTGAGAGTAGAGTAAAAATTAAATTTAGCTCTGCAGAGTTAACACTATGCAACAGTCGCTCTAGCACTGTTAGAAAATCTAGAAGAGAAAGACTCATTGTTGTCTCAAAGCGATATGATGACTAAGCTAATTAATGCAGCATTGCTTGTATATATTAAGTTAAGGTATATATATCCATCTCATAATTGTAAGGTTAGTGAAAAATTCGCTTATTTTAGAGCCAGCAGTTTTAGACTCTTGTGGCACCATTTTTTGGGCACTGGCAGCATCCTTTTCACTCTTTGTTTGAGTGCGGCACTGATAGGGCGTGGTCTTATAGAGAGCTCTCTTACAATTCAGTTTGGTAGTTCAGATACAGGATTGTTGCACCGTGCGATGGTGCAGGTTGTGTTGTTGTTGCAAGGTTTAGAAAGAAGACCATAAAGAGTGCCCTTTTTTAATTTTTATGCTACTGAAGTCTAAAGTAGGCCCACATCGAGTCAACAACCCTAAGGTAGAACCGAATAGGACTTCCAAGTCCATAAAGCCTGTTTTAGTCTAGCTTAACTTAGGCTACAAGTTAAAGTAGCCCTTCAGAGCTTGGCTGTTCAAGACTCAACTGGGATTCCGAGCCCAACAAAAAAAATAAAATAACAAGCACTGTTGCAGAGCAGGTCACAAATGACTTCGTTCACATTGGTCAGGTAACTAGTTGTGATCCAGCTGATAACCTCCAGTCTCCTCAGAAAGTCCCAAAGCACGACGCAAATGTATGCATACGAGTATATACATTTAATATGAACAATTTAGTCAGATTTTAAAAAATATATCTCAGAATGTACTCGTACTTGGCTTGTAATAAAACAGTTTCTTCAAAACACCTTGTAAACTTACTTTCTGAACAACCCTCGTAGATTTAACCCTAGATTAGACACGAGAAATGGACAAGTAACAGAGCAATGTACATTTTCCTAGATTTTTATTAGTATTCCATCATAAATCGATTTCAACTTGTTTTTAAACGAATTTACTTTAAAGATATATTTATATCAGTATTTAAATCATTCCATAGTGTCAATCCAATAAAACCGGTTAATTTTTTATATGAAGGCAATCTAAATTGAGGAATAATTTGCTTTGATCTATTTCTAGTCTGATATGAGTAGATATATTTATCCAATGCAAGTTAATGATTTTGTTCTTGCACTTATAAATGAAAATAAAATGTACCAGTTTGATTACATCTTTGAGCTTTAGTAGTTTCAGCTCTTTAAGTAATGTACTTGAATGATCATGGAAATCGGCATCAGATAATAACTTTATTACTCTTTTGTTTGGATGACAAAGATATTGTTTAAAGCGTTGTTATCGAAATTTCCCCATTCAAGGGTGCAGTATATTATATAAGGAAAAACAAGAGTATGATACAGAGTTAAAAAAAAATCTGTTTAGGGACTACATGTCTAAGTTTAAACATTATAGCAACGCTCCTTGAAATCTTTTTTGAGATATAATTTACATGACCATTCCACTGCAGATTCTTGTCTAGTATAGGAAGAATTTATTGGAGGTCAACCATTTCATTACATTAATAAATTCTGAATTAAATATGTCTTTATCTGAATTAACATCTTCGGAAGAAAAAGACAGTTATATCATGTGCAAACATCATGAAGTTAAGTAAAGGGTGATCCAGAGAAATGGGACCCAAAAGAAACCCCTGTAACTCTTAAAGTATAAGTCCTTTTATAAAATCATACGCGTCATTCGAAAGAGGATAGTTACAAGTTTGTACAGGATTGTATAGGTTTTGACAATACAAGACAAGATAAGATACAAAACAAAATAAAAGTGTTAGTTAAAACTAACCCTTCAAGATGACTGCATGGACTGTGGAACAGCTGCGTTTCATAAGTGAGCAATATTATGAGCATGGAAGAAGTGTAGTTTCAGCTCAAAGATCTTTCAAGACAAATTTTCAGATGTCAAAATCACCTTCTAAGAAAGTAATCCCTCGGTGTGTAAGAAATTTTTCCCTAACTGGCAGCATTGGAAAAAGAAAACCAACTGGAAGAGTGCGCACAGCAAGGATAGACGAGACCATTAACAGAACTCATGAAATTGTACAGGATAATCCTAACATAAGCATCAGACGTGCTTCTCAGCTGTTAGGAGTTGGATATGGAACAACACACCGTATATTCAAGCAAAATTTAATGCTCTTTCCATATAAAATTCAAACAGTGCAACAACTAAACGATGGAGATTTCGCACGAAGACGACAATTCTGTCAATGGATCCAACAGAAGGTAAATGACACCACCAATTTTCTAGCAACTTTGATTATGTCAGACGAAGCCCATTTTCACTTGAATGGAACTGTAAACAAACAAAATTGTCGTTTCTGTGCAACAGAAAATCCATTGAATATTACCGAAGTCCCGTTGCATAGTCAGCGTGTAACTGTTTGGTGTGGTCTTACTGCATCTCAGATCATAGGGCCGTACTTTTTCGAGGATTCCACCGGAAACACGGTCACTGTAAATGGTGATCGCTACGAAAAAATGTTGACCGATTTCCTTATTCCTAAATTAAGAGATCTTTGTCTAGAAAACCACTGGTTCCAACAAGACGGAGCTACCTGCCATACCACGAGGAACTGCATGGCAGTTTTTCGTCAAACGTTTCCAGGCGAGTTAATCTCAAGATTTGGAGACGTTGAATGGCCCGCAAGGTCTCCGGATTTTTCTCCCTTAGATTATTATCTGTGGGGATATTTAAAGAGTAGGGTCTACAGAAATAACCCAACGACCTTGCAAGAATTGATGCAGAACTTACAAGCGAGAACACTGGAATGCTTGGCAACTAATGGAGCACATTTGAAAGGAGTCATTTTTAAAAAATAAATATTTCATAATAAACTTGTAACTCTACTCTTTCGAATGATATATAGTTTTTATGAAAGGAATTAAATATTAAGAATATTTGGCTTTTTTTTATGGGTCCCATTTATCTGGATCACCCAGTATATCAGAAGAGGGGGGAAGGTTATTTATATATAATAAAAATAACAGTGGACCCAAGACTGAGTCTTTTTGCCTCCAGGTTGAAACCCGCCCCCACATTTCAGAACTTCTGGATGCAACCCTGATTTCTTGGCATTAAGTTTTCTTCAGGGGCAGTCCAAACCAGCCTCCATCCGTGTTATTTGCCTGAACTAAGTCAGACCAATAAGAAAAAGAGGCGTTATTTAATGTAAGCTGATTACAACACGAATAGGTTGATCTTGGGGTGAAAGTAATTTAACTGTTTATAAAAAAAGTTGTTTACAAATCTATTAATATTAAACAATATTAAGCCATTTAATTAATATTTGACACTTGGCCTTAGTAACAATATTCAGTGGACAACTCCTTAATTGTAAATACTGTCTAAACATGCTGCACGAAATGAAACGGAGTTGAAAAAAATTTTGGGAACCATAATACTGGCTTTGATGAATCTTTTTCTTATGCAGGAAGGAAGGTCCAAGGGCGAATGTCCGCAAAAGTCCCCCCCCCCCCATAGAGGAAGAAGAAAGCCAAAATCAAGGTCCACTGTTCTCGAGATGCCTGGACACTCTGCGTTTGAAAAATTGGAGGACATAGACAGAGGAAAAGTGGATTGAGGAAGATTGTTCCAGAGTTCACCGGTTAAGTAGATAAAAGATTGAAAATGCCGATTAACCCTTGCGTAAGAGAGTTGGACAGAAAAGGAATGAGAATGTGTCGAAAGTCTGGTACATGTGTTCTGTCCTTAAAGGAGGAGGCACTCAGTTAGAAAGTTCAGAAGAGCAGTGTCCATTATAATAGCGATAGTAAAGAGAGAGTGAGGCAACATTGCAGCGGAGAGAGAGAGAGAGAGAGAGAGAGAGAGAGAGAGAGAGAGAGAGAGAGAGAGAGAGAGAGAGAGAGAGAGAGAGAGAGAACACAATCAGTAAGAGGCGGGAAATTGATGAGGCGAAAAGCCTTTGATTCCACTCGGTCATGTAGAGCTGTGTAGGTTAAGCCACCCTCACGCATGAGAAGCGTACTCCATACAGGGGCAGACAAGACCCATGTACAGAGACAACAACTGACTGGGGGTGAAGAAACTACGGAGCTGTTACGGCACAGGTAACCTTTTAGAAGCTGTTTTAGAAGGAGTATATATGATCTTTCCAGGAAAGATTAAGAGAAAAGGGAACGCTAAGAATGTTAAGAGAAGAGGGAGGATTGACCTGTGTATTGTTGAAGGTAAGGGGATAGTCGTGTGGAAGATTGTAATTAGTAGACAGATGAAGGAACTGTGTTTTTGAGGCATTGAAAACCACAAGGTTTTCTCTGCCCCAATTAGAGATAGTAGAAAGATCAGAGGTCCGGTGCATCATAACTGTCCTAGGCCCTTCGTGAAGCAGTGTTGAGAGGGACGCTTTGTGAAGCAGGTGAAAAAGCGAAGAGTGGAATCAACGCATAGGGGTGTAGGAGTGGGTAAGACAGGAAGTACGACTTAATAAATCATTGATAAATAAAAGGAAAAGAGTGGGTGACAGGACAGAACCCTGAGGAACACCACTGTTAATAGCTTTAGGAGAAGAACAGTGGCCATCTACAACCGCAACTATAGATCAGCCAGAAAGGAAATCAGAGTTGAAGGCACAGATATAAGGAGAGAAACCGAAGGTGGGCAGTTTGGGAGTTAAGGATTTGTGCCAGGATTTGTGTCTAGCACAATAGCAAAGGTTTCACCGAAATTCAGAAAGGAGAATGACTGAGAGTCAGAGGGATATGCAAGAAGATCGCCAGTAGAGCATCCCTCGTGGAAACTAGGCTGACGATTTGGAATAAGATTGTGAGAAGAGAGATGCTTAAGAATCTTCATATTAAGGAGAGATTCAAAAACTTTAGAAAGGGAAGAAATAAAAGCAATTGGACTATAGTTGAAGGGTTGAGAGTGGACACCCTTCTTTGGGACAGGCTAAATGAAGGCGAACTTCCAGCAGGAAGGAGAAGTAACAGATGAAAGACAAAGACGAAAAGAGTTTGCCTAAGCAGGATGTAAGCACAGAAGCACAGTTCTTGAGAAAAACTGAAGGGACACTGTACGCCTTCCTAGAGTTGAGCCCAGATAGGGTAGAAAGAATATCTTTGGAAGAGATTCTAATTTCAGACATAATTAAGTCAGAGGGAGGAGGAGATGGAGGAACAGCACCAGAATCGCTCAGGGTTGAGTTCGAGGCGAATGTTTGAGCAAAGAGCTCAGCTTTATCGGAAGAAGAAACAGCAACTGAGTCATAGTAATGGAAAAGAGGAGGGAAAGAAGTAAAGTTGTTGGAGAGGTTCTTGGCTAGTGCCACAAAGAGCGAAAAGAATTAGAATTGGATAGGTTTCACAATTTTGTCTGATGAAAGAATTTTTGGCGAGTCGAAGAACGGATTTTGCACGATTCAGGGCAGGAATATAAGCTGAGTGAGAGTCAGAAGTTGGATGGCGACGGTACCTTCTGAAAGCTTCCTCTCTCTTACAGAAAACAGAGGAGTTAAAAATATGCTACAAGCAAAGTTAAACCAAGGTTTTATTGCATTAGTATTAGGAATAGAATATGGAATGACGCCTCCATGCTCGAGAGAATCACCTCCGTGATGCGTTCAGACCACCCGAAGGCGCTCCAGCTACGGAAGCAGTAATCATTCCATGAGAAACCAGAAAATCAGCGGTGCCAAAGTGCCAAAGGTGTCTCCTCTTACAAGGATCCAAAGGCCGAACTGGAGCGATAGGAGAGGAAACAGATTTAAGATTGTGGTCGGAGGAGCCCAACGGAGAAAAAAGTCTATCACTGAACTAAGCACAGATACACTCACTTATTTAGACTCATTATGTATCTCGTTATATCAATGATGATGGTAAATAGCATGTTCAAAATGTTTTGTGATGTCATGGTTCTGATTTCACGCAATACTTATAAACAAATATATTTCTTTCTAATGATACAAGCTGACTCCATTGTAGGAAAAATTAAACAGATTTCGCATCATTTAACAATATTTAATAAAACACCCTCATATACAATGAAATACTTTTCAAAGTCATCTGGCTACAGGTTTAATTTTAAAATCTTTTAGATCGTAGACCATGTTTTTAACACCTGAAAGTAAAAACAAGATATCATAATTAGCACTTGTGATAGTTTCCGCACCTGAAAAACCGCAAAACAAGAAAAAAAATGATGGTGTCACAGTTAGAGCTTTAAGAAAACAAAAATAATTTAAAATCAAATTACGAGAGAAATATGGAGCGCAATAAAGGATATTTTCGTGCTTCTCTCTTTATTTACTTATTTAGTAATTTTTTTATGTACAGACAGTTTGCGTTTTACAATAGTTTTAACATAAAACGATAAAACTTTGTCAAAAGTTTTAAATTCAGTTTAGTATTACCGTATGTTGAAAAAATCCGTCTATATACAGTCTCTCTTATAATATATATATATATATATATATATATATATATATATATATATATATATATATCAGGGCTGGCAGGTCGGACCCGGGTTTAACCCGAAATTGAGATAAGACCCGGACCCGGACCCGGACCTGAAAGTGAATTTTAAAATTGACCTAGACCCAGACCCGACCCGAAAGTGAAAGACCCGCACAGCTGGGTTTTAAGTTTACAAAATTTATGTGTGCGCCTTTAGATTTGGCAACAATGTATTGAATTATCACTCCACCCTCCAAATGACTCACTGGAAGTGGAGAGTTAACGGTGACAAAAGAATAGCCTAATCCTAGTATATTTTATTGTTTGTTTGTGAGTTATGAGTTGAAAAAGAATTGCGACAAAAGGAAAGACTTCTCCAGAAGGAAGGACGAATTCAAACTGTATCAGTGAGTGCGAAGTTTGATGCGGGTGTGATACAGTTTGGAAAATGTCCTCGCCTCGCGAAAAAGAGAGATTCAGCTGGGAAACTGATCCATCAAGATCCCATGAAATGGTGGATGGAAATGGGAGGAGAATTAAAAGAGGCAGCCTTGGTAGCATTGTCTACTCCGTGCACACAAGTTAGCGTTGAAAGATTGTTCTCCGCTCTAAGCTTCATTCTGAACCCGCAAAGAAATTCTCTTTCGCAATCATTATTAGACGCAGTATTGTGTTTGCGATCGAACGGTGTTGGGGAATAAAGTCTTCTCAAATAAAATAGAGTAGAATAGTCTTAATAAAAATATTTCAGTTAAGAAGCGCATATATATATATATATATATATATATATATATTAGGGTGACAACTTCTTATAGGGATAAAATTTGAAATTCAAAAAATTTTGCCGGCCATTTGTCCAATGCTGCCACCCTATGAGGAAACACCGTAGACGAAATCTCATGGAATTAGGAAAGCATTTAGGGGTGCCTCGAGTCACATGAATGAAACTGTCGCGCGGAAGAAATTTCAAGAATGAACGAGTTTCGACAACGCTTCAAAAACAAAAATGTTTCGAGAATGCAAGTGTATTATATAATTTAATAGAATTGTTTCCTTTATTTCATACTATAGATTATGCAAATCGATTAATTTATTTCGCCTCGGTGGTACATGCTGCGCTCAAAGAATGGAATGTGTCAGAAAAGGTATCAGCTATGAGCTTTGACACTACAGCTTCAAATACTGGTTACTTCTCTGGGGCATGCGTAATTTTGGAGCAGAAACTCGGCCGCCGACTCTTATACCTTGCATGTCGCCATCACATCCTAGAACTTGTCGTTGAGAAGGCGTACATGGAATGCATGGGACCATCATCTGGTCCAGATATCCTCCTATTCTCCCGCTTCAAAGAGACGTGGAATACAATTTGCCAAGATAAGTACAAGACCCTGTCAGACCTTCCATCGAGTCTGAATGAGAATCGAGAAGAACTGATCGCTTGCTGGAATCTATATCTGACAAAACATCAGCCGAGGGATGATTACCGTGAATTCTTGGAGTTGTCGATTACAATCCTTGGAGGTAATTTACCTAACTTTAGGTTTCGGCGACCTGGAGCACTTCACCGAGCACGTTGGATGGCAAAAGTAATTTATTCATTAAAAATCCTGCTGCTTTCCCATCAGTTCAGACTTACAACTCGTGAAATGTCTGGCTTAAAACGATTTGTATGTTTTGCCCTGGAGTTATATGTCAGCGCGTGGTTCACGGCCAGCAGTCCTTCATCTGCTCCCGCGAACGATTTGAAGCTTCTTCAAGACCTAGCAAAGTACCACGATGAAAAGATCTCAGCATCCTGCCTTAGTGTCCTCGGTCGTCACTTATGGTACCTCAGCGAGTACTTGATTGGTCTCGCACTCTTTGATAAAGGTATCAATGCAACGACGAAAAAGAATATCGCTCGATCAATCCTCGAAAAAGAAGCTGCTGAAGATCCTCCAAAGCGAGCCCCAATACCTGCTGTTTCTTCCATTTCAACAAAGCAGCTCTCGGACTTTGCCTCGAAAGGATCAAAGCTTCTCTTTGAACTTCTAAAAATTAATGATGGTTTCTTGTCCAAGGAACCAGAGACCTGGCAGGACGACGAAGATTTCAAGACTGGTTTGACTATAGTTGAAGGACAAAGTCGTCAATGACATGGCAGAGAGGGGAATTGCCTTGATCCAGGCCTTCAATACAAAGATTACGAAGAATGAAGAACAGCGCCAACATCTCTTGCAGGTTGTTGAGGATCATAGGAAGTCTCAGCCTGGTACATTGAAAAAGGGGTATGGCTTGAGGAAAAGCAAGAATTAATGGGTGGTCTACAATTGAATGAAGACACCCTGGAATATATTTAGTAAATATATTATTTACTTATTACGATTGGAGTACGCCTGCACTTAAACCTTATGAACTAAAACTAACGTTTATTTACATTAATTAAAAAAAAAATTAATTTATTTTTACTAGGTAATGAATAATTAATTTTTGTTATAAGGAGAATTATTTACCTCACTTGAGACACCCTTAAATATTATCTGAATGACCTAATATTTACAGTACATTGTTTTCTCATGTAGTAGCAGCATTGAACAAATGGCCAATAAAAAACTCCAACTTTCGATTTTTATTGTCACCCTAATATATATATATATACATTATAACTGCAAACACGCAGTATAATTAACGTAAAGAACCTCATTTTTTCATTTGTTTCGTTCTTTCGCTCTCATCTTGCGCGGATAATTCTCCTATACAAAGCGTCGTTCTTTACGTTGATATAACTTATATATACAGTATATATATATATAATATATATATAAAATCAGCTAAAAATTCAGAAATCTCTTTCCTGTCTTGCCACAACTTTCAATCTAGATTCTAGGAGAAATAAATATAGGCTATGCCGCTATATCAATATCTGTTTTAAAGGAGTTCACAGAATATGTTGCCCTCAAAATATAAAGACAATATTACTACCAAATTACTTTAATTATTTCATATTATCGGTTTTATTTTTGTTTTTTAAAATAAACAAAGTATTTAATTTTAATGCAAGAAGATAATAATTTCCATTTGAGTTCACTCAAAAAAATATAGAATTTGTTTTCACAAAATTAATTAAAATTTAGAATAAGGGGGCTGAAGAGAGCAATCATA
The DNA here is from genome assembly GCA_023014485.1 of Bathynomus jamesi. Lineage (NCBI taxonomy): Eukaryota > Metazoa > Arthropoda > Malacostraca > Isopoda > Cirolanidae > Bathynomus > Bathynomus jamesi. The sequence continues at coordinate 856,650 of JAJOZX010001023.1, read as the reverse complement.
CATCGTACTTTGCCCCTTAGCAATGCATGTATAACTATACCTAGTTACTATTAAATATTAATACAATTAATACACCTACTTTCAAACATTTCCAAAATCGGATTAATTAATATATATTGTAACAGTGTTGATAATTTTTCCATGTTTTGTAAATATTATTTTTTAATTTTTGTATTCTGTATTTTTTGGTGGGGTTTTATTAACTATGTACAGTAACTCTTTATGGAAATTTTGATATAGTTGCTCTGTGATATGTATAGTAAGTTGAAACGCAAGTGTTAAAGATATTTTATAACGTATTTTTGTTTTCATGTATTGCGTAATGGGTAAAAATTAATTATTGGGGTCAATGTGTAGGTGGTTGGTAAAAACCTTCTAGAAGTTTCGTGCAGAGCTTTACTCTGCTCTGGTGGAATCTTGGTATTGTTTTGGTCTGCTGGCATAGAAAGCATTTATGGTCAGAGAATTGAGAGTTTTTGGATTTCTGTAAAGCTTTAAGGAAAGTGGAGCATAATTTAAGGGTTGATTGCCAAGGTTACCACCAGAGCGGAGGAGTGAGGCGTCTCGGCCCAAGTTGTGGGTATCGGTGCTCTCCTTCTGGTTGAGTCAAAGGTCAGGGTCTGGTTTCGTTGACTATATATATGGTCAAGTGTGTGGAGGCCTACCCCACACCCAGCGTTCGACATTACGGATCGGTCGTTTGTCATCCTCAGGCCATTTTCCCGCTGCAACGGATTACCTGGTGCACGTTCTTAGGCACGTTCGGCAACGAAGGACTGGCCGACGGCACAGGAGTCGTAGTGGGCTACCAACGAGGTGTGCACGTTCTTAGGCACGTTCGGCAGCGAAGGACTGGCCGACGGCACAGGAGTTCGTAGTGCGAGGTGTTTAGCCGGATAAAGACTATTTGGTCTAGACCTTGGCAGACCTGCTGGGAGTTGTCTGGCGTGCGTTAAAAAGGAAAAGAAAACATTTATTTAGCCAGTGTTTCTGTACTATTATGCTCTCATTGAATTTATGAATTGTTGTAAATACGTGTATATATTTCACTAATTATAATTATAAGGTTTATTTTGAAAGCGTCTGTTATTGTTCCTTAGTTTTGCACCTGTTGTCTTCTGTTAAGGTAACCCATCCCGAGATACTGTTGCCGGGTTTTTGGTATAATTTGGTCAGAAATATTGTATGACAGCCTTAGTCACCCGGCACGGTAACATATTTGGCGCCCAACGTGTTTTTTTTATATCTGTTTTTATATTTGTGTTTTATATTTGCTTTTGTATTTTTTTTCTGTAAGTTCATTGTTTTTTGCGTGAAATTGTGTATATTTAATCATTTTGTTTACGTTTTTTTTGTTTTAGGGATATATATTGCGTATATACTCGTATATTGGGTTTGTATTTTATATTTATTTTTTTCTTGTTAAGGTTATTTTTACACGCTTTTGGCCTATATATTTTAGGGGGGGTCTTTTACAGGGTTCAGGTCTTTGATTCTATTGTCCTTTTCTGATTTTCGTAACTATGTCTGTGATGAAAGTAAACAGGCCTGCGCGTTAGAGGCAGTGTTTCAAGGAGAAAAATCGAGTGATAGTGCGGCAATGACGTATTTAATGAAATTTCAGGAGGCTCTAAGTCATGAATCGGTTAATATAGATAGTGTGGTGTTTACCTTGGAGTCTGTTACAGAAGCATTGAAGTATAAGCAAAAGGGAGCTATGCCAAAAGGTACGTCGGGGAAAAAAGTGCAGTACCAGGTCAGAGAGGATACGTATGAAGAGAGTGACACGGAGCCTGATGAACGACGAACGAGGCAAAAGAAAAAAGTATCGCATGGGTCTACGGCAAAGACTCGTAAGTACACGACGGATGGTAGTACAGATACTGAGGTTGAAGAGTCCCAACAGGGTCAAGGTGGTAGGTTTTGGTTGAAGAGGTTATTGGAGTTAGAAAAGTCTGGAATTTCTCACCAGGAGGCGACTAATAGAATTTTAATAGTAATAGCTGGTGAGCTTCTTGAGATTCTTAGGTATGATAAAGAGGCTAGGAGTGTTAAGGCAGTTAAACCGTTAAAATTTGGTGTTGAACGTATTCAGATATTTGATGCATTTATGGAAGATTTCGAACGGTACGCGGGTGAACAACTTGGTAAGGATAAAAACAGGTGGATAGTAGAGCTTAGGAATTTTCTAGAGGGACCAATTTTAAAAACCTATTACAGTGTGTATCGCCCGAAAGTCTCTTATACGACCATCATAGCCCGCCTTAAGAACTGGTGTAAGGAAGAAAGAGATAACGAGCAGACTGAGTTACAGAGAGAGTTTTGGCGTATGGAAATCAAGAAAGGAGAACGCTACAGTGATTTTGCCCTAAGATTGCAAACAACTTACGAGGCAGCAGTTCCTGAAGGTAAACGCGACGTGGAGACTCTGAAAGGTCAGTTTTTGAAGTCTGTTCCTTCTAAGGTAGCACGAAGAATTAAAATTAGGCTTGGAACTGAGAGAGAGAGTGCCAACGTCAAATGGAAGGATATGGTAAGGTGGGCTCTAGATGAAGACGAGCTTGAGGAAGAAGAGAAGGTGGTACGTAAGGATGATGCTATTCCGGTCTGGACTGCCTTTCCTGAGAGTGCTATGAACATGAATGAGGATTCTCGAATGCCGTATGCTGGTGCGGTTAGGCAGGGTAAACCATGGATGCATGGACAAAATAGGCCTTGGATGAATGACGTGTCAGGAACAGGCGCACAAGGTGAGAAGAGGGTGGTAGTGTGTCATTTTTGTCGTAGATCTGGGCATGTGAAGAAAAATTGTTGGAGGCTGAATGGTTGGTGTTTCGCGTGTGGGAGTGACCAGCACATGGTGAGTGACTGTAATGTTAGGGGTGATTTTTATGGGAAAAGACCACAAGGCCAGGGAAAGAAACCTAAATGTTATTTGTGTGAGGAGGAAGGGCATGTCATATCTAGATGTCCTATGCTCGAGAATGCACGTGAGAATGTGAAAGGGAAAAAGTCGATCGACGGTAATAAGGGAAACTAATTAGCCCCGGCTCTGGTAATTACGAGTCGGGGCTGTTGATAGAGGCGCTTGAAAGTGAGGATGCAGGCAATAAGATTTTAAATTTGAATCCCGAGGCTGCTGAATTTGTTTCAAGTGAGCAGATGGGTGAAAGGGGGCAGGTAAGGGAGCAAATATCTTTGCCGCAGGTAGTACGTCGGAAGTGTAAAGTAGAAAGTAAAGTTGACAGTACGGTGGTGTTTGCTATGGGGATGACTAAAAGCAATAATCAAGAGCTTGAGGCACAAGACTTGATGGAATTGGTAGTTCATTTGAATGGAGTTGGGGTGGTGGCAATGATTGATTCGGGAGCACAAATGGGTGTGATGGATACTAACCTTGCCACGAGTTTACCTGAGTTGTGTATGGAAGAATGCAAGATAAGGCTGCATGGAGTTGGGGTGGAAAGTGAGGGTATATTAGTGACAAAGAAGGTTCGAGTGAATGTGATGATACATGGTGTGAATTATGGAGAGAGTGAATTTTTGGTAGTTAACAATTCTGGTCAACCAGTAATTCTTGGGATTGATTTCCTGGTTAAAAATAAAATTAAACTTAATGTGGGTAGAAGATGCTTTAAAAGGGCTAATGAAAATGATGAGCAAGAGGAGCTGTATGTGGGTGTGAATGTGAATAAATGTTTGAGAATGGTCTCTTATGTTCCAATTTGTATGGCTGAGAACGTGATACTGGAAGAGGATAAATGGATTAGAGTTAAAGTTAGGAGGCCTTATAATAGTTTTAAACCACGGGAATGTTGTGGGGAATGTGAAAGGGACGACGATGATGTGTTATTTGTCGATGGTGACTCTGTGAATCCGAAGTTTGATAAGTTATTGAGAGTTTGGCCTGGCTTGATTAACTGGGAAAGTGAAGAGAGTTTTATTTTAGTGAGAAAGTTGATACCTGGTAAATTAGGATTAAAAGAAAATGCAAGGATTACGACTGCGTATTCAATGGTTGATAATGCAAAGTTGGAAGAGCTCGATAAAGAATTTACTTACGCGGTGAACACGTTAGTACATGAAGCAGGTGGAATGAAGATTGTAAGGAATGGATGAAGAATCCCTTCAGAGTAAAGTGTCTTTGTCTGATGTAATTAATGAGCAAGAGCGACAGGTCGTTTGGGGTGTGTTATGGAAACACAGGAATGTTTTTAGTAAAAGTGACTCGGATATTGGGCGCGCACGTATGACTCCATATAAGATTGTATTGAATGATTACACTCCGATATACCAGCGACCACGTAGATTTAATAGAGAAATGAATGAGGAGGTTGAAAAGCAGGTTAGAGAGTTATGTATGCGTGACATTGTGGAGCCCTGTGCTTCTGAATGGAGTTCTCCTATCGTGCCAGTTCGTAAAAAGGATGGGTCTATACGATTATGTGTAGATTATAGAAAACTGAACGTGGTTACTAAAGCAGATAGATTTCCTATGCCTAATTTGAGTGAAGCGGTGTTTGGGTTGCATGGTATGAAGTATTTCACTTCCATGGATTTGCTTCGCGGTTATTACCAGATGCCTGTAGAAGAGGAAAGTCGCGATTTCACTGCGTTTTCAACTGTAAGTGGTCAATATAGATTTAAAAGTTTGAGTTTTGGTCTAAAAACGGCACCAAGTGGGTTTCAAAGAGAAATGCAGAGAGTTTTGAATGGTTTGCCGTGGTCGCGGGTGGTAGTGTATATTGATGATATTTTGGTTATGTCCGAGTCCTTGAGTGAGCATATTGAGTTGTTGGACAAAGTATTAACGCGCTTGGAAGAAGCGGGAATGAAGGTCAAACCAAGTAAATGCCAATGGGTGAAGGAAGAAATTAAATTTTTGGGTCACATGGTAGGACGGAACGGTTTATCTAAATTGCCTGAGTATGTGGATAAAGTCACTAATTTTGAACGACCAAAAACGGTGAGTGACTTGCGTCGGTTTTTGGGATTGATTAATTTTCAAAGAAAATTCATTCAAAATTGCTCTGGTATCTCAGCACCGTTGTGTGAAATTACTGGTAGAAAGGGGAAAGAAGTGATTGAATGGACGGAGGAACGATTAAGTGCATTTGAGGAGTTAAAGGTACGTATGAGAGATGCTGTATCGTTAGCTTTCCCCGATTTTTCTGAAGGTGCGGAACGAATGGAATTATATGTCGATGCAAGTGGTGTGGGAATGGGTGCTAGTCTGTGTCAAAAGCAAGATGGGGTGGACAGGATAATAGCTTACGATTCACATGCATTTTCACCTGCCGAAAAACGGTATTCGACCATAGAACGTGAGTTAACTGCATTAAGGTGGGGTATAAAGGCATTTAGGCCATTTTTATTAGGTCGTAATTTTATCCTCTATACAGACCATCGTCCTTTGGTCTACCTGCATAGCATGAAGATGATTGATAGTCGTTTGGCAAGAACGTTAGAGGATATAAGTGAATATGATTTTGAGATTAGATATAAGGCAGGTCGTGAAAACATTGTGGCAGATGCGTTGTCTAGATGTTGTCAAGGAGTCATGAGAATGAATGTATAATAAATGGGGATTTGGAAGGGCTGCCAGAAGGGTTGAGGATGATTAAGCGTGTTCAGGGAGGAGGCAACTCTTTGTATGAAAGTTTAAAAATAGTGTTGGATGAAAGGAGAATACCTAGTGTCCCTGATAGTGTGCAGGGTTTAAGAGAGTTGTTGGCAGACACATTAAGTAGGAATTATAGAAATATGGGTTCAGTAGACGTGGCAAGGTGAAGCATCTTCGGTCCCTTCGAATATGTGGAACACTGCCTGTGCTAGAAATGTTGTTGGTTGCTAGTGATTTGTTTGGGGTTGAATTTTCGGTACATCATGGTACATGTTGTACAGTTGCGTATGTGGGTCCCGATGTGAAAGAGAGATCAGATTTAGTGAGTGTGCATTTGCAGTGTTTGGCAGGTGTGCATTTTAATCCAGTTTTGAATGACGGAACGTTTGACTGTGAAAATGTTATTGAAGGAGTGGAATGGGATGATTGCAAATTGGAAGGACAGATCAGAGAAAATGGAGTACCGTTAGAAAGTAACAACGAGGAGGTGCAAATGAATTTGTTTATGAAAGAGAGCGAATCTAATAATAGGTATTGTTGCGGTCACGATGGGGCTTTTGTCGCTTGGACAAATATTCGTATTGACGGTTACACTTACTGTGCATTTTTGGATACTGGTTCAGCTGTTAGTTTGGTACGAGAATCTGTGTTTGAGGAGGCGAAAGTTCAGGAGTTTCGAATGAGACAGTTGGGTATAGATGTGAAACTGAAAGGAATTGGATCAGAATGTGTGCATTCGCGAATAGGTATAACGTTAGATATTATGTCTGACAAGCAGGTAGTGACAACACCATTGGTTGTGGTACCGGATAACTGTATTCCTGGTTGTTTTCTGTTAGGAATGAATTATTTGGTTAAGGCTAGTGTAGAGTTAGATTTTGGTGAAGGGTTATTAGTCTATGGGACTGTAGGGCAAGCAGTGGATATTTTTAATGTCACGGTTGGATTAGATGGTAGAAATGTTGAATCGGAAACTGAGGATATTCGATCAGATGTGGAGATAGGGGATGGTGATGTAGATTTGAGTTATAGTGACAGTGTGACGTTCAGTTTAGTTGAAAACATGTTAGCCAGGGATGTGGTTCTGAAGTTACAAAATAGATCTAATGTAATTAGTAGATTGAGAGAAAAGGTTGCAAAGGGTAGCACAATGGTGGAAGACCGTATGTTGGTAGAGTTTAGACGATATTTTAAAGACTTGGTAGTGAATAATAAAGTTTTGTTTAGAAAAATCAGTGAGAGTGAGTTTGCTGTAGTAATAGGCTTTAGGCAGTTAGTTCACGTAGTTGTTATGTTTCATAACCAGTTAGCCCACATTGGAAGAGATAAGTTATTGCATGTAGTTTCAAAGTATGTATGGCACCCTAAACTATATATGATAGTCAATGACGTGTGTAGAACGTGTGAAAGATGCCAGAAGATGAAGATTGGTCACCAAGTGGTATATCCCCCAATATGGAAGATAGAGGTAAAGGTCCCTTTGAACTTGTAGCTGTAGATTTGTTAGCCTTGCCTAAGACACCGAGAGGTTATGTTGCATGCTTAGTTGCAGTTGACCATTGTAGTAAATGGGCAGTAATAAAACCATTGAGAGATAAGACTGCCAAATGTGTAACTAAAGCTTTTGAAGAGCATGTCTTACCCAGTTTTGTACGTATTCCTTCAAAGATTCTTTCCGATAATGGAAAAGAATTTAGGAGCGAGTGTTTTACTACTATGCTAGAAAAATTTGGAATTGGGCATGTGTATAGTAGTCCATATAAACCTGCTGCGAATGGTGCAATAGAGAGAGTGAATAGAACGTTAGCGGAATTCTTGAGGAATTTGTGTGAAAAGGGGTATGACTGGGATGTTTGGCTGCCTAGAGCAATCTTAGTCTACAATAACACGCTCCATGCGGAAATTGGAATGACTCCGGCTGAGAAAATACTGTGCGAAATTCATGAGAGAGGGAAAATGTTACCAGTTACACAAGAGGAACAAATGCAGTGGCGGGAAGGCCATCCTAATTGGGTACCGTATGGGAAGGGTGTGAAAGTAAAGAAAAAGATTGTAACAGTTGACAGATCATTGGAAAGAAAGATGGAAGGCAGGTATGAAGGTCCATTCACAGTGGTGGAAGTGTTGTCAAGGGGTATGGCTTATGTAATTGAGGGTCAAGGAAGACGAATGAATGTCCACTTTTCTCATTTAAAGTTGTGGGTGGATCCGCCTTTGTATCTTCGTGAATACTGGGAGCGACAGAAAGGTGTGTATGAGAGGTTAGAGCCTGAGCGGGGATGTTTTGAAGGAAAAGGCATCCTTATGTTCATGGATCGAAAATGGATTCCGGTATTAAATTTGGGTACAGGTATGATGGTGAACTTGCAGAATCCGAGGAGTCTGCAGGTGAGAGGCAGTTAATTTCCACCAGAGTAAGACAGAATCCACCTCGTCGAATTCAGTGGAGTACGTGCAAAAAGTTGGCTGTTTGTAAGGTTAACCAGGTAAAGGTGGCTCATAAGTCAATTCAGACAGAATCCAGTACAAGAGAGGTGGCAGTTCAGGTTGAAGGAGGAAGTACAGTACTTCCATTTGATTTCGAGATGGGGGATTGGTTCGAGACGTTCCAGGAGGATTTCAGCGATTTTGGAGAGGACGAAGAAAGAAGCATAATAGACGAGAGAGATGGAGTGAGGCTTTAGACTTGTGTAGTAGTAAAATAGAACATGCGAATAGTTTACCTCAAGTGAAAGAAGCGTACACGTTATGCTCCTCGGAACTAATTTTGAGTGAATCTGAGGATGGACATATAGAGAGGAAAGAGGTAAGAGAACAAAATACCGAAGTCGATATTAGTGAGGTAGCCATGAGATTAGGTATAACGTCTGGGGAGGAGAGTGGAAATTTTACTACTTTTTATAAAGGTTTATCAGATACGAATAAACAAGGGCAAGGAGAGATGAGGATCTGAATCCTGATTTTAAACGGGTTACAAGATCAAAATTATTATTACAAGATTTACCATGGGTCCAGGAGCGTGTATTAGAATACAAAGTAAAACTAAAAACAAAATCTAAAATGCTAAAGGACGGCAATAAGTCAGCGTAGGATTTGAAAAGATACAGGTTAAATAGTTTTTAAATTTTGTGGAAATATTTTAAAGTTTTTATTAGTTTTCTTCTTAAGATTGGTTTCCAATCTTGAGAGGGGAGAAATGTAACAGTGTTGATAATTTTTCCATGTTTTGTAAATATTATTTTTTAATTTTTGTATTCTGTATTTTTTGGTGGGGTTTTATTAACTATGTACAGTAACTTTATGGAAATTTTGATATAGTTGCTCTGTGATATGTATAGTAAGTTGAAACGCAAGTGTTAAAGATATTTTATAACGTATTTTTGTTTTCATGTATTGCGTAATGGGTAAAAATTAATTATTGGGGTCAATGTGTAGGTGGTTGGTAAAAACCTTCTAGAAGTTTCGTGCAGAGCTTTACTCTGCTCTGGTGGAATCTTGGTATTGTTTGGTCTGCTGGCATAGAAAGCATTTATGGTCAGAGAATTGAGAGTTTTTGGATTTCTGTAAATCTTTAAGGAAAGTGGAGCATAATTTAAGGGTTGATTGCCAAGGTTACCACCAGAGCGGAGGAGTGAGGCGTCTCGGCCCAAGTTGTGGGTATCGGTGCTCTCCTTCTGGTTGAGTCAAAGGTCAGGGTCTGGTTTCGTTGACTATATATATGGTCAAGTGTGTGGAGGCCTACCCCACACCCAGCGTTCGACATTACGGATCGGTCGTTTGTCATCCTCAGGCCATTTTCCCGCTGCAACGGATTACCTGGTGCACGTTCTTAGGCACGTTCGGCAACGAAGGACTGGCCGACGGCACAGGAGTCGTAGTGGGCTACCAACGAGGTGTGCACGTTCTTAGGCACGTTCGGCAGCGAAGGACTGGCCGACGGCACAGGAGTTCGTAGTGCGAGGTGTTTAGCCGGATAAAGACTATTTGGTCTAGACCTTGGCAGACCTGCTGGGAGTTGTCTGGCGTGCGTTAAAAAGGAAAAGAAAACATTTATTTAGCCAGTGTTTCTGTAGTATTATGCTCTCATTGAATTTATGAATTGTTGTAAATACGTGTATATATTTCACTAATTATAATTATAAGGTTTATTTTGAAAGCGTCTGTTAATTGTTCCTTAGTTTTGCACCTGTTGTCTTCTGTTAAGGTAACCCATCCCGAGATACTGTTGCCGGGTTTTTGGTATAATTTGGTCAGAAATATTGTATGACAGCCTTAGTCACCCGGCACGGTAACAATATGGTTAGGCTACTACAGTATAGCCATATAATGTTTTACTATGTTTCAGAAAACATGTTAATGTAGCTACGGTAGCAGTCTTATTACCTATCCTATACCAGATTATAATTATTACATTTTTAATAATGGACCCGACCCAGACCCGGGTCATATACTGAAAGATCCGACAGGGCCTGAAAGTGAACTTTCGGGTCCGACCCGGACCCGAAAGTAAATTAGAAAAATAAGCCAGACCCGGACCCGACCCGAAAGTGAAAGACCCGCACAGCCCTGATATATATATATATATATATATATATATATATATATATATATATCTGTGAAAAATAACCTAAGTAACAACGGTGTTCACACAACTATATAAGCTAAAAAAAATACTGAATTACACCAACCTCGCTTATTTTTCGTCACTGTAAACGTTGCACGGTTGAATCAACATCTGGTTTGACTGTCAAACGGTTAAATATGAAGACTCGGGTTCTTTTAACCAAATATTTTTCTCTGCTGACACTAAAGAGATCTTTGTTTTGTAACGTTTTATGGCCTTAAAGCAAAATAGTTTCTTTATAATAGAATTCACTTTATACTTTAATTAATAAGTGTTACTTATAAGCAAAGGCCGAACAATAACAACAGCAAATACAGACCTTTTTCTTTAGAGTCCTTTCCATTTGTGGTTGCCATGCCAACAGTGAATGTAAAATGTAACGACTTGTAGATTTCCCTACTTAAAATTTTTTTTATACCGTGTGACCACAAAAATTGTCCCTGTTTTTAATCGCTTATTACTCAGTCATTATTGCAGCTTCACAAATGAAATAAAAAGCATTCGAAAGAGAACATTTTAAAGTTTTAATTTATTCTACATGTGTTCAAAGTGACGTCCCTGGACATTCTTACATTTCACACAACGGGAAAGGAAGTTATTTATTACATTTTCCAAAACGCTGCATTCAATGGACTGTACAGTGACAGTGTACACTCTCTACCACCGCTTGCTTTAATTCTTCGATAGAGGATGGCTCTTGCCTGAATACTTTGTCCTTGACAAATCCCCAGAGAAAAAAGTCCATAGGTGATAGATCGGGAGATTTTGCGGGCCAGGGAAACTGCGAGCGATGAGAAATGAATCTTTGTTCAAAAAATCTTGTTAAACATTCCAGTGATTGCTGAAACCACTTGTTACTGCAGTTTTCTTGTTCAAAAACAGTGTTCAGCATTTCTACATATCTTTCTGAAGTTACTGAAAGCGGTCTCCTTGTCTCTGGGTCCTCAAAAAAGTAAGGACCATAAACCTTGCTGCTACTCAAACCACACCAGACAGTAACTTTTGGTGAATGCAGAGGTTTCTCCAAGTGTATATTTGGCTTGTTTTGTGACCAACACCGGTAATTCTGTCTGTTGATGAACCCATTGAGATGGATGTGGCATTCATCACTGAATATTATGTCACTTAATCTTATCTGGTTTTGTTCAATTATTGTTTCAATGCGTTCACAAAACATCAAATGACACTGGTAGTCTTGTTCGCTAAGCTGTTGCAAACACATAATTTTGAATGACTTCATTCTCAAATCCAACGTGATTATTTTCCGAATGCTCTCCCGTTTGATTCCTGTCACAGCTGATAGTCGTCTCACAGATTTCTTGTTGTCCGTTTCAAGCTGATTTGCGACTGAATCAATGTTTTCAGTGGTTCGCACACCTTTGCTGCGCCCAGAGTTGCCTTTATGCATGTTCTTGATTGAGCCGTGATGTTTCCATTTTGCGAAAATCCTGCGAATCGTTTTAGGATCTATGGTCCTTTGCTGACCGTATTGTCGTCTGAAAGACCGTTGGGTAGCAACTACCGAGCCATGTTTGATCATCTCTTCTGCGATGAAAACACGTTGCATGTCCGACAAATAACCCATGATTGTGGTGGATAAAACTGTCATTTTTTTATAAGTACTGATTTCGTATCCAGGATATCGAAAAAATTAAATAAAACGTTAAAATGTTCTCTTTCGAATGCTTTTTATTTCATTTGTGAAGCTGCAATAATGACTGAGTAATAAGCGATTAAAAACAGGGACAATTTTTGTGGTCACACGGTATATATATATATATACAGTGCCGTGCAAAAGTATGAGTCCCCTGTCAATCTGATAACTATTAGATAATCTGTCGTATGAAAATTGGTTTTGATACTATAATAGTCATTAACTAGAACCTCTGGCTCATATTAACGTATAACTAAGTTATTACTTAAGTGTATAAAGTTGTATTAGCTGGATGACCCTCTAGTCTGCATAAATTGGACTTGAGGGTTGATTTATTATATTACTTATAATGCATGTGTTTAAAGGTCTAGTGAACTATTGATGATGGATCTGCAGTAAATGCTCCTAAACTATTGTTATATCAGTATTTACAATTAAAAGTATTGACATATTCACTTAAATTCTGAAAAACAAATTTATCCAAAACGTTTCTCATTATAATCCTAATTCATGGTTTTTTTTTCTTTCACAGGCTTAACAAATGACAAAAAGTACAATTTCTGATGAGATTAGATATGAAATAATACATTTGCATGGTGAGGGACTGAGTCAAAGAAAAATGAGTGAATCTACAATTGTTTCCAAAACTGGTGTAAAAACAATTTTGGCTTGTCCAGTTGGTCGTCCAAGATTAGAGAGACCTTCTAAGCTTTCTCCATCTGATCTACAATATCTAAAGATTACTTCCCTTCGAGACAGACGCAAATCCAGCACTTCACTCGCAGCAGATCTCGAAAAAACAACAGGTGTCTCAGTTGATCCCTCTACTGTACTGTCCTGTGCCAGGACACACCACAAACAATTGAACACATTATGACAGATTGTACCGCTCTAGCACAACATCGAACACAACACAACATCACTAGTGCGCTGAACCTCTGGTCCACGTTGAAGAGGGCGATCGGTTACCTGCGTGCCGCCGGCTTGCTCGATCAGGGTAGGCTGATCGGCTAACCAACAACAACAACTTTATACACTTAAGTAATAACTTAGTTATACGTTAATATGAACCAGAGGTTCTACTTAATATGTATTTTAGTATCAAAACCAATTTTCATACGACATATTATCTAATAGTTATCAGATTGACAGTGGACTCATACTTTTGCACGGTACTGTATATCATTAGACATAACTTTATATCTTATCTATACTATAAAAAGGAAGTCCTGTCCATCCGTCCGTCCTGAGGGGTTCATTTATTCGGTTAGGAAAACTATAGAAAGAACGCAGCAATGAAAATCAAAAGCCTCACCTCCGAACCCATTGGATAAAGATTTGTGGAGTTTAAGATTTTCATGGCTGCGTTCTTTTCTACAGTTTTATTGACCGAATAATTGACTCTCCAGTAATTAGGAGGCCGAAAGCCCCAGCACTGCAGGTCTAGCTGAATTGGCCCATAGGGCCCACCTTTGCTAGTGTATATATATATATATATGTGTATATATATATATATATATATATATAAAACACTCCGGACCAAAAACTAGAATAGTCTCAAATGCGTTCATGACCTTCATAATACCTTTAAGTTATACACCTTTATAAGAAATATCGAGTATCTGTGACGTAATTACGATAAAAAGACACTTCTGTGCCAGTTTTGAAAAAAAAATATAGCAAAAACTTATTAATTAGTGAAAAGTTAATGCAGGTGTCAGGTGTCAAAAATAGAATAAATTAATTTTGTTTGTTTAGTGCCAATATATTAAACCTTTATCAAATACTTTTTAACTCTGCGTCTTAGTAATTAGTCGGTCCACCCTTAACCCTGATTACGGTCTCCAATCGACGTGACATCGAGTCGACAAGCCTCTTGCAGCATTCTTCTGTAGTTATCGATTGCCAGGTTGTCATTAAACCTCTTCGGTTCATTAAATGTTCCTAGTTTACGCTTTTGGACCTTCTGCTTAGCAATATTCCAAAGATTTTCTGTCGATTAACATCAGAGAATTAGCTAGCCACGGTAGTATTTCAATTTCATGAGCATCAAACTACGCACTGCGCAGATGCACGATCCGCATGAGCTAAAGCCAGGTCATGTTGAAAAGTGCTCCATACAGCTGTTCTCCAGATTTCAGCATGAAGTATTCTAAGATTTCTTGATAAACGTGACTATTGACAGTTCTATTTACAAATGTAAGTCACCACACACTAACACACACGTCGAAAATTTGTCAGATCTCTTGAGGCAGCTTTCATGATACATTTCAGACTTTCTTCGCCAAACTCGCGGACACCTATCACCAAATGACACAAAATTTGATTCGTCTGAAAAAAGTACTTTTCCACACGTTTGCAGCCCATACAACTCTTTCTTTGCATCAGGATAGTCGACTTCTCTTTTGCTTCGCATTTAACATCTGCCTAATTTTTGGTTTTCGTGACGAAATCCCAGTTCATAAAGGCGGCGAGTTTGATTAGTGTGGGTTTGCATGAATGCAAATGGTATGAATGTAAATCATTACAGTATTATAAAGATCCTTCAAAATTTTGTTCTGATGGAGAATTTTTTTTAAGATATCTATTTAGTTTATCCATGAGTCTGAGGGACAAAGTTAAAGGGTTTTTATCGACTTTTTTAAACTTTGAAGGGTCACAGAAGATATCGATTTTGTTAATACGAGTATAATCATCTTTTGCCTAAGAGAACGCCTCCCTCTCCCTTATCAGGACGAGTTATGAAGATGTAATTATCTCTCGAAAAATATCCCTTCTTATTTATAAGAAAGGATGACGCTTTAAAAGGTTTGAAATTATAAGAGTACTTTTGTGACAATAAGAGAAAGTTGTGTTTTTAGGTATGGTCATCGAAATTCGTCTTTTACCTGAAGCTGTCTATAATAGAAATTTTCGAATGGAGGAAATATTTTTGAATTAATTAATTCTAAAATTAGAAAGTCTGAAATCCAAACCCGGCGAAAGAAGTCTTCGCTCGTTGAATATTAAAACTTTTTAGAAAGGTTAAAAATGCGTACAGGGTGGCCCATAAGTCCCAATCGGTTACAATTAAAGCGAAAATACAAAAAAATCAAACAAAGTAAATAATTTATAATAAATTTAGAAATATTTATTGATTATTCAAAGTGCAAAATATAACTATCTCTACAAATATTTTTTCCTTAGTAATCGATTTTCGCTTTAATTATAACTGAATGGGACTTATTGGCCACTCTGTACATTCGAATAATTTATAGATTTTAGATACTCCTCTCAGCAATGAGCCAGAAAAGACCCTCCGTGATAGCTCTGATAGAAATCTAATCAGATTTCACAAAAGCATCGACTGTGACATCATTAATTAACAAATTTTCTAGACAGAGAAACCGAAAGAAGACTATGTAAATGTAATATGTTTATATGATTAGACTTCAAAAACTGACAGTTCTATAAAACGCCATCTGAGTGTTTCTGTATATAACATTTGATATGAATAAACTTTAGTGTCGATTGTATTCTATGATGTACTGTATCATTTAAATAAAATGACTTAAACATAATGAGATTATTTGACAAACGTTTTCTGAGTTTTCATTAAACTAAGCACAGGTACGGAGGCCGTGCCTTAATAAAAAGCAATAGGCCATGAGCAAGATAATGTGGCCCTGGTTCTGAGCCGAGGCGTTCTATCGGATTGGAATGAGGGCTGAAGCAGTGTCATTCTACTTTAACCAATGGATTAGATCCCGGGCTTTGTAACAAGGGGCGTTGTCGTGTTGGCGCAGGTACGACCTCTTACAGTAAATTTCTATTAATGCTAGCATTGGTCACTTACGCAAAATGTTACAACAATACGCCCTGACAAACATTATACTATTTACAAATGCTAATGACCCTAGTTCAGACCATGAGAAATATGTCCACGCCACCACTGCTACCTCCTTACTTAAAGATCGGGACAATGCACTGCGGATCGAAACTTTCTTCGGGCTGTCGTAACACCCAGACTCTGTCATCGGCTGTAAAAAGTGTACAGCAGGATTCATAACTCCACAGGTCGCGTTCCACTGCTCTGTTCCGAAGTTTCGACAAGCTTTACACCATTGTAGTCGTCGTTTTGCATTTAGAGCTGTGATGTAGTGTGGATATAATTCTTTGCCACATCGGGTCAAAAAAAGAAAAAGAGAGCCAGTGAATTTCCAGCTGGTGTCTCTGCGGTCCCCAATATGGAGCCAAATTCTGAGAAGTACCTTTCCTTAACCTATTTTGACATGTAAGGGAGAACCAAACGGTTCAACGTTTTCATATCATAGGAAACTTTAATGCTTACAGTGTACAGTAGACACACTTATTTTATTGATATCCTTGGTGATGGATTCTAGGCTACAGGTCCGGTCTTTCTTCACTACACGTTTCAACGTTTCCCGATATTATTCCTATAATATTTCCCACAGTTAGTTTGGGAAACCTTAGTCTCCGCAATTTAATGCACAGCCAGAAATACGATATGACGTACAATTTTCTTACTACATTCAAACTCCATTTCTTATACTTATGAGTACTGATTATAACAGGTAGCAAACTAACTTCATAAGTATTTGAACCAGAGTCGGATTTAAGAGTGCGGGGGCTCTGGAGCAAAAATTTTGCGGGGGGGCCCCTGTGTAAGCCATTACCTTTACGAAATTATGATTAATCACTCTCACAGAGATGTTAAATTAAATTTTAATTATCAAAGTACTGAATTATTGACAAACAATAGATAAAAAGAGCAATGCAGTGCCTTTCACGCTTTCCGACTAGCGAAATCGTTGAGAATGTCATCAAAATCAAAGGTTCGCATAACATCCGACTCGTTGCTCAACAACGACAGATTAGTGAGCCTGTGTTGGGTCATGGACATTCGTATGTCATTTTTTTATCAGTTTCAGCTTTGAAAAGGACCTTTCACCGCTGCAGTTGGATATCATGAGGGACACGTAGGACGCGTTAGGTCAGGAGATCAAGCCGCCCAGGGCCTGTTGCCTCCACGTCCGATCCACCGATTTGAAAATCGTTCATTTAGGTACTCCCGAACAATGTTTGCGTAATGACAAGGTGCTTCATCTTGTTGAAAGACGACGGTGTTCAAAATGCCATCTGAATGAAGCTGGGACATTTACGTGCTCGTATCGTAACAGCAGTTACAAAAATAACCCCTGTCATGCTCCAAAATGTGTTCCGTAATGCTGCTGACAGATTCAAACTCTGTAGAGATACTGATGGTGCTGATATAGAATCATATGCTTAAGTATTTATTAAATGTCTGCCTTCTATTATATTGTTATTGAATTTTACCTTTTCTGCTACGTTTTCACTGAAATAGATAGGGACTTTATGAACACCCTGCATATATATGAGTGTGTGTGTGTGTGTGCGAGACCGTTTCTAATGTTTTATACTGTAGTCATGCATCGTAAAACATTTAACACACCTGTGCTTTGCTTACGTTATTTATTTCTTTATTTATTTATTTATTTATTTATTTTCTTTATTTATTATTACGTTATTTATTTCTTTATTTATTGTCTAACTCTCTATCTATCTATCTATCTGTCTGTCTGTCTCTGTCTCTCTGTCTATCGAACTATATTAACTAACTAACTAACTAAATCGAAATAATTAGCAAAACTAAGATTAGGGAGATTTACAGCAGATATTCAGTTAAGGCATTCTCGGAAAAGGGCATATACCCATTTGGTTTACAGGACATAACATCGACACTCTAAAAAACTCACTTAACCTTACCTAACTTAGTGTTACATAACCTAACTAAGCCTAAGCTAACCTAATCTAACCTAACTTAACCAAGCCCATACTAACTTGTCAATTTTATGTCACATCGATCAGATGTCATCAGCTCGCTCGGAAAATGTAATTCCTTTCCAAGGAGGAATAAGTTTAGAAGAAAAGAACGCACCTATACCCATTTGTTCGACTACAAATTTTGTCGACACTCTAAAATCCAACTTAACTTAATCCAAAGTAACTTAATCTAGCCCAAGTTAACGATCAAATGTTACGTCGAGAGACGTTAACCCCCACCGCCCATAGTTCAGTGGGTAATACCATTTGACACCGTTCAAAAATTACGTAACGCTATTTTTAATGAAACCTGACACCCCCATCCACCCCTGTAATGTTCCGTAACGTGTTGGGTGTGGGGTGGGAGAAGTGTTACATAACATCTTAGTGGGTGTTTGGTCTAGCGTTACAGAATGTTCCTGGGGGATCTGGGGGTGTTACGTTTTAGCAAAAATAGCGTTACGTAATTTTTGAACGGCCCCTTTCCCTGTAAAGACACCGAGGTCGGGAGTTCGAATCCCGATGATGCTGGCAATAATGATTGGGGAGTTAGAGCAATGGGCCGTATTAGTTGGCCCGAGCGTTGTGATAGTTTTTTACTCTCTTGACTAATTAATTATTATTATTATTATTATTATTATTATTATTATTATTATTATCATCCCCAAAAACCTGGCTGCTGTATAAGCTCTTGTGGGCACACTGTGGTCAGAAGTTCTGTGTACACCTCATAATCCCGGAAATTAATTAATTCTGGCACCGTTCTTAAGAGGAATTTGCTTATCACTTGATCGCAATGATGAAAAAATCTGCAGAATTTGATATTATTCACCAACAGTTTTTTAAATTAAAATTTTATCGTTTCTTTCTGCGGGCATTCGCCCATGGCCCCGCCTTCCTACATAAAAAAAACCTTAACTGCGTTCGAACCACTTATCACACACACCCTTCTCGGTTGGATGGCACTAAGGTTAGATTAAAATGGGCTTGGTTAACTATTTTTTGTAGATATATGGACTTAAAGAACTGGTACCTCGCTTATGCGGAGACGTGTATGTGTGTGTGTGTGTGTGAACAGGATTATATAAGGCGTTCGGTGCGACAGTGACGATCCCGCCTTGGTCCCAATTTTGCACAGTTTATCATTTCCTCTTTATCATACCGATAATTATAATCTACGACAAAATACCTTCAAAATAAGACTAAGTTCATCATAATCGATGAATATTTGATGATTTTATGGCAAAACCCAACTGTTTATCCTTCCACACCAATAAAAATTGGATCTACAGATCTACAGAAGCTAAGGCTAACAAAGACCCTAAGATCCACTCTAAGGTTAGCCCGAGATGGTAGATAAGTTTCGAGCTTAGTCGTTAAGACGCTGGGCTGGTGATCGGGAGGTCGTGAGATCGAATCTATGCAGACTTCGTAATTTCTGACCGCCCGTGGTGGGGTGGGGTTCGGATTCCACGTTAAACTGTAGGTCTAAGGTGGAGTGACAAGCTTGACCTTCGTCACAATGAAAAATTTGGGCGGAAGCAAAACCAAGGTTAACCAAAGTTAAACCTTTATTGCGCATTTTCTCGAAACAAATTTGGCTCGTCACTGTCGCACGAAACGCCTCATATAAGTAAAATTATGTTTATAACACACTGCTCCTATACACAGCATACAGTAATTTCATGCATTCAAAGAATTTTTATATAAAATACAAAGCGTTTTTATTACTACGTGTTACAGGCACAAACGAGAAGAAATGCTGATGAAAAAATAGAGAATGACTTATCATTCTCTTTCCTTGAGGTTCGTATATTCGTTTCGTTAATGTTGTTGATTTGAATGACAGGCTTTTTATACAGTATATTCTTTAGGATGAAGCGTCTGCCTTATAAAAAGGAATTTATCAGAGTCTTATCCTGTTATATGGCGTAGTAATCTAGTGAACATGCCTTACAAAATTGTGAATAAATAATAAAAGCAAAAGTGTTCTTCTTGAAACTATAGAGAAAACATGAAAACATATGCGGATGTTACGAGAGAGAGAGAGAGAGAGAGAGAGAGAGAGAGAGGCAGGCAAACAGACACATACTGTATTAACAGTCAACTATAAAACAAAATTCCCAAGAACACCCTCTTTGAAGGAATTAAAAGGGACGAGGACCCTATAGGTACTTATGTACTATATAAATAAATGAAAATGAAAAAGTTTATTGGCAGACCATAGTCCATATGACAAATATTAATAATACGAACTTACAATAGAATTCAATGACAATTCACATACTGATGATAGAAATATATACGTACATTTAATGGAAAATAATAGAGTAATGGCGAAGTAAAGTGGAGCTACAGACTGACGTTTTCATACCATGAATTCCATAACTTAGAACACATACGGCATGAATGATGAATAGCTTAGATAATCGGGTTGGTTGATTTTTTTTAATTATTTGCATTAGACTGTATTGAGCACGTCTTGTTAACTCCGCGAAGCTCGGGACATTGTGGGTAGCAAACATTTGCGAAGCCTGAGCATCTCGGGAGTAATTTATATAGGAATCTAAAAGATCAGTTGTATGGCAAATTTAGGGTTCTGCCAGAAGCTTTTTTATAATTCACCCAGAGTTGCTGTCTATATAATTATATTACTGCAGAAAATACGAGCTTCACTTGTACAGAACCGGAAGTTCCTTATAGTCATATTCGCTTTAACACAAAGGCTGGTGATAATTTGACCCAAATATTTAAATTCTTGTACTACCTCTATTGTTCACCTCTCATTTTGAAATTAATATCAGCTGGCTCATTAGTGATTAGAGCTTTTAGGATGGAATTGCATAACCTTAGTTTTGTAACATTAAAAAGAATATATATATATATATATATATATATATATATATATATATATATATATATATTATATATGAAAATTATTTCACGAAAGTAACACGTGAAAAATATTTATGATGAATAAAACCACGAAGATGTCATTAGACGAAAGCGCTTGAGCACCGTTTTGTGTTTCCTTTCCTTCGTGGTTTTATTCATCATATATATATATATATATATATATATATATATATATATATATTAGTGATGTAGGTCACATCCGCATCCGCGGAACATCCGCACATTTTCTCGCATCCGCATCCGCGTCCGCATCCGCACTTTGGACTGCGGATGTCGTGCGGATGTGGACCGTTGAGATAAAACGTCATTAATAAGCGGAAATTATCAAATTCTACTATATTAATAGAACTAGTTCATTGTGCGCAAAAGTGATGCAAGCGACAAGATGAGAGGCTGTTCTTGTATGAAGTTACTCTCTTGCAACCTACTTAGATCCACGTTACAAAGCTAAGTTATTTTCACCTAGTACATTAGAACGAGTTAAATCATCACTTGGCAAAGCAGTTGAAGAGCTTCAATCTCTTGAATCTGTCGCTTCGCCACCCACCAAAAGAATAAAAGTTTCAGTGACAGAACCAACACCTTCAACAAGCAAATCTATCACAGAATCTGTCTCTCAGTTTCTTGAGTCAAGCAGCAATGACGAGACCTACGCGATGTCAAAAGATGTAGTAAAAATGATCGAGAGCTATCACCAAGAAAAACGCCTGGCTGCATGTGACAATCCTAGTAGTTGGTGGAAAAATACGCAGAATATCTATCCATACTTGAGTAAACTTGCAAGGAAACATTTAGCCTGTCCTCCAACAAACGTACCAAGCGAGAGATTATTTAGCAGTGCTGGATTAATATATGATGAAAAGAAAACAGACTGGCAGCAGAAAAGGCAGAAAAATTAATGTTCCTTAAGCATAACCTTCCTATAATTAAGTTTGAACATTAAACGATGAACATCTTAGTTTACTTTATTTTAATTACTCATTTATAAATATGCCTAATAAAACTTTAAACTTAATATAAATAGTTATCAAGCTAATTAAAGATCTCTTTCTATAAGGGTGGAGGTTGGGGAAAGAGGTCCGTGGGGTGTATTTGAGTTGGGTTCACGTCCCGCATCCTGGTGACACAATTATGGTTTCTAATTGTGGCTGAAACTCGACAAAATATAACGAATTTATTTGCAGACGAATTCACTAATTGATTTCTATATTAGTTAGATGCTTGATATTATTTTATATGTTCAGAGAAAAGTACAGCAATTATTGTACAATTAATCAATTATACTACATTATAGCTACAGCTCTCTCTATATAATAACTTATTATATACGTTAAACACAACAAATCTCGAATATATCCTAAAAAATAACGAAAATGTAGACATCCGCATCCGCATCCGCATCTGCGGATGTTGAAATCAAACATCCTCATCCGCATCCGCATCCGCGGATGTGAAAAAAATGACATCCGCTACATCACTAATATATATATATATATATATATATATATATACACATGCATTTAACTGCAATGACCACGCAGTATATAAATGAATAGAAACGACGTAAATAAGGAGCGTCTCTGCACACGGGGAAGAGAAATAACGAATAAATGAAAAATGAGGCGAACCGCCCGGGAATCGAACAATTGGAAGGCCCTGGGTTCGATTCACGGGCGGTTCGCCTCATTTTTCATTTATTCGTTATTTCTCTTCCCCGTGTGCAGAGACGCTCCTTATTTACGTCGTTTCTATATATATATATATATATATATATATATATATGTATGTGTGTGTGTGTGTAGATATGTATGTGTGTATATATATATATATATATGTGTGTTTGTGTGTATGTGTTATTTATTTATTTATTTATTTTTTTTTTTTTTCTGTAACCTATATATAGGCCGTAACCTTTTATGTACTTCAGTGTTCCTGAGGATGTCATTAGACGAAAGCGCTTGAGCACCTTCTTGTGTTTCCTTTCCTTCGTGGTTTTATTCATCATATATATATATATATATATATATTCGAGGGCTGACAATCAGAACTGGTTTTGCCCAAATTCATGGTTATGAGGAAAATGAGTTTTAAAGTTTGTGATCCATCAGCTGATGGACATAAACAATCACTGGTGACCTAGAGTCCTAGAAAACACACTATTAATAGGTCTTGGATATAAACATTTCTGACAGAGAAACTACACTCAATAACAAGCTAAGTGGTGAACTTAACTCATTTTGGCCCAAAATGGACATAACCAGTTCTGCAAACCCACAAGGAAAAAGAAAAAAATATTCCAAGGTCTTTCGTGTATTCAGTAGTACACTTCGTCAGGTTATAAGTGTACTGCTAAATACACGAAAGGCCTTGAAATAATTTTTAATTTTTTTTTGAGTTTGCATCATTCATTCATTTATTTATTCATTTCATTCATGCATTCACTCATGCATTCATTCATTTCATTCATTCATTTCACGTGTTTAAATTTGAAATTCATATATATATATTATATATAGGGATAGAGTGTTATGACTAGGGTTACCAAACGTCCGGCAAAAGGAGGACATGTCAGGTATTAATTGGGTCGTTTGAGCTTGTGGGAACATATTGAAAATGCCTACCGGACAGAGGACATGAGATTGAAAAGGAGGACATGTCCTCCTTTTGCCGGACGCCTGGTAACCCTAGTTATGGCTTGTATGATTCGATGAATTTGCCTTTCAGGTTTCTTTGGTAGCTTTTTAACGTGCTAGAATCTAGAGTATGAATTAATTGAATGTTTTGTTAGTGTTCCGAGATATACTGTTCATAAGAAAAGGAGGAAAAGTGTAAGTATTGTAAGTGTAGGTATCAAAGTGTCACATTATATTATACTCGTAGCTACAACTAAATTTCCAACCAACAACTAAATAGATTTTTTTTCCAACTAGAAATTTTGTAAAACAAGAGGAAAAGTGGAAAGTTGGAAATCAAATAAATTGGCAACACTGCACGTCATTAGTTGAGGTGGGGGAGGTGGGGGAAGTGGCGGGGGGGAGTTCAAGTGGTTATACACCTCCTCCTTAAGGGAGGGGTAGAGAAATCCTTGTTGGCAGCGATCAAACAATTTGTGCAGATATTGAAATCTTGGCTTAGGGCCCCAATCTAAAGAAAATTATATTTCATTCATAAATTTGATAAGTTTAACACGAAAAAGGTATTGAATGACAAGAACAAATTTATATTTAACATTGTGAAACAAACGAAAGAAAAAAGTAACATTCGTTCAATCGTTCACCAACTTTTTTTTTCTGGAAATTCCTCTTCGCTTTTATGTTTGTGAATGTCTCTTTGGATTGCGAAGTCGACGCCATTTCTGAGATCAGTTTTCTAAAATCGTTCTCGAGATCAAGACCTTTTGCTTGTATATTTTTATTCCTTTTATTTCTTTCATAATTTTTAATATTGGTTTGGGTCAGTGACGAAGGGTCGAATAATTGAAGTTTTAAAATTTTATATTTAATTTTATTGAGTGGGTCTGTGATTCTACTGCTCATTTGCGATGATTACAAATTTATATACAGTATACGTATATAACACCGGGTGATCCATTTAAACCTGTACTACTGAATCGTACTAGTTTTAATTTGGGTCGGGTTTTAAATTGATCACCTTCTATATGGTTAGGTATAATATTATAACCTAGAAAATTTAAAAATTTTAATACAAAATTTATTATCAGACATTTTCTTGACTGAGATATATTTATTTTTGTGAAGCAGTGTCGCTTTACGATCATTCTTAAGCGTTGACATCAATGGCTTAGCCGTGAAACAAAGCCTGAACCTCAGCCAAGGAATGGAACCCATCCAAAGAAAATTTCGCTATGCGTTTGGTGGGAAAAGTAGTATGGGCGCAAAATGTTAGAGTGCAATGCAATCGCGAATGTTGCAAGATATTGCAAGATTGCCAACCCCCTTTGTTGCAAGGAACCCCATAGCGCCAGCCCCCGCCCTTTTTGTTGCAAGGCACCCCATAGTGCCAACCCCCATCCCCCTTTGTTGCAAGGCACCCCTAAATGAGGGAGGGGGAATGAGCAACAAGGGGTTATGCAACTTGGAGGCGGAGTTATCCCCCAAGTTGCAATGAACCCCGGCTGGGGGAGACCTCTTTGGGGGATAATGTGGGACGGCCTCACCCCCCCAAAGGGGTATACCTAACCTAAGAGAGAGGAGAGGTGTTCGCTTGACAGGAGCCAAGCGCGTATTAAGACTTCAGCCGAGGCCGTTGTCTTATATGGCACCTAATCAGCCAGTGCCTCCAGGCATCATCAGCCAGTTGGTACAGTGTACACGGCACGTACACACCCGTCTATACGCCCATTACCTTTATATGCGTCGGGGGACCGCGTTAAACTGTAAGTGCCCTAATGATCCGTGCCACACCCGTTTAAAAGTAGGTCTAAGGTGGAGTGTAAAGCTTCACCAGAATGAACAATTCGGGCTGAAAGCAAAGGAGAGCCTATATATGTACATTTCCGGAAAAAAATTCATTTAAAAATTCGTGTAAACATCTTTCCACGTTTATCTCATATATATATATATATATATATATATATATATATACTTCCCCGTTTAAAAGTAGGTCTAAGGTGGAGTGTAAACAGCCTTCCACGGTTCGTAGGGGCAGAATCCCGTTATTGCAACACTCGATCATGTTTATCTGTTTATTTCTCTCTCTCTCTCATATATATATATACCCGTTTAAAAGTAGGTCTAAGGTGGAGTGTAAAGCTTCACCAGAATGAACAATTCGGGCTGAAAGCAAAGAAGAGCCTATATATGTACATTTCCGGAAAAAAATTCATTTAAAAATTCGTGTAAACATCTTTCCACGTTTCTCTCATATATATATATATATATATATATACTTCCCCGGTTAAAAGTAGGTCTAAGGTGGAGTGTAAAGCTTCACCAGAATGAACAATTTCAACGGAAAGTAAAGGCGTACCTATATATGTTCAATTCCGGAAAAAAGTTCATCTAAAAATTCGTGTAAACATCTTTCCACGTTTCTCTCATATATATATACACACACTTCCCCGTTTAAAAGTAGGTCTAAGGTGGAGTGTAAAGCTTCACCAGAATGAACAATTCGGACGGAAAGCAAAGGCCTACCTATATATGTTCAATTCCGGAAAAAATTCATCTAAAAATTTGTGTAAGCATCTTTGTCAAACTGCACTAATTATCTCACTCTCCGGCTAACTTAAATCGAATATTACAGTTTTTTTCATCTGTAACAATTAAAACAGGACAAATGGTGCACGTAGTATTAAAATGTACAGCACAAATGGTTAATTAGACGGGAATATGGTAAAGGAAGAAAAAGGTGAAGGCGCTATAAACAAGAATTGAATCGTTGTTTCGTGTATATCTCTGCTAATCATGGTTTTTCTACAACAAAATTTTTTTTTATTACGGGGCTATAAAGTCCTTCCATTCTGAACTTTTCTCATATATATATATATATATATATATATATATATATATATATACACACATTTATATTTATCTTCATTCACATTTAAAGATAAAATTTGAAATATGTTTCTTCAACAACAAAAATTTAATTACGGGCCATAAAAGGCCTTCCATTTTGAACTTTTTCTCATATATATATATATATATATATATATATATATATATATCGTTTTTTTTTATTGGCAGTTCTCTGATTTCCAAGATTCGAATAAGGTACGCATTTTAAATTATACTATACAGATGCGGGTCATTTCAGGTCGCACGATAGCGTGTTTAATGAGGTAGTTCATTACACGCCTTTGTTTTAAATTTATCTATTCTATCGCACAAATATCTTTCACTTTTAAGGTATCATAAACCATAGTTTGCGTTTCTCTCAAGCATACGCGAATTGTACCTAATATATCTTCCAATATCACGAAATCCCTTCCTTTCCCAACAAACGAGAATGTACAGGCAAACTGCTACTGCCATAAAACGTTTTCTCTCTCTCTCTCTCTCGAATACAAGATCAAAAAACAAAGCGTTTCACGTCTCTCCACGATCCCAGGACCTCTGTTTGGCCGCTATGCAGGCCTACGCGTCAAGTCCAGCCCAAAATTCACCGCTAGCCAATAGGAAGCTAACGATTGTGTTTTGTGGGTTGGTTACAGGCCCCCTTATAAAGGGAAAATTTCAACTCAGAGTCTCAGTTCGTACGTTTTTCGCTTAGTGCTTTATACATTATGAGTCAGTCATCGTTGTACAATTCTCCGGAATTGATTGGAGATAAAGACTTTTACGCTCAAGCAACGCGACTAATTTTCAGCGCTATACATAGATCGGGATGAACTTTTATCTACCCAGAGTGTTACGGAAAACTGTGACGAAATACAGGACCTGATCAATGAAGACGCTGTTGAAATGTAACTTATAAGTATCTAACCTAGCTTTAATCTGAATTTTCCCTACAAAGAAAAATTAACCCCAGGATTCTTTCTCGTTTATAACAATATAGCCGAGCGCAATAAACGCGTTTACAAAAATATTTGTAATTCTCTGTTTCCTTCGGGTTATTTCGGTATATATATGGTGTGTTTTTATTTGTACATTTCTTGTACAGGCACGATTTTAGAAATATTAAAAACTATTAAGATTTGGCTGCGGGTTTGAGACCCGTTGCAGGCAGATGGAGCATAGCACACACAGCTAATCTTACCTTTGAAAACTGTCAGGATATCTACTTATGGTTACAATTTCTTGTTACTCTAACGTAAAATTAATTCCATCATGTTTTTAATTATTGTCTGTTTCCATATATATATATATATATATATATATATATATATATATATATGTATAGAAACGACGTAAGTATAGAGGAGCGTTCTGCACACGAGGAAGAGAAATAACGAACAAATGAAAAATGAGGTGACCGCCCGGGAATCGAACCCAGGATCTTCCGATTGCCGGTCAGATATGCTATCCATTACACCACGGGCCTCGATCAGTCAGAAGTCGTAATTCTCATACATAGGGCAGAAACCAATGCAGAACGCTCCTCTATACTTATGTCGTTTCTATACATTAATATACTGCGTGGTCATTGCAGTTAAATGTACATATTCACGATTTGCGAGGGTGCCCTCTTAGGGCATTGGTTTCTGCCCTATGTATGAGAATTACGACTTCTGACTGATCGAGGCCCGTGGTGTAATGGATAGCATATCTGACCGGCAATCGGAAGATCCTGGGTTCGATTCCCGGGCGGTCACCTCATTTTTCATTTGTTCGTTATTTCTCTTCCTCGTGTGCAGAACGCTCCTCTATACTTACGTCGTTTCTATACATTAATATACTGCGTGGTCATTGCAGTTAAATGTACATATTCACGATTTGCGAGGGTGCCCTCTTAGGGCATTGGTTTCTGCCCTATGTATGAGAATTACGACTTCTGACTGATCGAGGCCCGTGGTGTAATGGATAGCATATCTGACCGGCAATCGGAAGATCCTGGGTTCGATTCCCGGGCGGTCACCTCATTTTTCATTTGTTCGTTATTTCTCTTCATCGTGTGCAGAACGCTCCTCTATACTTACATCGTTTCTATACATTAATATACTGCGTGGTCATTGCAGTTAAATGTACATATTCACGATTTGCGAGGGTGCCCTCTTAGGGCATTGGTTTCTGCCCTATGTATGAGAATTACGACTTCTGACTGATCGAGGCCCGTGGTGTAATGGATAGCATATCTGACCGCAATCGGAAGATCCTGGGTTCGATTCCCGGGCGGTCACCTCATTTTTCATTTGTTCGTTATTACTCTTCCTCGTGTGCAGAACGCTCCTCTATACTTACGTCGTTTCTATACATTAATATACTGCGTGGTCATTGCAGTTAAATGTATATACAGGGTGAGTCAAAAGTAGCGCCCGATTTCTGTTTTGTCGGCTGTCAGATTCTTTCTGGGAAGTCATGTTGTTAATAATTGTCTTGCAGATTATTAATTTTCTTAGTTTATTTATTTTTGTTTTTGTTTTGCAGGTTATTGCTGAGAGTTTGGAAAGTTACTTAATTTGCACCAAATTGAACCATGAATTACCTTTCAATGAATCAACGCATTGCGGCCGTGAAACATTACTACAAATGTAATGAACAACCAACGATGGCGGCACGCCGTTTGGCACAGGAATTCGATATTAACCCACCCCAGGGAAGAAACATACGATTGATTGTCGAGAAATTTGAAGCAACAGGGTCGGTAGCCACTGCAAAGAAGTCCGGTCGTCCGAAAACGGCAACGAATGTAGCTAAGGCTGAAGAAGCCATCAGGAGACTGGAACAAAGTCCGCAAAAGTCAACTCGCCGTTTATCTGCAGAGTTGGAAGTGAGCCAATCAAGTGTTATCCGTATCCTTCACCAGAAAAAATGGAAACCTTACATTCCACGCTTACTGCATGCCCTTCATGATGGAGATGACGACCGCCGTCTTCAATTTTGCGAAGAGTTCTTAGCTAAACTTGACGAAGAGGACACAATGCTAGACAACATCTGGTGGTCAGATGAGGCATGTTTTAAGCTTAACGGCACAATTAACAGACACAATTGTGTCTACTGGGCTGCGGAGAACCCAAGAGTGACAGTTGAGAAGGAGGTAAATTTACCTGGCGTGACAGTTTGGGCAGCCATATCTCCATTAGGGATAATTGGACCCTTTTTCTTTGAGGGATCTGTCACTGCAGAAATTTACCTGGATATGCTGCAAACCTTCTTTTGGCCCAGGGTACAAGATCAGGACTGTTATTTCCAGCAAGATGGAGCTCCACCTCATTATGGACGTCATGTTCGTCAGTGGCTTGATGAAAACTTTCCCGGAAAGTGGATCGGCCGCCGCGGTCCGATCGAGTGGCCGGCACGCTCCCCAGACCTTACACCTCCAGACTTCTTTCTTTGGGGGCTCATGGAAGACCTTGTTTATCGTGAAAAGCCTCGTACCATTCAGGAATTGAAGGCTCAAATCACTGCAAAGTTTGAGGAAATTGATATCGAACTCTGCAGGCGTGTGTGCCACTCTGTGCCTGCTCGGCTGCAATTGTGCATCGATCACGAGGGAGGGCACTTTGAAAATTGCAAGTAAAACAGCTTGGTACAGTTCCGTAATAATTTTCCCCACGAATAAATGGTTAGATAAACATGTCATTCATTTATTTCTACCTTCTTGTACACTGTAATACAAATGGCAAACAAACAATCAACTGACAGAAATCGGGCGCTACTTTTGACTCACCCTGTATATATATATATATATATATATATATATATATATATATATATATATATAGTATATATGTGTGTTTTTATTTGTACATTTCTTGTACAGGCACGATTTTAGAAATATTAAAAACTTACGATAGAAATATTTAAAAAATATTAAGATTTGGCTACGGGTTCGAGACCCGTTGCAGGCAGATGGGGCATAGCACACCCAGCTAATCTTACTTTTGAAAACTGTCAGGATATCTACTTATGGTTACAATTTCTTGTTACTCTAACGTAAAATTAACCCCATCATGTTTTTAATTATTGTCTGGTTCCATCGTGATTATTTCGGCATATATATATATATATATATATATATATATATATATATATATATATATATATATGATGGAGATTTAATAACATTTTTCTCGATAATTCAGCACCACAGTAAGATTTTTAAATTACCAAAACTTTTAAGAATTATCTGCATTTAAATTCGTGGCATTTCTCTTGTTGTAGCTCTTTATTTTTATTTAACCTTATAGGTCCGATGTTGAACTCGGCCGTGTTATAGATATTTTTGATGAAAGGGGAATAAATGATATGGATGCTTCTCCGCACAGCCAGCCCCGTGACCTGAATACAGAAATCGAGGTATTGGCTCACATCCGGTCAAGCGAGTGCCAGATTATCGAAGAACTAATGTAAGTATTTTTGAGGTTAAGAACAAAACACATTGTATTTTCATTTATTAAATGGCAGAAAACATGTACAAAGCGGAGCCAGTGTCCGTTAAATAAGTCTTAATGGCTACATTTTACAGTTACAAATGTATATACAACTTTACACAATATAGATATACATCTTTACACATTACAGCGGGTGGTAACATATGGGAACCTTTTTTTTATCTGTCTGCATACACTTTTATCGTTCATCTCTGTGTCGCACAAATCGAATAATTTTAAAAAATTTATAAATCCCTTCCCACGTGACATGTGCATGAGAAATGAGATGCAATACAACCCGCACGTTTCAGTATAATATCCTTGAAAACGATATGGGTTCCAAACAATCTCAGGCACATGTATTTGCGCGATAAACTGCACAATTACCGAATCATTCCATGGCTGAAACCCGAGTGAATGAAAAATAGTACATAATATATTGTATATATTAAATATATTGTAGACTTAAATGCGTATTTGCGCCATCAGACAAGTCAGGCGTAATATCAAATGAATAAATGTTAAATTCTTCGACAAATTCTTTCTGCGTTACACCAAAACCAAGTTTGTCACAGGCGCCTGTATTATGAGCCAGACTACTATATGTTCTCGCGCAGAGCGGGAACACAGCGTTTGATGAGTAGTCCGTAATCATGGTCCCTCCCAATGCGATGCCATTAACGTATAGAGTAATATTTTTAAGGCCGAAATTCTCGAATTTAAAGGCACTCTTTTTATATTTTCCATTCGTCGAGGCGTGGTCCTGCATTCCAATTAATATCCTTTTAGGTAGGACTCCAAGGGCCACTTTTTCTAGTTGCTTCGAGGCCAACCCGGCGGGGACCGTGTATAGTTTGATCTGTACCCTGTTAATTGGGTATTTTACTGTGGCGTGTATTAAGTCTTTCTCAATTTCTATTTGTTTCGGGGAACTTAATTTCACTCGGCGTATACGCAAATACGTCTCCATGATGTGTATCACAACGGGTTTCGCGCCTTCTTCTTGATCAGACCCCAGATTTATGTAGATCTCAGGAATCGTAAGGGGTAAGCTTCGACTTCATATCCACCCTGTTCATAAGCAACTTCTCCTGGAATGTGAAGTCTGTATGCAGCCGTCCAAAACATTCATATATCTTTTTTTTTAATTTTTAAATTTATCCTTTATTCCATCTTCATCTTTAGTGTGGTAATACCCCTCGGCGGTTAAAAAGGTGTCCTTCGCTTTTTTTGAAAAGTTGAGGACATTTTCCAGATCGGCTCGTAGGTGGTAGTACCCCGTTCCTGCAGAGATGTTAACCTGGTTTAATTACACTTCACACTGGCTGAATATGGAGTGTAAAAAACCGTCACCGTGCAGAGCTGGGCACTTGCGGTTTTTTTGCGGTACTGCGGTACTGCGGTACTACCGCACTACCAAACCGGTACCGCATAACGCAGTACCGCAAAAAATGCGGTAGCGGTACTGCTGTACTTTCAGCGATCCTTTGCGGTACTGCGTTATGCGGTACCGGTTTGGTAGTGCGGTAGTACCGCAGTACCGCAGTACCACAAAAAAAACCCGCAAGTGCCCAGCTCTGGGCCACTCACTAAAAAGTTGGTTTCAGGGTAGGCAGAGTAACTATCATCGCAGTCCGTTCCATCAGAATGGGCTATACGCAGTTTAGCGTACATGTGCATGCAGCTCGGGTCAAAAAAGTAATGGCCTGAGCTGGGTATCACGAATTCTATAGGGGCACTGGGTGAACTAATTGTTTAATGGGTTAATTGTAATAAAGTCGCTATACTCAATAGAGACCTGGGGGGGGGGGGGCATATCAAAGAGGGACAGTTCCGATTTACAACATTGTGAACTACACGGATGGATGAAACGCGCCATGACGACTCAGAAATAGTGCCACCTCCCTCGGCAAGTATTAGTCAACCTATGATTCGTGAGAGTAGTGTCCTCAGCTTATATCAGTTAAAAAAATGATCGGCCATAGGTTTCATACACTTAGAGCACTTCTTTTTTGATTTCCTTTTACGTTTAGCGCCACGTGATGGTAACCCCTTCTTCCTGGCAGATCTCTTCTTTCCGCCACTACGCATATATATATATATATTGACGATTGGTTAGTTTAAGTCGTAATATAAGGTTGTAACATATATTCTGCTCGATGTTTTAGTTCATTCAGAACAAAAATTAAGTGACTTATAAGGACACGTATACCTAATCAAATAAAACTAACGAAAATATTACGACTTAGCCTCACCAATCGTCAATATATATATATATATATATATATATATATATATATATATACACGAATGGTGAGGTTAAGTCGTAATATTTTCGTTACCGTAGTTTTATTTGATTAGGTATATGCGGACAAAGTTGGGGAACTCAATCTACACTAGGATAATGTAGGGGAACGTAAACTACACTACGATAATGTAGGGGAACGTAAACTACACTAGGCACCACAGGAGGACGTAAACTACACTTGCTCTGAAATTTCTACTTACTGCTTGTGCTGAGACTCTACTGAGTCGTGGGTTCAAACCCCATTACTGCTTAGAGCTGGGCGGTTGCCTTTTCTGTATCTTACGTCACGACGAAGCGACGGGTCGGCCGCTCCCCTTTAATTGACTCGGGCTAAGATAGTCCAGTCTCAGGCCCCTACCCCTCACTTCTTTGGGGGATATGGGACATAGATGTTATATTTCTCCTTGTTTACTATTTTCAGAGCTTTCGGTTGTCGGAGATGTTTTCCCACGCAAAGTTTAATCTATAACTTTTAAAGTCTCAGTTAAATAAACATGAATGAAGTACTTACAATATTTTTTGTCAATTGTCTACTACATGATTGTCGATCCTTTAGGAATATTGTACCATCTGGACAGTCTTCGAACTGGGCTGCGCCATCAACGCATCTCACGAAAGCGTTGTATCTCGTTGGATGAGGATATGTCCCATCTTCAGGCGGACACTGCACGCAACCTTTTTCTACACCTGTGAAGTAATGAGAAGTGTTCACCACTCATGCAAACAAAACTAATTCCCTGTGGATCGCTGTACGATATTTTTACCAAAATTTTATGTTTGTAAACTTGGTTCTCATTATACAATGTATTTCAGCACTGAGCATTTTTTATGATTTGTAGAAGTCTGTATTCTTTTATGATTTAATTCATATAAAAGTGTGTCTGTAAGTTAAAGTTAATGGCTACCGTTCCATTACTAAATAAGTAGGCGCGGGTTTGACGAACTCTGTAATTGGAAGGAAATCGCATATATAAAAAGTCGTAGTGGGTATGATACAATCAATAGAAAATTGAATAAGAAGAAACATCTTTTCAAAGACTTGGGATAAGAAATTAGTAATTTAGCCAAGAAACAGCGAAAACTAAGAATTTTTAAAATGCCAAAGCCACCCTGTAAAGTTGTTCCATATATATATATATATGGAACAACTTTACAGGGTGGCTTTGGCATTTTAAAAATTCTTAGTTTTCGCTGTTTCTTGGTTAAATTATTAATTCGGTTCAGTAATTTGGTTTAGTAATTAAATAATTAAAAAATAAACTTCAATAATTAAAACATTAAAAATTAAAATTATTTAACCAAAATATATTTGAAAACCGAAGCCACTCGTTAATTACGATACTAAAAGTCGATTTGAAAACACACAAAATTCACCATTTCGTCCACCTGTTTTGTTGGTACTGTATACACACAGCTAAGGTCGTTGAGACGGTCTTGACACAGCTTACACAATTAAAGACTGAAACGAAATTGGTGGGGAAGCGAATAACTGAGTCATCAAATGACATGTGAAAACCTTGTCGAAGACATATCCAGCTATGACCGAAATGTTTTTGAATTTAATATCTTGAAGTTGAAGGGCTTCTATCCGAAAACTCGATGAGATGTTAAGTACTAAAGTAATTAAACTATAATTATTATTATTATTGATAAAACTAATCACAAATAATTAAATACTACAATTTATTTATTTTCTGTTCTTATCAGTAATGTTCTGCGTATGTTATAACACTGGTATGCATCAATTTTGCTGTCAAGGGTTTTGTAAGTGATTCTTATAGAGTTTTTCCTGCTGATTTCGAATCTGCAATCCGTTTTTCTCAATCAGCTCAGGTTATCCGGCTATGGCCTCATAAGTAAAATAGAATTTTTCGTGATTTTGTCAAAGCGGAATTGGAACAGTAACATCTATCATCACTTGCTTCACTTGTATAATATTTTTTTTTTTCAAGCATATAGATAAAATATTTCATAATGAATAGAGCGTGTAAAAATGATCCCAATAGATTCTGCTACATATGGGACGGTTACCATGCCAAATAACCAGTCCCAAATCACTAAATTTGTGAAGACAATGTATAGAGCATACTTTGGAATTAAGCTAGGGGACCAGGACAAAAATTTCGCCCCTCATATGTGCTGCAAGACGTGCATTGAAAATTTGAGAAGATGGAGCAAAGGCAGAGCGAAATCTTTGCGAAATCTTTTTCCCATATGAATGAAAAGAAAGAAAATATACAGACTCCATCGACCTATTTCATATCTTACAGACCGCAGCCTTCCCTCACGAGCCGCCACTGTCTGAATGCTTCTTCTATTTCATATGCAAGTTTTATATCCATGTTTCTGT
This sequence comes from Bathynomus jamesi, assembly GCA_023014485.1. Classification (NCBI taxonomy): domain Eukaryota; kingdom Metazoa; phylum Arthropoda; class Malacostraca; order Isopoda; family Cirolanidae; genus Bathynomus; species Bathynomus jamesi. The sequence goes on along the minus strand of JAJOZX010001023.1, from coordinate 821,337 downwards.
GTTTCTATTTTCAGGAGTTAACAAGAAGAATAAACACGTTGTTGTATACCCTGACATTCCTTCTGCTATGAGACCTGTACCCCATGGTCCTGGAATTCCAATACCCGACCCACCTCAAACCCTGGACTTCGATGATTCTGATGATGAATCAATGACCAATGCCAATGACTAGTCCCAGTCGTATATACCTCAAAATACCGCTTCAAATGAGCCGAGGCCTCTCAACCAGGCCAAACTTAATGATCTTACCAGGGATTTAGGACTTTCCAAATTAGCTGCCGAGATCTTGGGCTCACGACTTCGAGAGGACAACTTGCTGGCTCCGGGAACAACATTCTCCTGGTATAGGAAACGAGAGGAAGAATTCCGCAAGTTTTTTGCAGTGCACGAAAATACCTCTTACTTAGTGTACTGCTGCAATGTTGAGGGGCTAATCGAATCCTTGGGCCTGCCATATAACGCATCAGAATGGAGGCTATTTATAGACTCGTCTAAACGAAGTTTGAAAGCAGTACTTCTCAACATTGGGAATAGGGTTGCATCAGTCCCTGTAGCACATTCCGTACAACTTACTGAGAGCTACGATAACATGAAAATTTTACTGGATACTCTCGTATACGACCAACATAACTGGAGGATCTGTGGAGATTTGAAGGTAATACTAATATCATAAGTAAACTATTGCTATTGACTATGTTGTTTTTCCAAAGGTTATTTGAGAGCGTATAAGAACACTTCACTTCCCCACAGAAGTGATACAGTCCAATGCATAGATTTTTTATCTGATAGAACAAATTCTCTAAATTCTTTAAATATTTTCATTTTTTTTCAGATTGTGGCATTTGTATTGGGAATGCAAGGGGGATACACGAAATACCCATGTTTCCTCTGCAAATGGGATAGCCGAGCGGATGAGAAGCACTATGCACAGCGTGAATGGGCATCCAGAGAGAATTTTGAACCTGGGTCGCATAATGTCGTTTCAGTACCCCTTGTACCACCAACAAACATTTTGCTCCCACCACTTCATATTAAGCTGGGCTTGATGAAAAATTTCATCAAATCAATGAATAAGGAGGGTTCAGCATTCCGATATCTCGAGAGTAAATTTCCTCATATATCTGATGCTAAACTAAATGCTGGGGTTTTTGATGGTCCTCAAATTCGAACTTTGATCAAGGATACTCAGTTCGAAAACGCAATGACTCCAACTGAGAAGAATGCCTGGCAGGCATTCAAATCAGTTGTCACTGATTTTCTTGGCAAGCGTAGAAGTCCAGAATATGAGTCCGTTGTCGAAAACTTGATGGAAGCTTTCAAAGCTCATGGGTCGCGCATGTCCATAAAAATGCACTTTTTGTGGTCCCACTTGGACTATTTTCCTGAAAATTGCGGGGATTATAGTGAGGAACAGGGTGAACGATTTCCCCAAGATATCAAAATAATGGAAGAGAGGTACCAGGGAAACTGGGATATCAATATGCTGGCGGACTATTGCTGGTGTTTGAAGCGAGACGTGCCCGAAGAAAAACACAGACGGAAAGCCAAAAAAACTTCATTCCTTCCTCAATAAACTTTTTTTCATATTCATTGTATGAATAAAAGTATTTATTCACACAATGTTTTCATTTTTCACGAGTGTTCTTATAATATTATTCGTATCTACAGTGTTTAAGCTAAAAAAATCAATAAATTTGGGGATAAAATTGGACTTATAATAAATGGCCAATAGAGAAAAAGCTGACCTGATTGAGGAAAACCAATGTCATTTTCGAATTCAGCATGGTCGAATTATATAATATGAGTTGAAAAAACCCTCACAGCAGACAAAAAAATTTCATATGCATACCAGTGTTATGTAAACACAGTTATCTGCAACTCATGAACTTGAAAGACTGAATGAGTTAAGCAGTCTTAAATCATAAACTATATGTTTCTAATAAAAAAAAATAAAAATTCAGAAATTTAAAAAGTTTTATAAAAATTTAAAAATTCATGAAATCGTGATGTAATTTAACGCATTAACATTTTCAGGCTTGGATACAAAGATGTAATGTTAATCGAAATACTAACTAATCTTTTGGAAATTGATTAATGGGAAATGCTTCTCATTCTCTTCTATTTTTAAAGCATGTGAAGTCTAAGACTCGCAACCTATTGGGAAAATCCTTCTCTTGAGGCCTGTCTTAGATTTTCAATAACCGACATTGACGGTGATATTCAGTCACCGGTTCAAGCGAAACCACTCCCTCAGATTTCTCACAAATTTTTATTAATCCAAAAATTACAATACGCATTGTAATTTTTTAACTAATAGAAAACTTCGTTAACGTATGTTTTTTCTTAATATGCATCTTAATAAACAACAAAACTATAAAAAGTGTTGTATTTTTTAATTAATAGAAAACTTCTTTAAAAGTATGTTTTTTTGTATGTACCTTAATAAACAACATAACTATGAGAAGTTCAGCTCGAAGAAAAATTATTGTTTGTATCAGAAAAAGCCATAATGAAATGTGTGGCCCATTTGTGATATTAAGCAAAATCCAGAGGTGTGTAGTAGCGAAGTAGCTGTACTCAAGTAACCTTTTTCAGGATCCACTTTCTAGAAAGTACAATTATTTTAAATGAAAATGAAAATGAAAAGGTTTATTGGCAGACTATAGTCCATATGACAAATATTATTAATACAATGACAGTTCATATACTAAGGATAGAAATATATACAACTGATTAGAAATAATACTGTAATCTCGAAGTTAAGTGGAGCTCCAGGCAGACGTTTTCGTACCAAGAAGTCCATAGCTTAGAGGATAAATGGCAGGACTCATGGATAGCTTGGATGATCGGGTGGTTGATTTTTTAATTCTTTGCATTAGACTGTGTTGAGCACGTCTTGTTACCTCCGGGAAGCTCGGGACATTGCGGGTAGCAAACAATTGCGAAGCTGAGCATCTCGGGGGTAATTTATGTAAGAGTCTAAAAGACCTGTTGTACAACAAATTTAGAGTTCTGCCAGAACCTTTTTTATAATTCACCCACAGTTGCTGTCCGTATATATTACTGCAGAAAGTACGAAAGAGTGTCTTTAGCTTCACTTGTACAGAATCGAAAGTTCCTTATGGTCATATTCGCTTTAGCACACAGGCTTCGAGATTGTTTTCTTATATCCGAGTCATCACTCAAGGAGCTGGTAATAGTTTGACCCAAATACTTAAACTCTTGTACTTCCTCAATTACTTCACCATTCATTTTAAACCTTATATCAGCTGGCTGATTACAGCTTTTAGGATGAAATTGCATAACTTTAGTTTTTGTAACATTAAAAAGAATATCATGTTTCTGCGAATACACTTCGCAGACTTTTAGTAGCCGATCCAAACCTTTAACAGAGGGACTTATTAACACCATATCATCGGCATAAACTAAGTTATTTATCCTTGTGTTATCTATACAACATTCCACTGTTGCCTCATTAAGTGAAGCAATTAATCCGTCGATATACACATTAAACAGCATAGGGGAGAACAAGGAGCCTTGTCTCACCCGGCAAGAGGAGCCAAAACACTCGGATAGTACATTGCCCCACCTAACAGTGAAAGATTGGTGGGAATAACAAAATTTCAATAAATTTAATATGTACATGGGAACCTTCCTGTCTTCTAGTTTTGCAAATAAAATATTGTGGTTCACCCTATCATATGCCTTACTTATATCTAGGAAACAGCTATAAATAGTTGAATTACTGTCAATGTATTTAGATATTGTTTCTTTAAGTACATAGATACACAGGTCAGTTGAGTGGGACCTTTTAAAGCCAAACTGATTAGGAGATGTCCATAGGAAATCATTTAATCGGCGTAACAAGAGTTTTTCTAGTAGTTTCGAGAAGCAGGCAGCGACAGCAATAGGCCTGTAATTTTTCCTGGACAGAATGTGTCCGTACTTATTTTTGACCAGGGTCAAGATATATACCCTCATGAACTCTGCAGGGATATAGCTATGAGCAAGCATGGCTGATAGGAGCAATGATATATGCAGACATACTACGTCATTTGCATATTTTAAGTGCTCATTCGATAAGTCATCTACTCCTGACGCAGAACCAGTCTTTAACTCTTTAATTAACCTCTTTACTTCAGGAACTGATATCAAAGTATTTTCCCTTGTCCCTCCCACAATCGTTTCGCTGCAATCTATCTTAAGATTATTCCTACTCACACTGTTAAGAATGTTAGAGTAGTGGTTTTTCCACAGCTTTGCAATTTCATCCTCCCCCGACAGACAGTGCTAATGAATTCTTTTACGCTAAAGTGCATACTGAACTTGCCTCTAACTTTTATCACAACAAGACAATATTGACTTAAATTGTTTTAAAGTTTAAAAACATTAATTACATAACGGCCGACACCCCATCGATTGTCGGAGGGGGGACAATTTTGACACCCGTTTGATTCTTAACAAATTTCCAAAATTTGTTATTATCGTTATTTATGCGAGCTTCACAGACTTTTGATGCTCAAATAGACTCTTCTTCCTGTTTACATCGCCTTATGGCCGCCTTATACTGACCCCGACTTCTACACATATTCAAGTATACTGGTCCTAATCCGGGTCTACCATGAAAGCACCACAAATCATAGGCGTCTTTCGATTCCCTCTTCAGGGGGGCAATAAAATCATTCTATCCAGGAATAATCTTAGTATGATAGTTGTAAGATTTAATCAGGGGGCTTCCTGCTTCTCTTAACAGGGATATTATCTTACTATAATACCTATCTATGAGTTCACAGTGAGAATCATTTGAGCAAGGATTATTACAGGCAAGGTGCAAAATTTCTAAATTATTAAAGAGGTGACTTGTTCTGTCTTTGTATTCTATTCTCTGCTGCATCGTAACATTGGACCAATCGACGCGATTATTCTTACCTATTGAGTTCTTGTTAAGTCGTGTTGCGCATAAATTGGTAAGTTAATTAATACTTCTAATGGTCTATGATCAGAAAGAAGGAAATCATGCAGAATATAATGTTTCAGATCAACAAAGACCCTAGGATCCACTCATGGCTGGTCTCTTAGGATCCACTCATAGCTCTAATAATTCGATCCTTTAGATTATTACTAGTGAGACAATGATCAATGTAAAATTACCACTGGCTACCCCTAATACATCTACATCACTTATACTTAAATTGGCCGACTCGCACATGTTACCCAATTCTACAAAGAATTCCGAGTTCACATGTGCGTTAAAGTCCCCCATTATTATACAGTGAGAATATTTGGGGTTATCTGATAAAGACTTAATTTTGTACAGCAAATCAATGTATTCACCTAGATTACTGCCGTTGTTATATGGTAAATAGCAGTTTACAATTAATATGCAATCATTGTTCACTTGTAATTCAATGTCTAACAACCTTACGTTATCGCTTGTTAAAAATATTATATGTTTTGACAAATTTTTCCTTATTAAGAAACCAATACCACCAAAAAGCCTACCGTACATTAATTCATCTGACAAGTCTACTGCTAATGACGCAGGGTACATAAAGTCATCATGGATGCTAGAGAGGAATTTTAGCTCTTGCTTAGGTAGTTTGCCAATATCTGTAAAGTACAAAGTACCTTTCCAAAACGTTTGGGAAATTTCCATGATTAAATCAACCAATCTGAGGAGGCAGACAGCGCGGGAATTTAATGTAGCCAATCACGCGCCTTTCAGAACCAATTATTGTTAAAGCTAAATAAGAAGTTCTGCTCGTACTAAAGTCTGATGGCCATACGTGTATTTACTTATTTCATTCCCTAATGAATATAATTAATATGTAACTTATCGTTGTTACAAGATAATGATTATTTATCAATGTTATGTTTGAGATGCTGGACAGTACTTTTTACTTTTACAACTTGAGTATACTTTAAACACGATACTTTTTTACTCTTACTTAAGTACAAGCCACGAATTATACTTGTACTTCAACTTAAGTAAATATTTGTCAAATTACTTGCGTTCTAACATAAGTAACAAATTTCAGTACTTTGCACACCTCTGGCAAAATCATGTGGCCTTCTATTCTCGAGAGGTTGGATCACCCTGATTTAAGAAATCTGCTGAACGTGTATGTATTGTGCTTACCTGAAACAACAACAAGCAATAAAGATATAATTGCTAAAAACCTCCTTCTCATCTTAAATTAGTTCAAATGAACACTATATAATTATACAAGACTATGTAATTTATAGAACAACTTTCTTCTTAGCGCTCAGGAGGCAAAATATACTGCCTTGAAGCCACTTTCCCTATTTATACGATGTTCCTATCTTTCTCTAAAATCACAAATTTAATTTCTGTATTTAGGTTATGTCACCATACAGATGGTGCGAAATTATCACTAAATAAATAATCTTGAATTTGATAACATAATCATATGTAAAGTTGGACATCAGTTACCAGGGAGGAAGACAGTGGAGTTTACATATGTAACTTATTTAATGCAGTTCAGGTTAGTGAAACTGTACAGTCAACGAAAGAAACATTTTCTTTCAATAATTACTACTATGAAAACATGCGTGTGAACACCAGAGTAGCCAGGGGGGTCTACTGGGGCCACGGCCCCCCCAATCCCATATAATTTATTATATCTATTCGTATATAAATACGAATATAAATAATTAGAATAATTATAATTATAAATAAATATAACTAATACAGGGTGTTTACAAGGTCATAAAATCACAAAAAGTGATAAAAAAGTCATAAAAACTGAAAACTGCATGACTGATCCAGGAGAAAACTGATTTTTCTTCCCGATCTTCCTGACGGGGAGAGTGCTTTCACGGGCTGCGCCGCCCATAGCCTTTCCCTTTAATCGACCCTACAGTATATCTGATGGCCCTGGCCTCCGACAATAAAAATCCTGGCTACGCCTATGCGTGTGAAACCCTCTGGTTAATGGGTTCTTCCAGTTTACGCCCTCCAACCACGAAGGGTCATGCAGCCGGGTGGCAACGGCATCAACCAAGAATAATAAGACCCAATCATTTTGGGACTATGATCGAATAAATTACAAACAGCACACTCATTATTGTCCTCTTTCCCATTTCTTAGACTGGCTTTGGATAATCTATGACTGGGCTGTGAAAGCCTCTAAAATGAAATTCAGAAAATAAAGATTACAGAGGAAATACAAAAATTTAAGGATTTTCCTTCGTTATCTTCTTCTTAAGATGCATTGTATATTAAATATACAATATTAAGTATACAGTACCCTATATTAATAAATAATGAAATATTTCAGCAAGAAATTATTATTATTTAGATTACCCTCATACTATACACGTTTTTGGCTAATATTAGGTTTCGGAGCTACCAGATTTCGGTGATCCGTCCATTTCATAAGTTGGGCCAGTCATGGTGAATCTTATACCGGGGTTAGATTACGCAAGGTTACGTTGTTTAGTTATTTACCATGTCACCAATTTTCAGGGGTCATGTGAGTTGTCAAAATATAGGTGGCTACGAAATTACATATTTACCATTTTATCTTATTATATAATATACCGGGTAGGGTTTCTTTCCCGGGATCCCGGCTGTTTTTATTGGATTTGAAAATCCCGGGAATTGGACAAATATCCCGAGAAATCCCGGAATTTTAAAATTACTTACTTTACTTTTTATTGATTTATTTTTTCTTTTGTTATTAGAAGGCTCTTGGGTAGAATTAAAGAAAACTGCATAATATTTACCACATTTTATTCTACTTTTCTGCTTTCTTAAATGAACACCGACTAGCATTAACAACTTACAGCAATCTAAAAGTGGGCCCGTATGCCAAAAACTGGCCGAGGGAATGTCGCTAGCGCTGCGTATAATACAAGGAACCGAGTCTCAGTATATTATCTAGCGATCGCAGGAAACTCATCTTGCTCAGAGTTTAAGCAAGCATTTGAAGCAAGAACTGCAGTTATTCGAGACAATAGAGAACAGAACTTCAAAAATCATGAATTTATTTGATGCACTGAAAACCATTCCGCCAACATCTGTTGAATCAGAGAGAGCCTTTTCTGTAGCAGGTTTATTTATCACCAAGTTGAGAACTCGCCTTAGTGATAGAAGTATCGATTGTTTTTTAAGAAGCTATTTTAAAAATGTTGATTGACTAAATATTTTAAGATAAAATATTTTAAGATAAAAGGATGAAATTATTTTTTCTAATGAAGTTTTATTTTTTTTTTTTTTTTTGTATTGGCTAAGTATTTTAAGATGAAATATGTTGAGATAAAAGGTATAAATTATTTTTTTTGAATGAAGTTTCTTTTTCTTTTTCTTTTTTTATTTGCAAATGCACTTAATTATAATTAAAGGAATATAATATTTTAGCCTTTTATTTGTCCCCTGCAGATGAATAGCACGATAAATATTATGTTTAATAAATAATAAATAGCTACCACTGATTGGTAAATTCAATTCAAGTATTACAATGCAAAAGTGGTCATCTAGGCATAAGCAGAGATGGGCACGATCTTGATCTTCAAGATCAGATCGTGATCTTGAAGATCAAGATCGTGATATGATCTTGATCTTGAAGATCACTTTTATTATGGTGATCTTGATCTTGATCTAAGATCACTTTATTTCTTGTGATCTTGATCTTGAAGATCACTTTAGACTTCAAGATCACTTTTAATTTCAGATTCTTAAATATGCCGCTATGCGAATGTCATTTGTTTTTTGTCCAAGCGACATCTGGTGGCAACTTTGTTCAACACCGACTGTTTATGTTTTCTGTTAGTTGGGTGACTTGCGTCATGCGTGGGCTCATGGAAGGTGTAGTTGCTGTGGAATTTAGGCTCGTAAAAAGTGTAATTTACTGTGCAATTATGTTAAAAGTGTTCTATTAATATATTATTATATATAGGCATAAAATATAGCCTATAGGTCCGTATTCATAATAAATTAATTCTAAACATATTTTATTTACAGATTGAATTTTTTAATAATGAGTGCAATTTTACAACTTCAACAGGCCCCAAGGGAACCAAATATTCTAGGTTGTCACCAGAACAGTATTCAATATATTTAGATAACAATGTTGGTAATAAGGATCAATCTGTGCTATTGAACGGAAAATATTTTCAAATTGTCGAAAAAACTGGAAACAGTATCAAAGTTATTTGTAGGCAGTGTACAAAGAAAACTACAATTCTGTCTGCTGGCCTCGACTCAACAAGCAATCTTCTGAGGCACCTCAGGGTTAGTACTACTTAGTAACTAAGTAGTAAGTAGCAACATTAACATAATGGTTCAAGTCATATTTTAAGTGACTGGTGCCATACAAGACTAATGCTACATTTACATAGACGTCCATTTGAATATATTGTGCACTTCAGAGATTAATAGATTATGGACTAGTAACTACATTAAAAACTGCCGATATCCAACTATAATAAAACGCCAGGTGTATCTGTCTTTCTCTCTGTCTGATCCATGTCTGTAATTTCTCCTATTTAGTTACTGAAGGACGAAATTCGGCTTTCAATTTAACATAGGATAAAAATGCACTGATCATGGTGAAAATAATTTTAGTTAAAGATAAAATTTTAGAATCTTGTTAAGTATTAATTTCAACTAGAAGTTTGATACTCTGATAAATATTATACAGGGTGTTCAAGAAGTCTCTCCGCATGATAATAATTTATTTTCTTGTGCAGAAACTACATTCGGATCTTTGGGTGAATATGAATCGGAGAAGAAATCTCGCAAGCGTCCAGCTAAAGAAGAAGATGCCAGCGGCAGCAATGCTGGCCCTGCCAAAATTGCCAAGCAGTCAACACTAAGCATGTTCCACATTTCCAAGCAAAAACCAGGACCACCAATATGCAAGGATATCCTTGAAAAGAAGATTCTCTCGCTTGTGGCTAATGGGCTCCTACCATTGAGCCTAGTTGAACTACATGAATTTAAGGATCTTCTTTCATGTTAGTATAACTCAAATATTTTGCTATTTTTTCCATAGCTAATATCTGATTTAAAATAATTAATCATATTATTTGTATGAACATTAGACTATCGCTAGCCTAGCTAAATATTTGATATTTTTTCCATAGCTAATCTATTGTATTTGTTTTAATTTTTAAATATTTTTTTCAGACGTCAACCCGGCTGTTCAGGTGCCATCTAGACGCACCCTGGCTAGATCTCTTGCAACAACAACCAGTACAATGAAGGAAGACATACAAGCAAAACTGGCAGCAGTTGACCATGTGTGTGTTACATGCGACATATGGTCAACTAATCACCGCAGTTTCATGGGAGTCACTGCGCATTGGGTATGCTATTGATTTAGTGTATTATTTTTATATAATTGATAAATTGACCATTGGTGATAGACTGATAGTCTGATAGACTTATAGTATAATCTTTTCAATTATTCGACATGTGTTCCTCATTCATTAATTTGGTGAGTCTTCATTTTGCTGTGATTCACAGTAATTCACTGATTCTGTCATCTGTCATTGTGTCTGATTCACAGCAAAATGTGGAAGAGTCCATATTCACAGGCTGTGAATATGGACTCTTCCACATTTTGCTCTTATGGGATGGGTCACTGATGTGGTGGTATGGTAGGCGACTCATCGCTGAATTGCCTCCTTTATATCACATAGTTCTTCTCTTCAATGTTTGGTGGCGCAGTTTAGCTGGTGCGTGTCTAACCAATATTATTAAATTAAGCTTAAAAAAATGTTCATACAAACATTGATTTTATATTCTTACATTACAGATCAATGATGACTTGTCGCGAGGATCAGCTGCACTGGCATGCCGAAGATTTCGTGGAACACACAGCTTTGATAAAATTGCTGGAATATTGGACAGGATCAACTCGGAGCATGGTTTATCTTATAGAAAAGTTGTATCTACAGTCACCGACAATGCATCGAACATGGTGAAATGCTTTAAAGAGTTCGGTGTTCGTGTTCAGAATCGTACTGACGACATTGATGAAGATGATGCAGATGAAGATGATGATGATGATGAAAAAGATTCAGATGAAGAGGTTATCATCAGCAACTTTCCTGAACATTCAGGAGAGCATGGAGAGGAGTCAGTGAAACTATCATCCCATATTCGATGTGCCTCCCACACATTGAACTTGGTAGCAACAACTGATGCAGATAAAGGACTGAATTCACCTGGACTAAAGAAGATAAAGCATTCTGCAATGGGAAAATGTTCGGCGCTGTGGAATGCTGCTGGTAAACCCAAGTCAGCAGAAAAAATACAGGAAATAACTGGCGTCCAATTTAGGTACCCATGCGTCACCCGATGGAACTCAATGTACGACTCATTAAGCCAAATATATAAACATAAGAACGACGTGAATGTAGCTCTTGAAGAACTGAATCTACCCATCCTCAAAGACAATGAATTGGAATTTATTTCAGAATATTTGTCTGTTCTAAAACCAATTGCAGCAGCCCTCAACAAATTACAGGCAGAGAAAGAATGCTACTACGGTTGTCTTCTTCCAACAGTCCTAGTGACTCAAGATGCCCTCGCAAGATTGGAGCCTATCCAACCAAACGACCTGCGCTTGAGACACTGCATGCCATTACTGGCAGCAGTCGTCTCTGGCTTCAATGCCAGATTTGGTCATTTTTTGTCGTTGAGCCCCGAGGTAACTGATGCCGTTTTGGCCTCAGTATCTCATCCGTATTTCAAACTTAGATGGATATCATTGTTGCAAGGGCCTAATTTCGGCGATCATGAAGCAATCAAGTCTCAAGTAAAAGACAAGCTGCAAATGGCTGTAAGAAATTGTAATTCTGACAGCAGTGGTAATAGTTCGGTGAACTCAGACTCATCATCTGAAGACGATTTCTTCAGAACTATGGACGGCTCATTCTCTGCTCCTAACAACAAGGAAGACTTGGAAGTCCTCAATTATTTGCAGGACACCAGTAAGGCACTCGACTCTTTAGATAGGTATCCTGCTATAAAGAAGATCTTCAAGAGGTATAACACCACGCTACCTTCCTCTGCACCAGTGGAACGGTTGTTTTCGTTTGCTGGCATGGTTCATAGCCCCAAACGAAGTCGTCTCTCGGATGGTAACTTTGAACAATTGGTTTTGCTGAAAGCAAATGTTTACAACGTTGAACATTAAATTAACACTCTTAACTTGCGGTTTTTACCCTTATATTGTCAGTAATTGCGTACTGCAGTAAAACTGTAAAATTAAATTCTATGTAAAAAATGTTTACTTATATATGCTGACCATTCATTGATATGGGTTATGGACCTGGTGAAATGAGAATTGAGAAAAATAGAACTAAAAACTATATGTAGGTCATTTAATAGTTTTTTCTTTGCTGATAAGTTATGATAATACTAAGTTTTAAGTTTACCACCTAAAAAACTGAAAGGGGAATCGTCAATCCCCGTGGTTTAGATCAGGTGACATGGGTAGGATGCGATGCTTGTATTGCCTCAGCCCTCAGGGGAGTATTAGGAGTGATACTTTTCAGGAGTGATTAACAAAATAATTTGTTTTTGTTTACTCTACAAGAGTACAACTTTTTTCAATTCATATAAAAGTGATCTTAAAAAGTGATCTTGAAAAGTGATCTTCAAGATCACGATCTTGATCTGGATCTTCAAGATCACATTTTCCTGGTGATCTGATCTTGATCTTCAAGATCACCAAAGTTGGTGATCTTGCCCATCTCTGGGCATAAGTAATTGGTTATCCCAATTCTAAAAGGGTATTTTATCACTGAACAATAAAAAAAATTACCGTTCTCTTAAATATACAACCATTTCCTGGAATTCCCGGGACCCCGGGAATTGGCTTCATTTTTCCCGGAATTCCCGGGATCTCCCGGGATGAAGAAAGCTGCATATAAGGAGAAACCCTAATACCGGGTGATTACAAATGATCTTGCCGATTTTAAATATTTATTATGAAAAAACTAACAAAGCTACAGCGAAAAGCAAGATATACAAATAAAGAACTCAAAAAGTTTTATTTACAAACTATTGAAGCTCAATATGAGCTCCTTTTGTGGCTCTGCAGACATCAAAGTGGTATTGTTTTCCTCCATATCATACTGAACTTTTCGAACAGCTTCACGTATCCTTTCCTTCAAATGTTCCAAAGTTGTTGCCATTGGTAGAAAAACAACTTTATTTTTTGACATAGCCCCAGAGGAAGAAGTCAAAAGGGGGGGTTAGATCGGGCGAACGAGCCGGCCAAGGAATGGGCTCCCTATGCCCGATCCAACGATCAGGCAATTGCTCATTCAAGAATGTTGTAACCTCATTGTGGAAATGGGGTGGCGCACCATCCTGCTGAAACCACACATCAGCTTTGTCCTCTAGCAACTGGGGCATCAGCCACAGCTGTAGTATATCGCGGTAAATGATACCGTTGTTTGTTTGTTCAGCAAAGAAGAATAGACCGTACGTACACTTTCTCAGCGGTAAGAGCACAAAATACTTTAGGGCTATCTCTGGCGTGCTCAATATTACAAATAAAAATTCTCCAAAATATTCTTCATTTGTATATCTTGCTTTTCGCTGTAGCTTTGTTAGTTTTTTCATAATAAATGTTTAAAATCGGGAAAATCAATTTTAATCACCCGGTGTGTGTACGGGGTGTCAGGAAATGATTGCCCCCCTCCTGTAGAGCAAAAACTAGAAGAGATAGATAAAAACCGGCGAGACCACTTGAAAGAGCGTTAAAATCTGAATAAAAACATTATATTCTATTCCTGTGATTTTAATTCTACCATTTTTTCCCCCACAGAAACCATGGCATCATCTATTTTGAACGATTCAGAGAAAAAGCGAGGTCTTGACCGCATTCGAGCTGTCACATTTCGTGAAGCAAAGGAAGCTGGTGCAACTTTCATAACTCGACACTGGGTGGCTGAGAGATTAAAAAGATCAGAAGACTTTGTCAAAAGGAATTGGAATAAGAATCCTGAAGATTGTGAAACAGAATTTCGAGGAGGAAGACCGGAGAAATTATCTCAAAAATCAAGACATTGTGCTTGCTGCATCACGGCGCCGAAAGAAGAGCTGCTCTGAGGTAGCGAAAGAGATACTTATCCGTCGTGGTAAGATAGTCAATCGGCAACTTGTGCATCAATTTCGAGTTCGCCAAGGCTTGAGTGCTTGGCATGAAATAGCTAAGCCACGGAAGAGTGATCTTAATATTGAAGATCGGCTATGGTTTTGTGATTATCTTGAGGAATGGACGGAAGACGATTTCCTTCACTTGGTTGTCAGCGATGAATTCTTCGTTTATGTCTCCAGAAAACCAAATTTTCAGAATGATCGGGTTTGGGCAACAACAACTGATGAAGTCCCAGACGACCAGAAGTATCGAGAAATAGTAAAAACTCCAGCATGTGTGTGTGTTTTCATTATGTTCTCTATTCGGAAGCTCATCTGGGTTATCAAACCAAGAGGAACCAGTTGGGATGGGACTTATTTTCGAAATGTAATTTTAGCCCAACATGTAATTCCGTTTTTGAAAGACCCCGAGTGTGTTTTGGATGTTGAACAGGCAACCTTTCTTCACGACAAAGCCCCCTGTATGAAAGCACTTGCGACTCAACAACTGCTTAAGGACAACAACATTGATTTTTTCGGAAATAATGAATGGCCTGACAATTCTCCCGATCTTAATGTCTGTGAACATGTCGGATCCATCATGAAGGATCGGGTGGAGTCCTTAATGCTGGAACAACCCATTCAGAATCGGTATTCAACAGAAATTATGACTGCAAAGATCAACGAAGTCCTTGAAGAAATGAGTCATGATACCGATCTCTTTGAGACACTTCTGGGATCATACCCCCGTCGATTAATGGCCGTCAGAGCTGCAAATGGGGGCAACACCCGATATTAAAACAAGTGTTTTTTATTCAAAATTAAACGCTCTTTCGCGTGGTTTTGTCTGTTTTTTTCTATTCCTTTCAGTTTCTTCTGTACAGGGGGGCGGGGGCAATCATTTCCTGACACCCTTTATATACACACACACACACACACACGGTGTCTCAGAAGTCGCGCACCATAGGCTTTATTCAGATTTATGAGGTTTACGAGTCGAAATGGTTTATAAGTGGTTGAATTACAATATATGTTCGATAATGCTCGAATAATAAAATTAATAGTATGTACAGTTAATCAAAAAGCTATCTTAAAATAAATAAATTGAATGAAACTACATTAGCCAATGGTGCGCGACTTCTGAGACACCATTGGCTAATGTAGCTTCATTCAATTTAATTATTTTAAGATATCTCTTTGATTAACTGTACATACAATTAATTTTATTATTCGAACATTATCGAACATATATTGTAATTAAACATCACTTAAAAACCATTTCAACTCGTAAACCTCGTAAATCTGAATAAACCCTATATCTATATATATATGATACACAGTAATTTTTGTACCCCTAACTTTAACCTTTTCTAACCTCTCGGTAGCCTTTCTCAAATAAGGGGATCATATTTGAGAGGATGTAAAACATATCTGGCTTTCCCACTTCGGTCCATGGTTGTTAGGTTAGGTTAGGTCTTTCTGTCAAATTATATAGTATATACTATGCTCGCAAAACATGAACAGTAAAAAAAAACTCGGCCAAACTTTGGAAAATATTAATCAGTGTCATAACACAAAATCACACTAAACTTAGTTCAGTGTTTCCCAGCAGGGATACCACAAAATTTCATGAAAGTGACAAAAAATAAATAATTGAAAAATGAAAAGTTTGTGAAGGTATGCGAATTTCAAATGAAATAAAACACTGTCAATTAAATATATCCAAAGTGAAACTACAAAATTCGACTGAAGTCACGTGGTGTCGGGAGGTACAACGATGTTTTGCAGTGGCAAACGAAAATTCTTGGGAGTGCCGCGAAAAATACAGATGGCAATGGGTGCTTCGAGACGGAAAAAGTTGGGAATCACTGTCTCGGATGAACAAGCGATGCTTAACGGGTGTTCTCAGATTTATTACCTTAAATAAGAAAACTATATGAAAGTATTCATAAACTCTCTAAAAAAAAAAAAGTTTATAGCCGTGATTAAGAATAATAATAATCCTGAAAAATCAGTAAGAAAATAAAGGTACAAAATTGAAACTAACTCAAATTCTTCATTGCAATCTCTGCACTGATCCAAACCAATCATCTAAGAAACGCTTCAAAATATTTCATATAAATTTGCCAGAGGAAATCTTCCGAATGGTACAAAGTAAATTGAGAGGGATTGTTAAATCCGAAATGTTCTTCTAGTGTATCTATACTTTACTGATACAGTCATGGGCAATGTTCCCTCTAATTTTTTTTAGTCCGTGTGCGCAACAAATTTTCGTTGTGTGTACATTTAGATTCATGGTGAAAAATTGTGCAAACTTTTCTGAGCGCTATTATCTTCAAAATTAAATATATATAAATATTAAATACTTAATAAATATTATTTCCATAAGGTGATAGCTTGATCATTACGATACTATTAAATGGATATTAAAAAACTGTTTACAATATTATATATTCTTTAAAAAGAAAACATTTTATCCATTCTAAAAATATGAAAAAAATAAAAAATACTAAAATAAAATTCAACAAAATAAAGAAATAAACTAAAAACAACATTAATTGAAAATGACTATTTTAGTTATCATTTCTCAAAACAATTTTTAGCATTCAGCAATTTAAAATAGACTATCAAGATTAATACATGATTTTACCCATTCACAAGACAGGAATAAAATAAAAAATAATTTTATTTTTTATGAATTATGGGATCATATGTAGAATTCGGACCCCAGGTAACCCTAATGGAGAATACAGACCCCAACTTTCCCCTAATGTAGAATCCAGACCCCAACTTTCCCCTAATGTAGAATCCAGACCCCAACTTTCCCCTAATGTATAGATTATACAGTAGAAGCCAGACCCCAAACGAATCGTATAAGGACATCAATAAACAATTTAAAGGTTCATAGAAAATTTTATTATTATTATCACAAATAAAAACCATTAAAATCACACAATTGTAAAATCTTATATCAAATGTAGAATTCGGACCCCAGCCTTCTTTAGTTAGCTTTATAAGGCTAACTAACGAAAATATCACAACCTAACCTAACCAATCGTTAGGTTAACTGTACGCCCTTGACGATTGGTTAGGTTAGGTCATGATATTTTCGTTAGTTAGCCTTGAAACTCAAATAGTTAAAGAGTAGCTTAAACAAGCCAAATGGAGAATACAGACCCCAACCTTCCGCTAATGTAGAATTCGGACCCCAACCTTGGTAGAGGTCCGAATTCTACATATGATCCGAATTATGAGATAATTACTATTCGTTTTTATGCAAAAATAAGAAAGAGAAGGTTTATATTCAATGCGTTAATGTATAAAATAAAAAAAATGCAAATACATAGAGTAAAAAAAATCCGTATTGTGTAATTGCGCGGCCGTCGGCGAAGTCGTGCGGAAGGGGTTAATACTTAATAGAGCGACTATAGAGTATGTTGATGAAAATGGTCAGACCTTGTGTGACGGTATACTATATTTTTGAAATTACTTCATTACTTGAGCCTGTGCGCATTTTATTTTGCTGTGTGCGCGGGATTCGCAACACGTGTGCGCGCGCACACGCGCACACCTTAGAGGGAACATTGGTCATGGGCGTACCTAAAGTATTTGGCACCCGGGGCGGATCCTTCCTTTGGCACCCCCCATAAATAATTTTAAAATTTAAATACACAGAAAAATATATTGTTTGCAAGTAGATTTTTAAACATTACAGTACTGTCATAAGCAAATTGTTCTTTCAAAACTGGATCATAATTTGACAGCAACTCTACCAATTCCATGAAGTTTCCTTTGTTTGCTGATGAGACGTCCTCTTTGTGACCACGAAAAGGAAGATTCTGGTGAGCCAGAAACAAGGTTACGTCCAAGAGGCGATGTAAAATATCCCTCCATTTCTTTCTCTCCTTGTCCATTGTTGCTTGATGAACTTGATCAATGGTTTTTCGAAGCTTCAACCCTGCTCCCAAGGTCTTCCATTTCTCCAGGCATGAGAGATGCTGCTCAGAAGCCTCATGGTCAGACATCTTTGGGTTTAGCTTCCACCATGCTTGAAACCCAGTGACAAAGCTGGATGTTCCAATTCCTTTGTCATCAAGAGCAAACAGTCTGCAGCAAAGACAAAACAAAAAAAAACTTTCTTTTGATGGAGAGTAAACCATCCATGTTCTCAAAACTTTCTCGCCATTTGGCAGAGCCTTATAGAACCATGCAGTGGTCAGCTGTCGACTCTTCCCTTTGGATTTCTCTCCTTGTCTTTGAACTGCACTGAAAGGTCCATCCCTATTTTGGAAGGGTTCACTTCCCCTCTTAATAAGATCAACTCTCAAGTCATTTGGAACCGGGATTGGCCAAGCAGTTACATCAGAATAAATTGAAAATCTATCCGTCTCCTCTTCTTCATCAGAGTCTTCCTCCTGTTGGTGTGGACTTCTGCTGGCGTCTCTTTCCTCTTCATCAGTTTCACTCCTTTTAGAATATGAATTGCCATCCTCCAATCCTTGCTCTCTCTCATTTGAATCCTCTTGTGAAGATGCTTCTTGTATTTGCCCTTCAGATTCACCAGGCTGAATATCTTCAGGACTTTCTCCTATTGCATTTGATGTTGAAGGCGTCACATACTTCAAATTTGATCCGGACATTGCCTGAGCCACCTCTTCTCTTGCCTCCTTCATTTTTCTTTGTTGGAATCCACTGGGTCGATTTCGCTTCATAGTGGATGTTTTCTGCAAAATTTTAAAATCAAAAGGTATAAAGCATGAACATGCATAACAAGCATGAACTACTATGACTTGAAATACGTTAACTGAACAAATTGTCTGTTATTATTAAATGCAAACACGACTCCTAAAAAAGCAGAAAACTATGAGCCACTGACAAAATGAAAATTAACAGTATATCCAGTAAATAAAGAAGTAAAAAAAATCACATCGCGACGATGCATTGATAAACACTTAAACATCACTATGATACCACGTTATCAAAAATTACTGGACACTGGTATAAGTACCATGATATTGTTATAAACACCAGCACTTTATGCTTTATCATAATTATTTAATGAAACATACCTCATATATGTGGAGTCACAAGACTTGGAATGTCAGTTGCAGCCAACTGGCTTGCTGAACAAACTGATGACTAAAACGTCAACAAACGTTCGCCTTTCGATGTAATTTTTATCAAATATTTAATTTTTCGTTTGTAAATTTTGTATTGCCAATAAAAATAAAAATGTATTTTATAGTGGAAATTAACATTAAGCTGTTGTAATAGTTTGAACATTTTAAATTTTTTTTTCTTACTTTGGCGAATTTTTCATTTGATTTGAAAACTTGTACTGGTATTTCAACTCTCCCGATGGCACCCCCCTCCTGGCTGTCACCCGGGGCGGACCGCCCCCCTCGCACCCCCCTTAGTACGCCACTGGATACAGTATATAATAATGTTCCTCCATAGAGAGAATATGGTTTAACAGGTAATCCTACCATAAAAAAAAATTAGATATTTACTAATTGTAAAATAAGAGATTTTGCAGACAATATGAACGAGGTAGTTTTCTTCAAAGGAGAAGTGGCATCGGACAAATGAGAGATTCAGCCCAATACTTCCGATGGCAGTGGTAAATATAAGGTTTGTATATCCAAACTTCTTTAAATTTGGGTATGATCCCTTAATAGATTAGAAAGGATGCAGTAATAAGATTAGAAAGTTCGGATCCCACCTAAAGCTGTAGGTCCCCTCCATCACATAACCTTAATTGATGCGGAGGAGGTTAAACAACCCCATCATCATTATTATTATTATTATAATATACACACACACACAACCAGTATATATAGAGGGTGGCCGAAAAGTCTGTTACCCCGAAAAAAAGTAGAATGCGTCCGGGCAACAGACTTTTGGGCCACCCTGTACAGGGTGGGCCGTAAGTTTCCATACATAGGAAAATTTAAATTATGGTCTTCACGTGCGTCGGTATTTGGATCAGCAGTTTCCGGATGCTTGGATTGGTCGGCGTGGTCCTGTGGAGTGGCCTCCCAGATCCCCAGATCTCACCCCCCTTGATTTCTATCTTTGGGGGCACTTGAAGGCCATGGTGTATCAGGAAAAGATACGAGACATAAATCATCTAAAGGAACGTATCACCAACGCCATTACAAGCATAACGTCAACTGTGCTAATGCGTGTTCATCAACAGTGGGGAACACGTATTGAAATGTGTTTTCAAAACAATGACAACCATGTAGAGCATATTATATAAATAAAAATGGTTGTCCATAAAAAAATGTTTATTTTTCCTATGTATGGAAACTTACGGCCCACCCTGTATATAGAAAATGCGTGAGATGAATGTCAATAGCAGCATAACTAAAGCGCGAGTGGGAAGGCTTCATTGTTTTTACATAAAGCACTCCACCCAAACCACCATTCAGGGTAGCTGCAGCTCGCGTATCATTGCCAAGTAAATAGGTCAACGTACTAACGAGGCTCCCGTACGTGGCTCATCACCAAGAAGTTAGTAAACATTAGCCAAATTGACTGAAGTGATACTATTTTATGGACCTAACTGGACGACATAAGTATAAAATTAATATAAGTATATTATATGGCATTATTATTATTATTATTATTATTATTTCAGGTTAGAAATAACTACAATAAAATATAACTTTTATTAATGATGAAACTAGTTCCCAATGAGTGTTATGAATATGACAATGAAAGATACACAATGAGCTTAATATAAAAATAACACAGATGGTAACTTATTTCACGTAACACGTTCGAGAAATTATAAAAATAAAGCTTATAACTAATGACTTTTAGACTAAATACATAAAAAAAAAAAAGTTATATCTTTAAGAGAAAATTTCGTGTCCAGACACAGCTATATTATCAGGTTTAAAGAGTATTTATTTTTAATGAGCATAAAAAATATTTTTTAGCTAAATACGGAAAGTTTCGAACTGTGTAAACTGTCAGACGTGAGAGAGTTTGCTAATAATGATATTGAAACACTTTAAAGAGCTTTTCGGGCAAGATGCTCTCCCCCTTAGTTTGAATAGTTAAACCGAGTCTGATTCAGTATTTTCAGAATTAAATCCACGTCGATTCCAAACGCATTCCATTCAGAAACCAGACAAATTTAAACCGCAGTTAAATACAAAATCTAATGAAGGGATTTACATTTGAAGCTGAAAGGAACAGAAATACGAAACAAACGTAAGTGAGCGGTGCTACTGACTATGGTTTCCATTTTCAAAGTACCCGCCATACGTTTTACGTTAGATCGAACTCCGTCTTAAAACCTATCTTTGAGAAGGTGCTTATCCTCTCCTTCGATACAATGGGGCTCTCCTTCATTCTCCAGAATTATTTTCCCTATAATCTCCCTCTGAAATTTAGTTAATTTTCATCACTGAAATCGATCGCAAAGTGAATAGCAGAAGCCTATCCCTGAAAGCCATAAGTTACGAGAAATACTAAGAAATAAGGAATGATCTTAACGAGGTATTTAAATATTAGTGGAGCAAAAATAGAACATAGTACACTGTACTTAATAAATATAAACAAATGATTAATAATTAATTTTTTCAGTAATAAACTCATAAAAAATCAAATACGTTTAACAATATATATATATATAATAACTATTTACTTTCAAAAATGGTTCATCTACTTTCCATAACTTACTTTAATAAATCTTATATACAATACGTTAAGTATTTTAGTTTTGATAAAGCTTAAATAGCCTAGTATTATCACGATATTCATTACTAGCTATTAATAAAACTACAGAGCATACCGTCTTTTCTGATTTAGTAACATTTACCTAACAAATTAGGTCATACTTTTATTGTGACATTATACTAAAATAAAAAATAATCAAAGCCTCAAAACTTCGCTTTTGGTTACTAACATTTTCTCATCTCATCCATCTATTTATTCACTTATTCGCAATAAACTAAAAAAAAATCCATATTTGGATCAAAATATTCAAATTATTATGTATGGCAATAAAATGATTGTTTACCGTCATTCAATTATCTGAACTAATTCCAATAAAATATTTTGTACGGTATAAGGAAAAGAAATTTAGCGTACGGACAGTGTTTAAATTAATAAAAAAAAGGTTAGAGAGAATTTTAAAATATAAATAATATATTAAGGGGAAGGTAGCGCGTCTAAAATTTTCAAAACTTTTTGAAAACTGTTAACAATCCTACCATTTTTTACTGGATATTAGACGTAGGCAAGTAACAAATGAAGTTGAAAGCCTTAAGCCGCAGTGACATCATTTACTGGGGAAAAACCCGATTAAGTTTGGCTACAAATCTTTTAAGGGAGAAAAATTCATAAGTTACGCGCCCCTTTTACGCTTACGAAGAAATTATGAGCAAACTCAATCACAAATTCTACAGAAATTGATAGTGTATGCGTGACTGATACTTAATTTTTAAATTCACTTCCGCAACATCAAAAATACCTTGGCAACTTTTACATTTTTTACAGCATAAATATATTTTTCATCTCGAATGTTCATTATTAGGAATGATTCAGTGATAAAATTATTAATTAAGTGCTACACAAAGTGTTTGATCCGTAAACTAAATGTAATTGCTTTTATGTACCATAAAAAAGGGTTTTGAAAATATTGTGTATATACTTTTCAAAATCTAAGAAATAACCCGTTTGCAAAACCTCTTCCAAATCTCAAATTTATACGATAGCTTCTGACTATGAACAACTATTTTAATATGCAACTATCAACAATAAAATTTTTCATTAGTGTGTCTCAACGGGCCGTGACCTACTCCTATCCCAACCTCCTCCTCAACCTCCTCCTCCAACAACATTACCCCGAATCACCAATAAAACGAATTCTGTAGAAGGTTCGCTGCAGCAGATATAATCGAGGAAGCCGCTTCTTTAAAAGTGTTTGACGGGGCTACAGCGCCTGCCATATCCTTAACGGGGGTTTCCTCTTCAGGAAGGTAGTCCGGCAGGTCCTCCACGGGCGATATGGCGTTTGGCCGCATAGCGCCGATCTTCACCACCAACTGAAATACGGGAGAAGAATTCCCTAAAGCTGAAATCATTGGAGCTCTTGTGGCGCAGTCAGTCAGGGGTTAATCTCGGAACACAAAGGTCCCGGGTTCAACTCCCACCACCACCACCGCCTAAATCTGAGGTAGGCCAGCCACCTACTCGGTGATTGCTCGGGATTAGGAGTTTCTCGGAGTTTACGACCAACTCCCTCTGCGTGGGAAAGTAAGGGTTTCGGATGTCAATAAAGAGGGAAAAATGGTTACCCAAAATTACGTCTGCAGCAAAGTTTCTTTAAATGGTTTGTACGAATAAAGAGAATTAATATTTTTAACACTTTCAAAGGAAAAAAGTTATTTTTATACCATCAAAAAATATACCTTGCAACTTAAACAATCGAAGATCGTGAGGCTGAAAAATATAGAAGAAAACTCCCTCTATAAGAAGAAAAATTAACTTCTGCAGACTTTAAAAGCAGAGGTAAATGATCTCATCTATGACAGACGAGTTCAAAACTGCACTGCTGGAAAATTTTCATCAGTCACACACGTATATTTTTTTTTCATGGCAATTTAACACGGGTAAAAAACGAAATGGTCGTAGGGATGAACTGACACTTAGGGGTTATGGGAAGTCCAAACGGGGTTTTCTCAAGCGTTAGAATCCCACA
Source organism: Bathynomus jamesi (assembly GCA_023014485.1). Lineage (NCBI taxonomy): Eukaryota > Metazoa > Arthropoda > Malacostraca > Isopoda > Cirolanidae > Bathynomus > Bathynomus jamesi. The sequence goes on along the minus strand of JAJOZX010001023.1, from coordinate 797,497 downwards.
AAATGTTTTCCAAAGTATTTGCAATAAGTGAAAAAGTCCTCGGTTTAGACTCTAAACCGAGGACTTTTTCACTTACTGCAAATACTTTAGAGCACCGGTATCGGGTATACCATAACGAGTTACTGGATGATTAGATTAGTTATGTTTACTAATTTGATCTTGAAAATTTATTGACTTCTTCAGGATTTTTTTGGAGGAAAATAGTGCCACTTTTATAACTTTCATTTCTATAGCAAATGTTTGCTACAGTCATTTTATAACAATGTTAATACCAATAAATAACTTAGATCAACATAAGCTTTTCTTCAGTATAAATCTATTGCATTAAAGCCCAGCCACAAAGCTTTTTTGGCTTAGATATAAAATGCATACTTTGAACTTTTGAAACATCTACACAAGAGTTCTTTGAAGGCATGAATGAACAAACACCCACACAGAGAAAAGTTTAGGATGATTTGTCCTTTCTGGCGATTAAACTTTAAAATCTAATAAGTGTAAAGTTCGTGTTGATGCAAGTTTCTCAGAATGTCAATTGATGCACCCGGTCTATATTACGCTCGTACAATTATTCACCCGTTTCAATGAATAAGCTCAGAATCCCATGATGGTGAGACTGATGATGATGGGAACGAGCGAAGCTAATGTTTTAATTTCTTTTAATTCATATAAAAATCAGTACAATAGTAATGATGGTAATATTTCATGACTGATGAGTGCCGAAACTGAAATAGCTAATACATATAGTCATAAATTTCAACTTTCATGACTACAGCCCACTAAATCATCTTTTATTTGGGGCTTTCACGAAACAGCAATAGCAACCTAAAGACAACTAGCCATCTTAAATTCCACTCAAATTGTATTAAATGAATCGACAACGAGAAGTCACTCACTTCAGTGGCAGGTGCGGAACAATCTTTCAGAAAATAAGAAGTTTCTGTCTCACCTCTTCTCCTTCCGGTCCTGAAATGACCTGTTGGGCATCAGAGTGATCCGTGCGAGCCACGGCGGCTGCGAGTTTATCTACGCTGAGGTCCCTTTTTACCCGGCATGTCACGCGAGACTTGGCGAGATCAAACACGATTGAAATAAGGCCTCTCACACGAACCAACTCTTCTTCCACCACCTGACGATGTTTCTGAAGAAAAAAATAATTTTTTCAGAAACAAACGAATGAGCATTGGATTTTATCTGGCCAGAACACATCAAAGATTATTTCTTTAGGTGCATTTATCAAAGTGATCTAATTTCCATCTTAAATTATCCATTGCCTATCACATACTTAGCTTCAATATTGTTTAAAAATTGCAAAATATTTAAGTATTTTGCAGACCTTTCTTCATATTAGTACAGGCTAGAAATCATGTTTCATAACCCGTGAGCTATTACTTACCTAAGTTAGGCCTCCTCAATTTACTTTTGAATATCATCACAAAATTTAAACGAATTTAAACTTGAATTTAAACCTCTCTCTCACCTGTGTCGTCATCCCATTTATGAAGAGGGTAATTGTTTTGGCTTTAGAATTGAATGGACCCAGAAAACTTTTTTCATTCGTAGATTTGGAATCTGATTTTGTCTGAAAGAAAAGTACAGAAATAGAATGTTACAAATTAAAAACACTGAGTTCTTCTTTTGGGGCAATATGCTAATTTTTGTTTGTATTTAAAGTGCCTTTTTTTAACTCGGGTTTGTCCGCTAAAGAACCAACTTTTCATCGCAAGTTTTAAAAACGAATTATATCCATTGATAAGCTACGTAAATGAGAATTATTTGATTGCGCCGGTTTTCATGAAATTACACACCATCAGGTACCGTTACTCGGGGCCTTTTAAAACCACAACCCTAATTCGAATCCAGGAAGTGGAGCTTATGTAAGGTCTCTTCAGAGTAAAATGAAGTCGATTTCGAAATAAGTAGTCGTGGGACGAAAGCAGGATGCAATGCAGTGGAAGACGTGTTCATACGGAAAAAAGGCCGATTACGGATGAACTCGCTAACTGCCTTTATATTTAATTAAAATACGTTCACAAAGATGGCAACATTTAAATTATTTTAACCCCTCGATACATGGCGTATTTCTAAAATGCATAAAGAAAATCATGTATTTCGAAGTTAAGTACATTTTATTTTGAACATATTTCTATAATACATTTTGCATGCTGTAATTACATACAAATTTTGTCTTAGGTTAAAATAACTTTAACGTAATGCTCCTTTCTGAGCTCGTGGAATTGGTCCTTTTTGTTTTTGCAGAGAGCATCTTACACCGAATAGCTGACCATTAGATCAACAGCAAATACTCGTGAAATTCTTTTTTACCTATAACCGTATACGAGAGGAAGCTATATTTACTGTAAAGAAGTCGGTATAAATTTCAAAATCAATACAGATGCAATTTTGATGAATTTCTTACGATACATTCTAAGTACAATACAAATGTTTTTCTTTATTAGATAGTAATGTACTGTACATACGAGATAAAAGCCTTAACTCGCTGTACTTCTCTAACGGAGGAGTCAATTTCCCACAACTATTTTTTTGTGTAGTTCAAAGAATAATTTTTATTATGGTAGTACTGAACAATTTGTAAAATTCAAACTTGCTTTTCAAATACTAGAATGTGACGCAATGGTGATTATTTACATTTAACCAAACTGAATGTGAATTTAGCTAGTACTAGTTACTGTACCTGCCAATCTCGAGAGGGTATTTGCGTGGTATAAAAAGCCAAGTAAATACGAAAAATAATTTAAGACTATTACGAAACAATCTTTCCATAAAGACTGTAACCACTCTTTAGCTGTGAATGAATGACAGCTACTTTGAGATGAGACAAGAGACAATTAAAATGTATGATGGGAACTACTGCCATTTTAATGCCACAAAATAATGGAGGTAGTCATATGCACCTTTGAAATTATATTTCAAATGTTTTTCTCACATGTATTTGGAACGTCTGAAACCATTTATGTGAGGAGGAGAGTAGGGGAAGCTTATCACCCTGAATGCACGTGAAGGCGAGAATGTGAGGTTACACGTCATTGAAGAAGTGGGAAAATTGTTTGGTATGATGGCAAAACAACTCCCAAACCTATAAAACCAGTTTAGATTAAGTTTCGACGGTGACTATGAATAAATCACATCCGAATCTCAATCAAAATGAAGTGATATTCCATCGAGATAATGCTCCATGTGATACTTTGCATGCTACGAAGGTGGCTTAACTACATTGAAGCATCACTTCTCAACTGGCCTCCAGTCTACCGACCTGAACCCAATTAAATATTTATGGCAGTTTCGGGCAAAACTGTCAAGGAACACAAATGTTCATCAGCAAATGACCTAACTGGAAACTAACAGAAGAATGGGGCGAGATTAACGGTGAGAATTGTATGAAGCTCGTTGACATAGGGGTCCAAGCAGTGATTCCGTCAAACAGAAGATGTGCAAAACATTATGATGGACAATTAAATTAAATCGTATAATTAACATTCTTTTCTCTTTTATATTTACGTTATGTAATAATATAGGGATCCTTAATATATATAACTTATATATATATATATATATATATATATATATATATATATATATTTTGACAACAAAATAAGAAAAATCATTCTGTAACCAAAACATTGCGAGAAAGGAACTAAAACCTTAATTAGATGTGGATGGCTGGCTGATTGACTCAAAAAGGTGATGATAATGATTTGGTTTTATCGGCAGTGACTGATTAGGTCACTTACAATTAGTTGTTAATGAATTCATGCACATTCCTAACTGCGGTACAATGTACCTTTTACTTTCATTAATAAAGTAGTTACACATTTTATGGAAATTTTAGCTTTTGAAAAATATTTACTCCAGAATGATCAGTTCTTATATGATTTTTGTGAGAGAGCATTAACAACGAAATTTATTTAGCACATAAATAAGCGTTAACCTAGTCACTTGTCTTTCTGAAGGGCACTTCTCTTCGTGTACCCTCCCTAACTTAAGTTGCTACAATGATGATTACACTTAACAATTTAAGCTGAGGTTTAACAATTCTACTTTTGTTTGTTTCAACTCACAATTAAGGAAAATCCTGCTTTCTCGGAACTTGTGCTATCAACTGCATCTTGAGGTGGCAATGCTAACTTAGATGAGAGGTTAGGTGTATTTGTTTTGTTGGTTTCTTTCGTTTCTTCTTTGGAAGTCTCCCCATCAGGAGAGGCCTTTGTCTTCTCTTTGTTCGCTTGCACGTGACGAGAGAACTGAAGGCATGTAAAAAGGCCGGCAGTTTGGCTTCTTAACTCTTGGCAGTACCTTGCGTCACTAATGTACAAACAGCACAAGCAAAAAAGGACAAATAAATATAGCGTGACTACCGTCAAGAGTTCTAATGAGAACGGGTCTAGATTCTATGTAGTCCATGCTTAAAAAAGAAAAGTGGCTAAAATAAACAGGATTAATGAAGAATGGCGTGGTACCGTATGTTATAATAGCCTATTCAGCCTACAAAACAAACTATTAAAAACCTGGGCTCTGCTTATGGTTTATTGCTTACTTATATTATACCTGGCTCTAAGTTAGACAAAAGGTAGACAAATTTACTTCTGTTAACTTTTTCCAAATTATTTACGACTAGGAAAAAAAAAATTTAAAAATAAAAAAAATAAAAAATAAAAAAATTATATATACACACACACACACACACACACATATATATATATATATATATATATATATATATATATATATATATATACAAAGGTGGGCAGGACCGAGTTCCAAAAGGACCAAACTCCAGGAACTCGTAAAAAGGACCGTGAGCGGGAAAGTAGGTCCTTTTCTCAGTGAGGACCGAAATGAGGAGCGACGGTCCATTTTTAAGCAATTCCGGACGGTCTTTTTTAGTGATTATTTGAAGTTCTAAAGAAGATGGATCGTTTCCTCCAGAAGACTCAGAAAGAGACGTGAGACTGAACTGAAACTTGTTTCAACACCTGGAGGAGACGAAGAATCTACTGATGTTAGTGCTTCAACTTCAAGTCAAGCAACTGGAGCTCCTAGCGGAAGAACTGAACCCGGCAATCCCGGCAATTTTTCATTTTAATCAAATTTTTCACTTATATTATATATAAGGACCGAGGACCGAGTCGTTCCTAGTTCCTATCTTCAGAAAGGACCGGGACCGTCGGTCCTTTTTGAGGCCCGGGTGCCCACCTTTGTATATATATATATATATTATATAGAAAATGAATTATTTCGAGACAAAATTAACAATATTCAGCAAAAGAAAAACACGTTAGTTACAAAATTGATGCATTACAAAGAAAATAATCAGAAAGAGTAGAAAGTTCAGAAGCCAGGTGCACCATAGCTGTCTCACGCGAAGCATGTAGTGACCGTTGAGAGGGACGCTTGGGAGAGAAATGGAGGGTGGAATCATCATCATAGAAGTGGACAGGAGGGTAGCTTAGAAATTAAGGATTTGCGCCAGACTCTATCAAAAGCTTTTGATATGTCTAGCGCAATAGCAAAAGTTTCACTGAAATCCCGAAAGGAGGATGACCAAGAGTCAGAGAGATATGTAAAAGAGATCTGCAGCAGAGCGTCCCTTGCGGAACCCATACTGACGATCTCAAACAAGATTGAGAGAAGAGAGGTGTTGAAGAATCTTCCTATTAAGGATAGATTCAAAAACTAGAAAGGCAAGAAATCAAGGCAACTGGATGATAGTTGGAGTCTTGAGAACGGCCACCTTCTTTGGGACAGGCTGAATGAGAGCGAACTTCCAGCTGGAAGGAAATGAACCAGATGAAAGACAAATACGAAAGTGTTTGTTTAGGTAGGGTGTAAGCACAGAAACACAGTTCTTGAGAACAACAGAAAAGACCCCATCAGCACAGTATGCCTTCCTAGAGTTGAGCCCTAATAGGACAAAAAAATAAAAAATAAAAAAAATAATCTTTTGAAGATATTTTAATTTCAAACAATGAAGTCAAAAGGGGTAGGAGATGGAGGAACAGCATCGGAATCGCCCAGGGTTGAGGTGGAGACGAAAGTTTGAATAAAGAGCTCAGAACAGATTTTGGACGATTCCGGGCAGAAGCGACGGTCCCTTTTGAAAGCCTTCTCTCTATTGCAGATAGCATTAGAACAAGCAAAGTTAAACCAAGATTTTTCGCATTAAAAGGAAAAAAATGTGGAATGTACGCCTCCATACCTGAGGGGAATCGCCTCAGCACACTCGGAGGAACCGCGGCCACGGTAGTAGTAATCATTTCATGGGAAATGAAAGAAGTACTGCCTAAGGGCCTCTCAATCGGTGGCACCGAAGCGTCAAAGAAAGGTACCCTCCTCTTGGGAAGGTCCATAGGCCAAACTGGAGCGATGGGACAGGAAACAGATGCGAGATTGTGGTCGGAGGAGCCCAACGGAGAAAAAAGTGTGACAGAGGAGTAATTAGAAATAAATCCAAAATGTTGGGCCTACCTCCAAGCAAGACGATATATACGAGTATATCGTCCCAACCAAGGTTCGAACGCACCACCTCTATTCAAGAGGTGGTGGGTTTGAACCCTGGTGAGAGCGATTTTTTCATCGTGAAAAATTGAGCGTGTTCATGCACGATATCCCCCCCCCCCCACACACAGAAACAAAGAGAAACAGACAAAGAACAACCAAAGGAACTCTCAGCCTTCGTCAGCAGCAACACTCGTCCAGCAACAAGCTCTCCAACCTTTCGCTGTGGAGCGGCCTGCTGTTCCCTCAAGGCTCCGGTCTATCTCCAAGTAAGACCTTCTACAGTCTGCCTGCAGAAGCAATCCTTCAAAACCCAGCGCCGTTCGATCTCAGCCGGTCTCAGTCCCTCAAGCAACATCTCAACAATACACGAAGTGAATCAACACTTTAGACGAAATAAACAACAAACTCAAAGAAAAACAAACATACATTTGGGGAATTCATAACACTAAACCGCTCCACAGATACATCAAGGCTATACAAGACTATAAACAGCATTACCCACTCTAACAGCGGCATTCACACTTCACACGCGGCTATCTGTCGCAGCCAAAATAATATCCCAATATATACACAACAAGCTAACATTCTAGTTAATCACTACGCAAAGATAAGTCACTTAAACAGACACAACAACCAGAAAAACGCAGACAGATAAACAGCCAGAAACAAGAAAACCTAGACTCGACACGACCATTACACTCTTCAATACAGACCAGACCACCAACATCATCAAAAACATTAAGAATTCGAAGGCTACTGGACCAGACAACATCTTTAACATACACCTTAAACACTTGGGTCCACAGGGAATACTAGCTCTCACAAACATCAACACATATTCATACCAACACTATTATTCCTGACATATAGAAACAAGGTAAAATTATTACACTACTCAAACCAAACAAAAATCCAACAGAACCAGCTTCCTATAGACCCATTACTTTACTATGCACACCTTCCAAAGTAACAAAGACTAATCTTACCAATCAACAACCCACACATACCACTATCGCCTACTCGACATGGATTCAGACCTCACCATTCAACCACGACATTACTCACTAACCTCACGCAGCACATCATGGATGGCATCAACTCCAGACGACCAGCTCAACGTACACTATTAACAACAATAGACATTAGTAAAGCATTTGATGCTATCCCACGCTTCCCTCTCAAACAAAATACTCAACACAAACATGTGCAATAACACCTAAAGGTGGCTCAGCAACTATCTTTCAAGAAGATACTCACATGTCACATTTAATGGCAAGTCATCCAAAAACAAGCTTTTTCCGAACGGGGTCCCTCAAGGCTCTGTTCTCTCACCAACACTGTTCAACTTATACATGCATGACATTCCAACACCCAGAGATAACAAACTTACCTTATCATCATATGCAGATGACATCACTCTAACATCCACCCACAACAACATCGACACCGCTACAAATAACCTACAAACATACATAAACAGTATACAAGACTGGCTCACACACAATAGACTAAAAGTAGTGCCCACAAAATCAACCATCACCTTGTTTACAAGCAACACAAAAGAACACCAGACAAATCCACAGCTTACACTAAACACCACCAACATTCCACACACTCACAAGATCAAAATACTTGGGGTCACATACAACACATCATTATCTTTTGCAAACCACATTCGGGACATTAAAAACAAATGTACGTCAAGACTTAACACGCTTAGGGTACTAACAGGCACAAACTTTGGACACCAGCAGGAAACAACATTACTCATATACAAACAATATATTCGCTCAGTTATGGACTATGCTAGCCCATGCTGGGCACCCATTATCTCAAACACACACATAAACACCTTACAACACCAATAGAACACCTGCACACAGAAACAAAAATACTGAAAGTTAGGGAACATTTAGACATGAGGGGAACACAATTCATGGCAGCAGCGACAACTAACCCACAACACCCTTGCCACTACATGTACAATCACGCACCAACACCTCGCACCATTACGGTAACACCAGACACATTATAACCAAATTTTCCATTCCATACCACGCCCCACAGACATCACACAGTACAGAAAACACACACACACCTAACCCACAAAGCACTGACACGACTCGGTCCGAATGTGGTCCTAGGTGCGAAGCCGCCACCCACTGACAGGTCAGAGACCAGCCTGAGCAGATTGGATCGAGTTAACTTAGATTCCGATGTGGACATCACCCCAACTTACAGACATATAAACACAGACAACTCCACAGACGACAGACAACTCCACAGACGACAGACAACTCCACAGACGACAGACAACTCCACAGACGACAGACAACTCCACAGACGACAGACAACTCCACAGACGACAGACAACTCCACAGACGACACCTGCCACATGTGCCAGGACACACCACAAGCAACTGGACACATTATGACAGACTGTACCGCTCTAGCACAACATAGAACACAACACATCACTAGTGCGCTGAACCTCTGGTCCACTCCGGAGAGGGCGATCGGTTACCTGCGTGCCGCCAGCTTGCTCGATCAGGGTGGGCTGATCGGCTAACCAACAACAACAACACTTGAGACGACATCCTTCTGACCTTGTTTTAATTCATCCTTCACCAAGTCGATCGGCGCCTATTCAACAAGCCTTCAATAGGCCCGCTACCGGCTTCAAGGTCATCCTTGACGTGTGAACCACAGGACGGCCAACTTCACCTCGGGCCTACAATCTACAAGGTCAACCTTCAGGTATCTTTTCAGAGGTATTTCAACGTTGTTGGTAAGCTCTCTGTGCCTCGTTCTTAAGCAACTTTAGTGAAGCCTACAAAGTGTAATCGCAGAACCGCGTTTTAGGCTATACCCAAAAGTGCTTTAATACCGTTCAAACTAACTTTCCCGTTAAGATTGCAGAAGGCCTATTCCTATTCATAGTGTTGTATCAAATACCATAATTGCATTTCCCTTTGTGCACAACTCAGTAGCCTATCTATATATTAACAATTAAGCTGTATAACCATTTCCTCATATGCAAAGCAGCAATCATTCGTTAGCATAGTAATAAATGCCGTTATATAATTGTTAATCATTCGTAAATACTTTCATTTTAATAATAATTGCGTAATTGAAATTACGCTGGTGACCCCTAAGCATTCATAACATTATTCATATTCAATAACATCTCATTTTCGGTAATTATAGTAGGCCTAATCATTATCACCTCACTCGGCTAATATTAGGCCTAAAATAAATAAATAAATAAATAAATAATTTTTTTTTCGTTCCTTAATTTACCGCCGATTCGTACCTACAGAGGCGGTACATATCTCGGCGAGGCGGTGGGTGGGTGGTATTACTGAGCTGGGGGTGGTAGACTAGGGGGTGAGTGAGGGTCAGTTACTGGATAGTGGGTAGGAGGGGTATAGTCTTAGACGCGATGGAGCAGAGGGGAGTGGGTGAGTTTGAGGAAAATCGCTTCTGTTGAAAAGTGGGGGCCTTCGGCGAGTATGGAGCGAAGACGGTCGGGTATGGGAGTTTCGGACAAGAGAGGGAAGCACCTGCGACGAAGAGCGGACAGTTTGGGCATTCCACCAGGTGTATGACAGTGATAGGGGCATGGCAGGTAGGGCAAGCGGGGCTGGCGATTTCGCCATAAGGTGTCCGTGGGTGATGCGGGTGTGGCCTAGGCGGAGACGGGCTAGAATTACTTCTTTATGGCGGGACCGGTGGAATGAGGAGGCCCAGTATCCTATTTGTGGCTTGATCTGTGGAGTTTATTTTGTGTGGCCTGGTCCCATTCCCGCTGCCATATGGAGCGGAAGTGGGAGCGGAGAGTCGGGAAGAAGTCGGAGAAGGGGAGGGGTCGGGAGGAGGCCGGCAGTGAGCAGGCCGTCTTTGCCGTGCGGTCCGCCTCCTCGTTACCCTGGATGCCGACATGAGCCGGGACCCAGCAGAAGGCGACTGTCTTGTCGGGAAGGCCGTTAAAAAGTGGAAGGTTTGCTGGATGGTACAGACGAGCGGGTGAGGAGGGTTAAATCTTTCTAGGGAGAGAAGTGCGCTTTGGGAATCTGAATAAATGACGGAGCTGGCAGAGTGGGTGCGCACAATGTCGAGGGCCTCCGTAATCGCGAAAAGTTCCGCCGAAAAACGGAGGCCTCGCGGGGCAGGCTGACGCCCGGGAAAGCGGCTGGGACAGAATCACCGCTGAGGAGGCCGACCAGCCTCCGAGCGGGAACCATCTGTATAAATGGCGACTGCGTCCGGGTGTTGGGTTGCGTGTTCACGGAAGAGTGACCTGTATACCGTGGCGCTCGTGGTATTCTTCGGTAGGACACACAGATCCCTGCAAAACTTGATAGGGGTGAGGAGCCAGGGGGGTAGATGCTGTATGAAATGGGGATAACTGAGGGGGCGGGCATGTTGAAAAGGTCAAGGAAAGAGCGGACCACTTCAGTGAAGTGCCAGCTCCGTCCCTGGTGGTAGTTCAGAAACCGCCGTGCCCAGAAGCGAATAAGGTAGCCTCTGTGCACGGAGGTATGTCCTCATGAGGAGTAGACCCCGTCGGAGGGCGAGAGGGAGATAATGCAGTCCACGTGGAGGCTGGAGGCTGGGGAGGAGCGGAAAGCACCGGTGGCGAGGCGGAGGCCTCTATTAAGACCGGGTCCAAGATACGGAGGCGGGCGTTGGAGGCTGAACCGTAAACTGCACTACCATAGTCCAGCTTCGACTGTACCATGGAAGTGTAAAGGCGAAGAAGAGAGCGTCGATCTGCACCCCATGTGGTGTGAGAGGTGATCTAGGAGAGCGAGGGGACGTCGAAGGGATTGCTTCAGGTGCTTGAGATGGGGAACCCAGTTGAGCCGTCGGTCTAGGGTCATGCCCAGAAAACGCGTGGAGGGTACCACCTCAAGAGGACTGCCGTATAATGTGACAGAGGGAAGAGGAAGGGTTTGGGTCTTCTTCTACTGAAGAGCATACACTTGGACTTGGGGTGGAGAGGCGGAAACCCACCGACGTCGCCCACCTTTCCACCCGGTAGATGGCGAGCTGCATTTGCCGTTGAACGACGGACGGTTCTCGCCCTGCGAAGTAGATCGCAAGGTCATCCGCGTAGATGGAAGAGCGGATGGTGGGTGGAAGGCATTTCGAGACTGTGTTCATGACGACGGAGAAGCATAGTACAGTGAAGATGCTTCCCTGTGGAACCCCGTCCTCCTGCACGAAGGTGTCAGAGAGGACTGAGCCCACCCGGACTTTGAAGGTTCGGGAGGAAAGGAAGCCTCTGATGACGGTCGGCATGGCTCCGACGAGACCTAGATGCCGGAGCTGACTAAGGATCATTGCCCGACGGGTGGTGTCATAGGCCTCCTGAATATCGAAAAAAATTGATAGTACGAACTGTCCATTGTCGAAGGCATCCTGTATGTCTTGGCTGAGGAGCAGGAGGGAATCAGTGGTGGAGCGGAATTGTCTGAAGCCGGACTGGGTAGCCGGGAAGGAATTGCTATTTTCAAGGACGAACGGTAATCGTGTAGCGACCATTTTTTCAAGGATTTTGCAGGCACAACACGTCAGGGCGATTGGTCTGTAGTTTGTGGGATCCAGGGAACCCTCGCCGGGTTTGGGGATAGGGATGACGTAGGCCTCCTTCCACCTGGAGGGGAAGGCGCCCTCTACCCACATGCGGTTGTATAGGTCTAGCAGAAAATTTGTAAGGTAGTGTGGATATGCTAGATCATGCCGTACGGAAAACCGTCCGGACCGGGACAAGGGGATCGTCGAGAGGCCAGTGCCACCTGTAGTTCACGCATGGTGAACAACCGGTTGTAGGTTGTAGGTGCTGTCTATGGACGGTGGAGAGGGGCTATTGTTAGGGGCGGGTACGGAACCGATTGCAGAGGAAGAAACTGCGGCGAAGGTGGAAGCTGGGTGGTTTGCCACCGACTTGGGCTCGTATACGAGTCCGACGTTAGTCCGGAGGACCGGGGGTCGGGAGGGGACATGTCGCCTCTCGACACCCCGTACCTTCTTCCAGATGGTAGCCGAAGGTGTGGTGGCGGTGACGCCAGACACAAAGGCACGCCAAGAGGCTCGGCGCGCTGTCTTCATTGTGCGGCGGGCGATGGCCCTGGCCCCCTGCATCTCCGTGCGATGGATGGGGAGTCGCGTCCGGTAGAAGCGCCGAGTAGCCGCCTTCTTGCCGCGCACGGTCTCCGCGCACTCTGAGATCCACCAAGGTACCCGTCGGGCGCGGGGGTAGGCGGAGGAGGATCGTGGGATGCTAGTCCTTGCAGCCGCTACAACGACGGACTCGAAATATGCGATGCACTCGTAGGCGGATGGGAAGTGGGCAGTTGTCAGGGTTGTATATGTATTGTCGCGGAAGCGGGCCCAATTCGCGTTGGTAGTAATCCATCTTTCTGGTACCCGAACGGTCTGATCGGGCCGATTGAGCATGAGTTGAATCGGGAAATGGTCACTTCCATAGTCCTCTTGGAGGACTTGCCATATGAAATCTAGGAGGGCATCATTCGAAACGAGGGACAGGTCTATACAGGATGGAGTGCAGGTGGTGGCATGGTAGAATGTAGGAGAGCTCGGTCATGACAGTAATCAGGTTTTAGGCCATATAGGTGGTGTGTGTGTCGCCCCACAAGGGGTGGTGACTATTGAAATCGCCCAGTAGTAGAAAGGGCCTGGGGAATTGCTGTACGACCTCCACCAGGTCATCGCGGGAAACTTGAGCGTGGGGAGGGAGGTAGATTGAGCAGACGGTGTACTGTCTATCCAGGGAAAGCCGGGCAGCAATCACCTGTAACGGGGACCGGATAGAGACTGTGGAAGGGGACTGCGTGTATTAGAATGGCAGCCCCCCTTCGAGTGCAGGTAAGAGACGGGGTGGCGATGCAGGAATATCCAGTAGGGCAGGGCATGGGCCTGGTTCTGGTTCCCAGGATTAGCTCCTGGAGATAGACACACACCGGACGGGAAGTGGCAATCAAGGAGTTAAGGCCTTCACAGTTCGCGAATATTCCTCTGCAATTCCAGTGTACTATTGTGGTTTACGGGGGATCCATTAGTTGATGAAGGGGGATGGGTAAAGGTGTAGGTGCTAGGAGGTTGGAGTGTGAAGGGAGATCTGGGGTTCGCGAAGGTGAAGGATGGGTCAGGAGCATGGCTGGCTATCTACCGTTCACCAGGGAAGGAATCGGTCGGCCAGTCGATCTCCGAAGAGGTTGCGGAGTCGAGTCGGCCGAGCGAGACCGGAGGCGTGGATCACGGTAGTCAGGGGAACGTCGTGGGCTGAGAGGGTCAGAAGTGTTTTGGCGGGCTTCTCTGTTCGGGCCAGGAGGGGGCACTGTACTTTCCAAAGTGGCGCCTCCCCGCCTGTCCGGAGTCTCACGGCGGACACTAGGTGGCGATAGGGGATACCAGAAGGACCGGGCGGGTGGGAGGGATGGAGGGCGTGCTCAGGGTGGCTGGCAAGGAGGTGGCCGGGGATGTTGGGGGTGGAAGGTGAACCAGAGTGGTCTCGTGGAGGGGTGGAAAAAATGGCACCAGGAGGCAAGGGCAGATCCATGAGACTCATGGGTGCGGCCGAGCTCCTCTCGGCCACACCGTGTAGCTGCGCCAGGGCCGCGTCCACTGGATCCTCGGGGGAGAGGATGTTGTTCAAATTGGGTTTCGTTGTGGGGGGCGGGGGTCATGTAATTCGGCAACTATTGTCAGAGTCTGGGGGGGTAGAGTGGTGGGGCTTCCGCGGTGGGGAGAGATGGTCCTTGTAGACGAAGTGGGGGTGTGTGAGGGTCCGAGCCGTCTTAGTTCTAGGGGAAGAGGGAGAGACGATGAAAGGCCGGAGGGTCTGGCGACTCGCTCTGGCGTCTCCGCCTCGTCGACTTGCTCCGGGCGGTAGGTTCGGACGTGTGCAGAGAGTACTGGGAGGGCAGGGTTTGAGGTGGATGGGGCCTGGGTGTCCTGGTCCCAGACTCTTGGGGGATTTGTGGCAGGTGTAGTACGTGAAGAGAAGGGATGGTGGGGGGGGACAGGAAACCGTCGGGTCCTGCGAGGATTCCCTTTGGGAGGGACAGGGGAGCAGTGGTCGAGGAGTTTCAGAGGCAGGCCAGGGCGGCGTGCCGAGATGACAGAGCCGAGAGCAGCGGCATAAGACACTCCCGGCTTCACCTCCCGACTGACTCCGCACCCTGTCTCGTGCCTCACGGGGGCTAAGGAAGTCCGTTACCTGTAGGCCTCGGACCTCCTCCTCGAACTTGAGGAAAAGGCATTCGCGGGATGAAGAGGGGTGTGCGCCTTCACAACTGGAGCATTTGGGTGTGTTGGGGCATCTGTCAGGATGAGCGATTTGTCCACAATGAACACAGTTGATGCGGCTGCCGACAAACGGAACTAACGTGTCCAAACTTGGTGCATTTAAAGTAACAGGTCGGGTCTGGGATGTATGGGCGGACAGAAAACTCGCATGACGCGCGGTCTCCCATACCCCATACAATGCGGCCGGGAGGGATTAAGGTATTGAAAGTAAGGAGTAGATGCGGGGTGGGGGGGGGTGCCTCCCTGTCGGGATGTGAAGCGATAAATCTTAGTGACTCCTGGGGTGCGAGATCCTCCAGGAGCTCGTTCACTGCGATCGACAATAGGCGGGTGGCGTAAATAGTGCCCTGACTCTGGTTCAGGCGAGAGTGTAGGGAAACGGACACGGAGCATTCAAGGACCTCAGTGAGGGAGAGTAAGACTTTTGTCTCTGCGACTGAGCCTCTGTGGGCGGCTGGAGTTCCTGTGGGTTCGGATCGCCTGGAACGTCCGTTCAGAGTTGGTCGGAAGGGACCCAGAGGTAGGCCGGATCACCAGGAATTTGTGGATACTTGGAAAGGGGAGGGAGGCTGTAGCTTCGAAGTGGACTGGGATATCCAACGGTCGATAGGATGGCCGTGAATGCCGGCTTCCCCGTCCGCCGCGGGGCTCTCTCCGTGGAGAGGTGGTCCGACGGCGGGTGAGGGGGGCATATGGGGAGAGCAAGAAGCCGGGTTTTGGGGGAAAGTCCTGGGTGGAACTTGCCCGAAGACGGCTGAGGTGGGCTGGGGCGAGACCCCTGCTCCAGAGAGTGTATGTCCAAGGGCATATTCGAGAGACAGGCTGGGGTCGGCAACGGAAAAGGAGAGTGCCAGCGTTCCATTTCCACAGGGGGGTCAACCCCATCAGGATGCGGTCTTCCAGTGGTAGAGGACTCGAGGGCCTGGTTGACCACCACCCGAGTGTTGAGTAGTAGTAGTCCGAGAATGAGAAGCAGTAGTCGTAAGCCGAGGGGGAGAAGTTCCATAGCAAACAAAAAGAAAACTTCATCCCCCGCGCGCATCCAGCCACCACCGACTCCAACAAGGGAAAAGCGAATCGTGGGCACACTCGGTCCCACCGCCAGCAGATGTCACGCAGAGGAGATACACCCACACCCAGTCCCCGTGCCTAAAAGGCGGCCACTCTCATCCAACGCGCGGTGAAAGGTGTCAGGGACAGGGCTTGGTTGAAAAGCGACAAGGGTGCAGGACAACCACCTCCCACACCCAAGGACCTAGGAGAAAGAATGGGTGAAAGGAGAAAGAAATAGAAGCAGGAGATCAGACGGGTCCCCAAACGGGTCCAATGGTTCACGAGGACAGAGAAAGCCCTTACACCAAAGAAAGATGCATTCCCACATTCGCCACAGAGGGACGCGCCCTATCGCTCCGGACAAAGCAAAGGTGTGTGTGTGTGTGTGTGTGTGTGTGTGTGTGTGTGGTGTGTGTGTGTGTGTGAACTTAAATTTATTGGAATTATTGGAAACGTGAGAGCTGCATCTGCATTTTGGCAATTTTCATCTTTTCCTAAAGTAGTCTTGCACGTTTACCTTGTGAAACACGGGCGATAGCCGCTGTGCGAGTTTTGGCTAATCTTTCACAATAATAAAGTGCAAAGATAAATATTTGAAGGGGTAATCAAATGGCGAAACGAAAATTAGAACTAATATACAGATTTGGTAAAGGCTGTACGAAAGTTATTAGTAACTCCAGCAACATGTGTTTCTCAGAACACGCGTTTAGTGGAGTTAATTTAATATATTTTTATCATCACATGCGTAAGACTATGTGACAAAAAGAATGAATAATGTTTAAGTATTTTATGCGTAGGACAGTACACTAATGTTATTGTAAAAAAGCTATATGCGGTTATGGATGATTGCCATCACCCTCATCCATTGGAAATTTCCAGCAAATATTGGTGGAGAGCTGACGACAAAAACCGTACGTCTTTTTATTAAAAAGTTGTGTTTGTGGGGATCTTCAAAAGACCTTGTTAAGTAGTGTTTTTGGTTAATGTTTGATTTATATGCCTTCGGTATTTAGCGCTGCCTAATAGTAAAGAAGAAAATTACCATACCTTATTATTTCGTTGGACTTCACTTCTGGTTGTAGGGCGCGTGGCTCTCTTTCGATGTAGGAGAAGGGGGTTACGCAACGAGTTTATTCAGTTTAATTAATATAGGCAATTCACTATACTGTACTTAAATACCTGAAGGAATAGGCCTATCCTTGTGTATTATTAGTCTTATATTATTAGGTATTCACTCAGAAATTAGAGGAAGATTAAGCACTTTTCCCTTGCCTAAAGCATCATTTGAAACTAGACAGCTCTGAGATGAGCTAATATAAAATTCCTTTTGTCTTACAAATTCGCTGACTTTACAAAGTCCCCAGACGTCTAATTTTTGTGTTTTCATTATTTCTTCTCTCAAAGTAATTTTCATGCGTCAGCGATGGAAAATTTTGATACGAAATAATACGTTTTCCTTGTTATGTGGACCCCAATGCCTAACATAATGGGTTCTATTGTATGACAATTATTTCCATTCTGAATAGGCTATGTCGCCAATCCCGAGGCAATTTTTTAGTTATTTAATTCAATAAATTAATGATTTGTATTAATTATGAAATAGAGGTACCATATACGATACCATGTTGTAGGCATGTATAAGCCTGGGTTTGAATTAGGCTTTGTTGTAAACTGTAATGTAAAGTGTATGACACTATGACAGGCATGTATAGTTTCTCCATACCTATCAAAATTGTTAGGTTAGGTCTTCATTCCCCAAACCTGATGCACCATTATGAAGCTTACTAGGCCTAAAGAATATCTATTTTAAGTCTGAGAATAAGATGTCTAAAACTTCTTGCATATCTAGGTTACCCTACTTCAAAGTTCTATCTACTGCATTGTATGGGTTATTCAACACAGTCTTATGCCCTTACACTAAGCCTATAAAGCTAGTACCAGCAAAATTCTGTCACTTATGGTAGGCTAGAACTTTGGACAAGACAGATCAAAGTGCTTGGATTTAAAATATGGGCATAGGCCCCTATGTCTATAGAAATAAGATTTTAAGTATGATAAGCCTAAAATTTGCTGCTTAAGCTGCTGGACTGCAGCAGTGTGTATATGTATATATAAAGCCTACTCTGCCATTTCTTGAAGAGCTTCTAACACTCCAAAGGTGTTGGCGAGTGAAGGTCGACATTCTGGACTCTCCGCTAATAGTTGCAATGTGTCTACAGCTCCTTGTACAAGTGCTCCTGTTCCCTCTGCTACTACATATGCCAAAAACTGCACACACGTTTGGTCCTAAAATAAAATTAATCTTTCAATGAAACAAACCTTACAGGTCAGCTCATTGAGTAGCCTACTGCAGGATAATAAAATAGGCTACAATACCTCTAGATCAGGAGTATCAAAACTTATTTTATTAGTACACTTTGTGGGCCACAAGTAGCAATTATGAAAATAGTACCCAAACAGATAAAAGTAAACCACAATAGTACCATATTTAAGTTATATTTAGAAGTGGACAAGATATCTGAGGAAATATCTTTGATACAAGAAGCAGATACATACTTTGAAGATATGGTACAAGATACGGTACAATACAGGATACTGGTACAGTATTTTAAAGTAAAATCACTTCAAAGCCTACCATATCTAGTTGGTCCATGCTCGCATTATAACGTGTAAATAATTTCATACAAACAATTCTGAACAAACTTTTAAGCCAGTGAAACCTTAACCTTTACTTTTGGCTCACTACCCACTCAGACTGGTTGCAACTTTCCAAATGTGGTCTCAATAGGCCCAGTCAGCTCAGTTTGGGAGCAGATGAAATTATGTTTTATTACTATTGCACATAAGAACTTAGAACTATGTTGGAACAACATCACTGCCACCACCTATATTTCTGACCTTGATTTTTGATGCAAGGGCCTGATTCTTGCTTATGACAGAGCATCTTGTGAAGGTACATATTTGTATAGCCTAGTTTCAATTTACACCGAGTGGTTCAAGAGTATGGCCCTGCCCTGACCTCCATTTAACTTTTCACCTCTATTTGTGACCTTAACTTCTGATGCAGATATGATTCTTGCTCAAGACACATCGTCTTGTCATGATCCATGTGTGTATGAAGTTTTATCAATTTATGTTCTACAGTTCAAAAGTCATGAAAGAGACACAAAAAAGCTCCATTTGACCTTTGATGTAAGGACCTGATTATTGCCCATGGCACATCATCTTGTGATGATCCATATGTGTATGAAGTTTCATTACTTTATGTTAATCAGTTCAGAAGTTGTGACATAGATATGAAAGCATGATGAACAGACAGAGTACAATGCAGTATGCCCCCTCCAAATTTATTTGGCGAGGGCCATAAAAATAGGAATATGGTGAATTTTTTTTTAGAAAA
Organism: Bathynomus jamesi; assembly: GCA_023014485.1. Taxonomy (NCBI): domain Eukaryota; kingdom Metazoa; phylum Arthropoda; class Malacostraca; order Isopoda; family Cirolanidae; genus Bathynomus; species Bathynomus jamesi. The sequence continues at coordinate 778,194 of JAJOZX010001023.1, read as the reverse complement.
ACAAGCTTTTAAGAATTATTTCAGAATTTTAAAAAATAAACATTGCATATACAAGACTGAGTTAATTAAAATGTCAGTGCAATTAATTGCTCAGTAAAATAAAATAACTATTTTAGTTTCATAAATTGAATACCAATATTTAAATAGTTGATTTTCCTTATGTTGGAAGTACTTTCGTTTTTCACCAATGTACACAAAAATAAAATTTTTCATTAAAATGTCAAGGACCTAGTGGACTACTTGAATAAAAAATGGATATACAATTTGAGTTTATAAAATTATTAAAATACTTTCAACATAGGGTCATTCTCTGTCAGATCAACCAGTGCCTAACACCCTCATCTCTCAGATTTTGCTGAAATTTGGTTTATAGGGAGTTTGTGGGCCCTGAATCCATTTCTGAAATTATAAGGTCAATCCGACCAACGGTTCAAGAGATATGACCTCGGGAAATTTGAGGTCACTTGCGAGGTCACTAACATTTGGCGACCCATAACTTGGGTAATAATGGTCACAATTATATAAAAGTATATATATTTAGAATCAGAAAACGACAAGGAATCCAAATATGCAAGTTTTAGAACTCTAGGTTGAAAAATAAAAAAGTTACACTGTAACCAAAATTTGAGGTCACGATTTAACCTCTGGGGTATCAAATGAGAATTTTTTTTTTAAATGTAAAAAATGAAGGCATAGGCATTGGCTATTAGAATCAGCAAAAAAAAGTTTGTTTATGTTAGTATTTTTCATGTAACTAACATATAAGTGAACACCATATTCATAAGTTGTGCGTCAATTCTACCTATTTTTTCACACTTAAGCTCATAATTTGACCTATAGAAATTAAAATTACATTTTTTTATAGATATAAAAACAAAGGCAAAAAATGTAAAATTGTATTTCACTGCTAATCTACACTGGCAATAATAGTTATAATAGTGAAAGGGGAAGACCTACTTAGAGGATTCATGTGCTAGCCTAATACAATTTTTGCATGCTCGATGCTCTCATCAATTTCTTTTTGTGGAAAAATGTATTGAATTCTGCTGCCTCCTCTTAGGGTAGGACAACTCATTACAGTTAATATATGATGTCCTGGCACTGCACATGAATCCTTGTTTGATGGATAATAATATGCACTTGATCCTGATGACCCAGAGGGATGTAGAAAGTTCACAGTGAAATCATCAAACTCTTCACAATATTCCTCCACAATTCCATACCAAACTTGCATGTCATAAATGCAGCCAACATACTCTCCTGGTTTGACACATTTTAGGTTACCAAGCATTGCAGGTTCATTAGTAAAATGACTTTTCCTTATTCTTTTTTTTCTCCAATGCCACTTGAAATGGGATACACCATCAGTTCTTCCTTGTTTAGGGGAACAAATCTATGATATTTCTGAGTTCCAGGAATAGCCCTACTATCCTTGAATCGATGTTCCAACCGTTCTTCTGCATCTTTCAAATCAGCTGTAGTTACAAAGAAAAAATTTATCTTCTTGCTCAAGTTTTCTTCACAAAACTGAAACATGTGTTCTGGTGTAAGAATTTGCCTCTCTGTAGTTCTCTGCAAACTGGCACGAGCAGTAGCTCTTTTCACTGTTCCTCCAATCCATCACATGCATTTTTGCCATGGGATGTAGCAAAGAAGTGCCATTCACAAGACAGACCAAAATCCTCTTCATGGTAACAGAGATTTGTGAAGTTGTATCTGTTCTTATATTGGCCAGCACATCCATCTGAGAAATAGTGCACCTTCTTCAATTGTGGGCATCTGAATTTAACATATGTCATAAGCTTCAATATGAATGAGTAAACCATTATAGTGTTGTGTTTTAGTGATGCAGATAAGAAACAGACACTAAAATGGCTAAGTTCCTGGTCTGCAGATGATCTATAATAGATGACAAAAGGGTGAACTGTACACTGTGAATTGTCCCAGTGAAACCCTTGGGCAGCATCCTGGACAATGAAAGAATAATTCTCAGAGAAATCACCTACTATAACTACCTCGCTCTGAGGTGGTAGTGTTTCTTTCAACTGCTTGAAGTACTGTGATTGTGCTGAGCAACAAAGTGATGACGAACCATGCGGGATATTTTCATGCTTAGGGATGATAAGTATTCATGAAGTGGCTCCACCTTATCAACCATTGTACAACGGTCAACAGTCACCCATTGCTTGTAAGATATTTCATTTGGAGCTGATTTCACACTGTCAAGTAACTCAAGAAAATCCAGGACACCCTCTCTCTTGGCAATCATTGCAAAGTTGCATCATGCAAGTCTCTCTTTCTGTACTGCAGACACTGTAATCCATAAGATCCTTGTATGAAAGACCTCTTTCTCCCAATGCAGCCAGCTGCAATTTTGGATTTTGATGGTATGTGCAGACACAGACAGAATGAGTCCCACCACTACCGGCAAGCACACAATATGATGGCCGTAATTTTGAAAATGTGGAAAATCCTATTTTGGGATTCTTTTCATCATTTTTATATAGTTCAAACATCTCTCTTAAATTCCCGAGGACCAATCGTTTTTGCACCTTCAGCACTGATAACTTTCACGCAATCCTTTTGGCCAGGACACATACGACTAACCTCTTCTGACTCATAGAATCTTCTAACTATATCTTTGTGTTCTTCAGATATCACTTTTCCTTTGCTCATTAGTGGAATCTTCGGAAGGATTCCATGTTCTGATTTAAGTGAACGGCTTCTTTTCACCATGTATGTTGTAGTTTGAAAGAAACTAGCTGTTTCTTCAATTGTGTATGGTGAGAGTGTCAATATTTGTAGTTTGTGATGGTGACATTTGCTCTCCAGGAATGACTGTTTCAATTCATTCATTAATTTGTCTAGATGTTTTTCAGATTTAGTTTCAGGTTTTGAAGTATCACTTACCTCCTCGGTAATTTGAACACCATAACTGAGTTCTAGCCTCTCCTTCAGGTGTTTCTGAGCAGATGATAGCTTACCACGAGCCTTGCGCTTTTTCTGGCTTAATGACAGCCCTTCTGAAAAGAACAGAAAAAAAGGTTTCACACACCTGAATATTAGTAATTAAATATTAATTATAGTACCTTAAATGCTATATAATTGGCTATATAGTAGATCAAACAGACCTTGTAGTAAAGTATAAGTTATTATATTAATTTATTACTTACTTTTTTTAACTGGTGTTTGGTCCAGAAATGATAGAACTGGTTCAACTGAAGTTGAAGGATTTTCCTTTATCAAGCAATCACTGTCATTGTCCAGATCTTGAATTGAAGAGATGTTACTCAAGCCACTGATAGTAGATGATTCATTTGAATCCTGCTCAGACTCGTTGTTTTCAGTGGTACTAAGTATAGTGGGGTTTTTCATTATCAGTGTCCAGCAGTTCACACACAACAATGAGTCTTTTTTCACTCTTCCAGCACATTTTTCAACAAGTACATCAGTCACTTTTCTAAGATTGATTGTTATGCGTTTCTTGTGTTTTTGAATAGGGTCCTGGCAGTATTTCAAGTGCCGAACCATTGTATTTTGATCTGTAAAGATATAGGATTTACAATTAGGTAATATATTTTTTAGAAAATATATAGCTATGCACACTTAATATTTTAGGCCTTGATAGTCTCTGAGGCTCATTAAAACACCATACCCACCAGCCACCCACAGTGCTGGCTGGAACTGTACTAACCTGTAGACAAGGAATTTTGCAACTATCTGTGTTGATTCTGCACTTAGACAAGTAGCAACATGTTTCAACAGGTTTGTTTAGGCTACATGTGAGCTTAGTCTTCCCCTTTCACTATTATAACTATTATTGCCAGTGTAGATTAGCAGTGAAATACAATTTTTATTAAATTCTTGGAGCTTGAGGTCAAATTGATAGCTAAGATATAAAAATTCCTTGAAATGACAAGCAATTTATAAATATGGTGTTCACTTATAAGTTAGTTACGGTACATGAAAAGTACCAACATAAACAAACTTTTTATGATTGTTTCTATTAGTCAAGAACTCTGACTTTGTTTTTTATATCTATAAAAAATGTAATTTTAATTTCTATAGGTCAAATTATGAGCTTAAGTGTGAAAAAATAGGTAGAATTGACGCACAACTTATGAATATGGTGGTTCACTATATGTTAGTTACATGAAAAATACTAACATAAACAAACTTTTTTTGCTGATTCTAATAGCCAATGCCTATGCCTTCATTTTTTACATTTAAAAAAAAAATTCTCATTTGATACCCCAGAGGTCAAATCGTGACCTCAAATTTTGGTTACAGTGTAACTTTTTTATTTTTCAACCTAGAGTTCTAAAACTTGCATATTTGGATTCCTTGTCGTTTTCTAATTCTAAATATATATACTTTTATATAATTATGACAATTATTACCCAAGTTATGGCTCGCCAAATGTTAGTAACCTCGCGAGTGACCTCAAATTGCCTGAGGTCATATCTCTTGAACCGTTGGTCGGATTGACCTTATAATTTCAGAAATGGATTCAGGGCTCACAAACTCCCTATAAACCAAATTTCAGCAAAATATGAGAGATGAGGGTGTTAATTTCAATTTTTTTTGGTTGATCTGACAGAGAATGACCCCATAATAAGATGGTTTAATATAAAAATTATATATAAAGTACAACTTAATATACAATTAGTAATACAGGGTGTACATAAAGTCAGGATCTATTTTTGTGAAGCACTTGGAAATTATATGGAATTCAATCATAAAATGATAAAGTGGTAACATTTATTAAATAATTAAGAGTAGGATTCGATGTGATGCCCATCAGTATCTCTGCACAGCTCAAATCGTTCTGCAGCATTTCAAAACACATTCTGGAGCATTTGCGGGGTTATGTTATCTGCAGCATTTCGTATACGTGTACGTAAGTTTTCAAGACTCGTAATCTTCGTCTGATAGACGTGCGATTTGATAAAGCCCCATGCAAAGAAATCTAAAGGGGTTAAATCTGGTGATCTCGCTGGCCAAGGTCTGTTGCTTCCGCATCCGATCCAGCGATTTGGAAAACGTCCATTTTGATAATCCTGAACAATTTTGGCATAGTGACAAGGAGCACCATCATGTTGATAGACGACGGTACTAACAATCCTATCCCCGTCGTCTATCAACATGATGGTGCTCCTTGTCACTATGCCAAAATTGTTCAGGATTATCTAAATGGATGTTTTCCAAATCGCTGGATCGGACGCGGAAGCAACAGACCTTGGCCAGCGAGATCACCAGATTTAACCCCTTTAGATTTCTTTGCATGGGGCTTTATCAAATCGCACGTCTATCAGACGAAGATTACGAGTCTTGAAAACTTACATACACGTATACGAACTGCTGCAGATAACATAACCCCGCAAATGCTCCAGAATGTGTTTAGAAATGCTGCGGAACGATTTGAGCTGTGCAGGGATACTGATGGGCGTCACGTCGAATCCTACTCTTAATTATTTAATAAATGTTACCACTTTATCATTTTATGATTGAATTCCATATAATTTCCAAGTGCTTCACAAATATAGATCCTGACTTTATGTACACCCTGTATAGATTAGGAGATTACAATAGTTTACAATATTTAGAGATTAGTTAGAGAAAATGTAAATTTGTGGGTAACAACTTATTAAGCTTTGCATTTTTCTGTGAATGGAAAATATTTTTATGGAATTACATTTTGAAATGAGTATAAATTATCATAAATAGTTTTTTGTCTGTTCAATTTTCTATAATGAAACTGAAAATGAAAAGGTTTATTGGCAGACTATAGTCCAAATGACAAATATTATTAATACAATGACAGTTCACATATGGTACTAAGGATAGAAATATATACAGTTGATTAGAAATAATAGTAATGTCAAAGTTAAATGGAGCTACAAACAGACGTTTTTGTACCAAGAATTCTATAGCTTAGAGGGTAAATGGCAGGACTCATGGGTAGCTTGGATAATCGGGTTGGCTGATTTTTTTTAATTCTTTGCATTAGACTGTATTGAGCACGTCTTGTTACCTCAAGGAAGCTTGGGGCATTGGGGGTAGCAAACATTTGCCAAGCTGAGCATCTTGGGGGGCAATTTATGTAAGGGTCTAAAAGACCCATTGTACAGCAAATTTAGGGTTCTGCCAGAACCTTTTTTATAATTCACCCAGAATTATAAAAATAGAGATTTTGTTTTGTAGTGAAAATTTTAAAATTTTAAAGAATCAGTGAGAGAATCAGCTAAATTTAGCTGATGACAATGTCCCAAAATGGCCAATTCTGCAAATTAATCAGTACACCACTACTTTTTAAGACCATAGTGTGTTGTACTAGGTCTAGAGTCTACTCTAGACTAATGTAAGCTCAGGCTTGCTGACAAATTAAACCTACTCTGAGTATTAAATGTCAGCTTATTCTAGATAAAGGCAAAGTGAAGCAACTTTCCACTGCACAGGATAACCACATATGCCAAAGCCTTAAGTTTTAAGTAGACCTACCAAATTATTAAGTTCTAATTACTTTGAACCTAGCGTATAAGGTAGGTAGGTTACCAGAACTAAAATTCAAATAGGGCATACAATAGGATGATATACATTTAGTCTATATAAAAAAGTATGATAGACATTCCTTTTCTAAAAAAATCCTAAAGCCAAAACTAGACTTACTAGTGAAAGTAACTAAGCTTTTTATTAGTATCAACATAGCTTAATAATAGTAAAACTTAAGTACCCAAATTCTATTATAAAATAAAGTAGGCTATCTCCATATAACTTAAAATCATGTAGACCCAAACTCAAATCTTAGATTCAAAAGATAAAAGTTACTTTTAATTTAGTGAAAGAACCTGGCTACAACTAAAAAGTGGCTGATACATACACCATACACTAAAGAACCATACTGTAATGATGACTCTAACCTGGCTTAAGATCTACTCTTACACCACAGAGCAAAAATCCAAAGAAAACAGTAGTATGAGGGCACCAAAAACACCAGACAGACTGTAGGTTATCCCTGTATAAAATAACATCCAAGGGTCATCATTAGGGATTGTTTCCCGGGATCCCAAGATCCTGGTTGATTTAATGTGCAGGATATATCCCGGGATTTTTTCGTTCATCCCGGGATATCCCAGTGCTAATTACTTACATAATAATTGGTGTATATATAGTATAAATACCCTGTTTACACGATCATACATGTTGTATCATGATCATACAGTAATCACAAGTGTCGTCACACACCCTTAGTGTCTATACCACCAACTAGTGTCGAAGCGGAAAGAGCTTTTTCAGCTGCAGGACTGTTTATAACTAAACTTAGAACTCAGCTGAGTGATAAGAGCGTGAATTGTCTATGTTTTCTACGTTCGTATTATAAGTCAAATTAGTTCTTTTAAATGCGCTGTTTTGCATTTTCATATGTTTAGTTGTTTTTGTGTTTTTACGAGCATGCTTATTCTTTACAAGGATATTATTCTTTACAAGTGTTGATTTTCTTACAAATAGCTGTCTTGTTGCACTCAACTGTCTTTTAAGCTAGTTATTTCACACTCATAGTTACCTAATGGAATATGTTTAAATAAATAAATGATGAAATCTTTATAATTTTTATATTAATTCCTTTTTAAAAGTATAAAAAATTTAAATACATATAAAATAAAAATCCCGGGACGAAGACAGATTTTATCCCGGAATCCCAGGCTAAACAAAATGACTCAAAATGACAATCCCTAGTCATCATTCCATGTCAATTCAGCCACCCGAGAACATGACCATCTCAGATTTTCATGATATTTGGTACATTAGTAGGTATATGTGAGAAACTGAAATTCCCTAAATTTTAGAGCTGGCTGACCTTCGGTTGCTGAGATACGGGGTCACAAAATTTGGACCTTTAACCTGATTTTTAACTTACTGTCAAATTTCAAATTGCTGTAGCCACATAACTAATAAAGCTAGAGTTCTGATTCTAGTTTCATTTTGAAGCTCTTAAACAGCTTGTCATATTATCTCTCTTGCCATAAGCCTTTAAAATGAAAATTTAAAACAATATCCTTGACCTTTGACCTAAAATAAAAAATATACCATCCCCAATTTTTTTCAATGTTCACTTACCAATGTGAAACATGTTCCTAAAAGGTTAGAAGTGGTCAGTGAAAAGTATGAGCAGGAAGTACTTTTAATTAAAACTAACCTTTAAATAAATCCAGATCTGAGTTTTTTCACTGATACAAATCTTCTCTCGAGCAGATTATCCATTAGTTTTGTGCCTGAAAATATATGGTTCCATTATTATTACACTGGTATGCATATGAAATTTTTTTTGTCTGCTGTGAGGGTTTTTTCAACTCATATTATATAATTCGACCATGCTGAATTCGAAAATGACATTGGTTTTCCTCAATCAGGTCAGGTTTTTTCTCTATTGGCCATTTATTATAAGTCCAATTTTATCCCCAAATTTATTGATTTTTTTAGCTTAAACACTGTAGATACGAGTAATATTATAAGAACACTCGTGAAAAATGAAAACATTGTGTGAATAAATACTTTTATTCATACAATGAATATGGAAAAAAGCTTATTGAGGAAGTAATGAAGTTTTTTTTTGCTTTCCATCTGTGTTTTTCTTTGGGAACGTCTCGCTTTGAACACCAGCAATAGCCGCCAGCATATTGATATCCCAGTTTCCCTGGTACCTCTCTTCCATTATTTTGATATCTTGGTGAAATCATTCACCCTGTTCCTCACTATAATCCCTGCAATTTTCAGGAAAATAGTCCAAGTGGGACCACAAAAAGTGCATTTTTATGGACATGCATGACCCATGAGCTTTGAAAGCTTCCATCAAGTTTTCAACAACGGACTCGTATTCTGGACTTCTACGCTTGCCAAGAAAATCAGTGACAACTGATTTGAATGCCTGCCAGGCATTCTTCTCAGTTGAAGTCATTGCGTTTTCGAACTGAGTATCCTTGATCAAAGTTCGAATTTGAGGACCATCAAAAACCCCAGCATTTAGTTTAGCATCAGATATATGAGGAAATTTACTCTCGAGATATCGGAATGCTGAACCCTCCTTATTCATTGATTTGATGAAATTTTTCATCAAGCCCAGCTTAATATGAAGTGGTGGGAGCAAAATTTTTGTTGGTGGTACAAGGGGCACTGAAACGACATTATGCGACCCAGGTTCAAAATTCTCTCTGGATGCCCATTCACGCTGTGCATAGTGCTTCTCATCCGCTCAGCTATGCCATTTGCAGAGGAAACATGGGTATTTCGTGTATCCCCCTTGCATTCCCAATACAAATGCCACAATCTGAAAAAAATGAAAATATTTAAAGAATTTAGAGAATTTGTTCTATCAGATAAAAAAATCTATGCATTGGACTGTATCACTTCTGTGGGGAAGTGAAGTGTTCTTATACGCTCTCAAATAACCTTTGGAAAAACAACATAGTCAATAGCAATAGTTTACTTATGATATTAGTATTACCTTCAAATCTCCACAGATCCTCCAGTTATGTTGGTCGTATACGAGAGCATCCAGTAAAATTTTCATGTTATCGTAGCTCTCAGTAAGTTGTACGGAATGTGCTACAGGGACTGATGCAACCCTATTCCCAATGTTGAGAAGTACTGCTTTCAAACTTCGTTTAGACGAGTCTATAAATAGCCTCCATTCTGATGCGTTATATGGCAGGCCCAAGGATTCGATTAGCCCCTCAACATTGCAGCAGTACACTAAGGAAGAGGTATTTTCGTGCACTGCAAAACACTTGCGGAATTCTTCCTCTCGTTTCCTATACCAGGAGAATGTTGTTCCCGGAGCCAGCAAGTTGTCCTCTCGAAGTCGTGAGCCCAAGATCTCGGCAGCTAATTTGGAAAGTCCTAAATCCCTGGTAAGATCATTAAGTTTGGCCTGGTTGAGAGGCCTCGGCTCATTTGAAGCGGTATTTTGAGGTATATACGACTGGGACTGGTCATTGGCATTGGTCATTGATTCATCATCAGAATCATCGAAGTCCAGGGTTTGAGGTGGGTCGGGTATTGGAATTCCAGGACCATGGGGTACAGGTCTCATAGCAGAAGGAATGTCAGGGTATACAACAACGTGTTTATTCTTCTTGTTAACTCCTGAAAATAGAAACACAGAAACATGGATATAAAACTTGCATATGAAATAGAAGAAGCATTCAGACAGTGGCGGCTCGTGAGGGAAGGCTGCGGTCTGTAAGATATGAAATAGGTCGATGGAGTCTGTATATTTTCTTTCTTTTTCATTCATATTGTCCCTTCAGGGACAATATGAATGAAAAAGAAAGAAAATATACAATCATTGTATATGTAAATATAACTTGTATAACAATATGTATGTGTAAATGTATTTTCTATAACAATATGTATATGTAAATGTATGATTACCATTATGGTGAATATTATGCTATATATGGTGAATATTATGTCAAGTTTCATACGAGGATTTCAAAATATTTAAGAAAAATAAATTTATAAGCCCACCTTGGAGGTTTGTCATGCAGAAATAGCAATCTGTCACGTGATCCTTTCCTTCTCTCCAAATCATGGGAATTCCAAAAGGCAAAGATTTCACTCTGCCTTTGTTCCATCTTCTCAAATTTTCAATGCACGTCTTGCAGCACATATGAGGGGCGAAATTTTTGTCCTGGTCCCCTAGCTTAATTTCAAAGTATGCTCTATACATTGTCTTCACAAATTTAGTGATTTGGGACTGGTTATTTGGCATGGTAACCGTCCCACATATGTAGCAGAATCTATTGGGATCATTTTTACACGCTCTATTCATTATGAAATATTTTATCTATATGCCTGAAAAGTAAAAAAAGATATTATACAAGTGAAACAAGTGATGATAGATGTTACTGTTCCAATTCCACTTTGACAAAATCATGAAAAATTCTAATTTACTTATGAGGCCATAGCCGGATAACCTGAGCTGATTGAGAAAAACGGATTGCAGATTCGAAATCAGCAGGAAAAACTCTATAAGAATCACTTACAAAACCCTTGACAGCAAAATTGATGCATACCAGTGTTATTATTATTATATATATATACAGTATATACCTGCACACATTTCATTCAACACTGCCTTTGGGATAAACATATCACTTCCTCATACATAGACAAACACTTTACACTGGGATTAGGGAACCTCTAGGTGAGGCTTAAGCAGCTGTCAGTTTTTTGGTGCTGAGGGTTTCGACCCTGGAGGTTACTAACAACAACATGACCCATCTTTCCTTGGGTTGATATGGGCATGCCCAGTGAAAAAAAATATATATATATATGCCTACTGTATATATTACCATATATAACTTAAATGTGTAACTTACTTTTCTCTGTTGTAATTCTATGAGGGCCTTGGAGGCCTTAGCAGTTTCCTCCTTAGTGAGGTAGTATAGTCTTCCAGTTGCAGTAGATGCCTCTACCTTTGTCAAAACATCAGAGTATGTAATTGTAAGAATATCTGGTTGATGAGGAAAAAAGAATGATGGGTTGGGACCATGAGGATGAAGAAAAGATATTTTTATTTCTCTCTTCTCAATTTTTTGTCCAAAATGCATGCTAACCACCAAAGGTTATCATATACAGCAGTGACAAAAACCATGTAGTTTCTCTTCAGGTATAAGTTCTTCATCTTCACTGACTTTCTCAATATGTGAATATCCTGATGCTGAGAAATGCTTAACCTCTAGTGAAGTTAATGAAACTGGTTTTAAATGGGGTATTTTCTGAGTACCAGCAATTGTTCTTGCTTTTGAATGTCTAGTTTGGAGGAGAAATTCTTCATTTTCATAATCTTCATTGGTTGAAAAATGTGGTGTAATATTATTATTATTATCTTTGGTAAATATATACAGCTGTTGTGCAGTAGGGATTTGTTTATCATAAGGCCATTGCAGACTAGCTTTAGCAGCTAACCTCTTAACAGTGCCTCCTACACTATCACATGGTCCCTTCCCATGGCTTGTTGTAAAAAAAATTCCACTCTGCATCAATTCCAGTCATCTTTGTGGTGGCAAAGATTCAGAAAGTTTTTGCAGTTTTTATATTGTCCAGCACAGCCATCTGAAAAGTATATGATTTTGTTGATGGATGGGATGTTCTCTTTTATGAAGTTTATGAGATGCTTTTGAAACAAATGTACTGCAACTACGTTATGAATATTGCACTCAGATATGACAACAAAGCTTAGGTGAGCAATCTCATTTTGCTTGTTATAATACAAAACAAATGGATGTAGAGTTGCCATCTGATTGTTCCAATGAAAACTCAGCACCTCATCTTGGAGAACAAAAGAGTAATCTTCAGCAAAATCGCACACTACTAGGACTTCACTTGGTTTCAGCGACATTTTAGTTTCGTTGTAATAATTAGCTTGCATCTTGGTCAGGAAATCATGGATTTGATATTCTTGAAGTTTGCTACAGAAATGTTCAATATATTCATCTGAACTCACGTGAATTGATTCAAGATTGGACCTGTCTGTATTGGTCCACTTCTTAAACTGTACTGAATCAATTATCATCAAAAATATTTTGGAGTTTCTATTTCAATGCTTTTGTGTCTCCACATTGTTTACATTCCCTAAGGCAGCATTGCAATGAGGGTGGATTGCACTCAATCAAAGTAAGACAATGTCGTATATGGTTGATAGGATTTTCATTATCTTCAGTTAACTTATCAAATTTAGTTTCTACAAACGTAAGTTTAACATTCTGATGAATGGTACATACACATACTGAGTGAGTTCCTGATGCTCCGGCAATAATACATTGCTTTGGACGCACCTCTGCAAATTTGCTGAAGTCCACTTTTACGAAAAGGATTTCTTTCTTTAAAAAGCTGATAAGCTTCTTTTAAATTGCATAGCAGCAGATGCTTCTGAAAATGTTTCCTCTCCCCTGAGCTGTCCATAATGCTGACATAATCCTTTTTACCAGGCATTATTCTACTGATATCTTCTGAAAGATAAAATGCTTTGATTTTTTTCTATAATGTTTTGTTCAATTTTCTTTCCAGGCCGAGGATTTGGAATTGAAAGGATACCCATTTCATTAGTAAGCTTTTTGGCAACTCATGCTTTGTGCCTTGTTGTGTTGAATTCTGTAGCTATTTTTCTCTCACTTCACTTTTTGGTAATACAGTCAGGATTTGTATTCTTTCACTCCTCTTGGTCTGCAAGTTGCTGAATTTCTCCTTCAGTTGATTTAATATTTCAACATAATCTTTTTGTATCTTAGTTTTTTTCTTTTTCCTGTATTAATATCTCTCTTCCAGCAATTTCTTCTAATTTTCTCTTCACTGTTCCTGTAACTTTTGTTATTTTGTGAGATGCATAAGCCTCCGTCACTCAGCTTTCTTGTCTTTATGGGAGTTTCTCCTAATGATTTTAATGAAGTATTTAAAGTTGATAATTGAAATTCAAGTGCTGTGCTTGTTGATGCCTCATTGATTTCAAGTTCATTTTCAGATGAAGATATTTCAGGAATATTACTAGTTTCTTCACAGCAAGAGCTTTTTTCATCTTCATCTAGTTTTTTTTTTCAGGCAATGATTCCAGCATTTCCCTACACTGCTTACAAAGCCTGTGATCAACTGTTAATTTGATTTCAGGCCTTTTATCAATTAAATATTGAGGTACAATTCGTAGACTTTTGGTATGACGCTGTCCTTTGTGTGATTGAAAGGATCAGCACATTTCTGTTTAAGTTTATCCATTTTTTAAAAATTAGTGTATTAAAACTAGTAAGTTATATTTAAATGGCATTCCTTAATAGAAGTTAATTTAGAATATTAAAACTAGTAAGTTATATTTAAATGGCATTCCATAATTTAGAAATTCACTTCAAATATTAAACAAATATTTTCTGAAAACATGAAAAAATGAATTATTTAAAGGTTAATTTTAATTAAAAATACTTCCTGATCATACTTTTCACTGACCACTTACAACCTTTTAGGAACATGTTCCACATTGCTAAGTGAACATTTGTAGAAAAAACTGAAAAAATTGGGGATGGTATATTTTTTTATTTAAGGTCAAAGGTCAAGGTCAAGGATATTTTTTTAAATTTTCATTTTAGAGGCTTATAACAAGAGAGATAATATGACAAGCTGTTTAAGAGCTTCAAAATGACACTAGAATCAGAACTCTAGCTTTATTAGTTATGTGGCTACAGCAATTTGAAATTTGACAGTAAGTAAAAAATCAGGTCAAAGGTCCAAATTTTGTGACCCCGTATCTCAGCAACCAAAGGTCAGCCAGCTCTAAAATTTGGGGAATTTCAGTTTCTCACACATACCTACTAAAGTACCAAATATCATGAAAATCTGAGATGGTCATGTTCAAATTCACCTTTTTTTGGCTGAATTGACATGGAATGACCCCTAAACTGTACAAACTATAATATTTTACTCAATAATACTAAAACTGCACAAAAAAAATCCCACCTATTTCCAAGCTCTCCTCTAAAAATATGACTTAATTCACTTTTAGATCAATGAGTGTGTCATTCAAATGCATGCAGGAACAATATTTCCCTTCTTCCCTATACTGTATCATAAACTGATCTTCATTATATCAGTATCTATTGAATTGTGTTACTACCAACTAAACTTCATTATTTACAAGATTTTTTTCAGTAAAATACTTAGTCTTTTCTTAGGCTATCCACTGCTGCTGGCAAGTCATTCCAAAAATCCACCACCCTGAAAATGATGAAATATTTATGTACATCTAATCTATAAGTCTTCTTCCTCATTTCTTGTTTTTTATTGTGACTTCTAATTCTCTTGTCTGCTTCTAATGAAAAGTTTCTTATGTCTACCCTATGCCTGTAAACAACTATGTACAGCTCAATCATGTCACTCTTCACACACCTTTCAAGAGAAAAATTCTTAATTCCTTTAATTTATCCTTATAATCCTTTCTCCTCAAGCCAGGGACAAGTGTAATTGTTCTATGCTTAAATCTTGTGACAGATTTACATCTTACCTGAAATGAGGAGACCATGCTTGTACACAATATTCTAAATGACCTAATGTACTGTATGAATTGCAGTCTGGTTATTACCCCTTTGCTTCTATAACTCTCATTCCTATTTATAATGCGCAACATTTTATTAGCTTTGTTCTTAGTTTCCAGCACTGCATTGAAGACAAAGTTTTTGATAATAGTTACTCCTACATCTTTTTCCTTATCTACAGCCTCCAACCAATTTTCATCAATTTAATCTCCTATATGAAGAACCTTTATGTATTAGGGTGTTCCACTTTTATCAAGTTATGAATTTCACTACACTTTGCTCTTCCCCATACACCTTATGATCTATGAAGCATATGCATCAAATTTGAAGCAAATTGAACACCATTTAGAGGTTGCACACTTATGTCACCTCTGATACCTTAGTGGCCAGGGGTTCTTAACCTTTTTTTTAAGTGAGCAAATTTTTGGCACTTAATTACAGAGTGAGCAACATATATAAAAAAAAGCCTTTAACTTAAACTTAAAGTTTAAATTAGATAAATATTTAACTATTTAAATATTTCTTTAAACGCATGCAAACTTCATAATGCTTAACTAAAATTTTTAGGTATATTGAAAAACATCAATAAGTTCTAATTCTGCAGCTGCTATTTCCTCTTGTTTGAAGATTTGTGTCAGATCATCAATCTCAAAATTTATGTAGTTTGTCAATAATTGAAAGTTTGGTAGATGCTCTTTTAAGTATTTGAACCTCTCTTCGAACTCGTCACTAATGTTTTCAAGTACTTTTACTACGAGTGATGGACAGTTGCTAGCAGTTTCAGCCAAACGTTTTTTAAGTTCAGGAAAATGATGAAGATTCTCCTTAGAAACTTGGCTCTGAAAAAGTTTTTTTTTTTTTTTAAATCCCGTAATTTCCTCATATAAAGCAACAACAAAATTATTTTTTCCTTGCAACCTCAGATTTAAGTCGTTTAAATGGCTAAAAATGTCGACCATGAATGAAAATGTTATCTTGAAGTCAGCAGTAAAAATTTCAGGAAAAATATTATCCTTTTTGCTTTGCATTAGAAAAGCAGGCTTTGTTCGTGAGCAACATGTTGCTCGTGAGTGACAGGTTAAGAACCCCTGCCTTAGCCCTTTGTAACCAAATCTCAAGAATGTCCCAACTTCCAACATATTGTAATGTTTTTTCTTTTCTTTCACAGGTGCAAAAAGTGTTGAAAATGGAAAGAAAGATGATCTGGCTGATTGAAAAGACTCCAGTCAAAGAGCTCTTAGGAGCAAGATTGCCATCCTGGGAGCAAGTTGTCCTCTGCTTTATGTACCATCACCTGGAGCTGAAGGAAAAATCCCCCTTGCCATCAAGTCTACGAGTATCAAGCTTCAAGAAGTTTGGAAGAAGGCAAATATCCCTGTGAAGACAGAGGAGAACATTAGAGCTGCTATACTAAAGCTGTACAGAGTACCAAAGCTTGAAGAAGGAGAAGTCGAGAGAGACAGACAAAGCCATTATGAAGCGTCAGGTGTGGAAGGGAGACCTCGCTGACCTTTTCAACATCGTTTGTCAAGGTGTGATGAGCATGAGTTCAGTTCTGGAGGAGGACAAGGTTTTCTTGTCCTCCCAGAGGGAGGACAGAATGAGTTCTTCAATGGCTGGGGTGGATAGGAAACACACCATGGCTGTCAAATGGAAAGAAGCAGCAGCTAAGAAACAAACTTCAAAAATGAAAGCATGCTGAAGAAGTTGAAAAGATCTGAGAAAATGAAGCTGGATAGCACATCCTCTAGCTCAACGGCAACAACAGATGATGATGAAGATTTTGCTGCTCCATTAGCCTCTAAGTCACCTCGTCGTTCCAAGCACGCTTGATCCAACACTTGTGGCTACTTGGGATAGAGAACAACTCTCTCTTCGATAAGCAAGCACTTCCTTCATTGCAACTGCTAAAAGTCTCGGACAAGATGTATCGCAGATTATTATTTTGCCACCAACTGTTCATTGAGCATGTGCCAAGGATTGTGAGAAAATGGCCAAACAACTTGACTAGTCGATCTTCAAAGATCCACCTCTCTTAGTTCTGCACTGGGACAGCAAGCTACTACCCCAAGCTGCTGGTGGAAGCTCTAGAAACTTGGAAGACAGAGTAGCTGTTGTGGTAACAGGGAAGGAGTTCGAGCATCTTCTTGGAGTGCCTGTTGCCCAGGATGGTACTGGTGAACAAATGGCTCGAGCCATCATCCAGGAGCTGCAACAATTTCAAATTCAGGACCTCATCATTGGCCTCTCGTTTGACACTATGGCGTCCAATACCAGACTTCTGCAAGGGGCATGTATGAGGATTGAACAATTCCTTGGTCAGTCGCTCTTGTGGTTGCCTTGCTGTCATCACATTTATGAGCTCATTTTGAAGGAGGTCTTTCGTAAGTCCCTGGGGCCAACAAGTGGTCCTGAAATCCTGTTGTTTTGACAATTTCAGCAGCGTTGGGACTTTATTAACAAAAATTATTTCAAAACCATGATCGATAAAGAAGAGCCAACCACTAGGTACTTGGAAGATGAACAAATCAGGATGGTGAGTTATCTTCATGGAGTCATTGAAAGTTCATGTCACCCGAGAGAAGATTATGAGGAACTCCTCAAGCTGTCATTCCTTTTCCTTGGAGGCTCGGGTGGAGCTGAGTTCTCCTTCAGGACTCTAGGAGCCCATCATCAAGCCAGGTGGATGGCAAAAGCTATCTATTTGCTAAAAGTGGTTTTGTTCCAGGAGCAACTGGAACTCACTGACTGAGAGGTGAAGGGATTGCATGACGTGGCCCTTTTTACGTGTTTCATTTATGTCCGGTTCTGGCATGAGGCAGTTGTCAGTAGGTGGGCCCCGAAAAATGACCTAGACATGATTCAACTGTTGACTTCATATCCGAACAAGGACCTGGGCCAGGCTGCCTTGAGAGTTGCCAAAAGGCATCTATGGTATCTCTCGGAGACTCTAGTCAGCTTGGCTTTCCTTGATGAACGGATATCGCCAAATGAGAAAGAAAAGATGTTCCAGGCCTTGAACAAATCTGCATCGAGGTAGGAACTCAAACGACTTGAGTGGAAAAACCTGACTTTTGAAGGCAAGGATCTGAGCAACTTCATCACTCAAAGGACGAAGACATTCTTCGACAACTTTGGTGTCGAGGATGTCAACAACTTAGAGGAGTACACCAAAAATGATGGCTTGAGAGAGTCAGTCACGTGCTGAAAGTCGTAAATGACACGGCAGAGAGGGGAATTGCATTGATCAAGCAATTCAATGAATCAGTCAAGGATGAGAAGCAAAAAGAATTCTTGTTGCGGATTGTTGAACATCATCGAAAGGAGGTGCCAAAAAGAACCAAGGCAGGAATGTCCTTGTACCAATTTAAAAATTGATTCAGATTTTCTGATTTTAATACTAGAGTTTTTTATTTTCTGTGCTTCCAAGGGAGAATTCTTTTGTAACAATGAAGAAAATTTTATATTATTAAATTGTATTGTATTGTGTAATGGGTATCAATTTGAATTTTCCAATTTTATTATTAGAGTTTTCATTTTCCATGGTTCCAAGGGAGAATTTTTTCGTAACACTGAAGAAAATTGTTTATTATAAAAGGTTCAAATGTGTGCAACCCCTAAATATCATTTAATCATTTTCAAAATTGGTGCACATCTTTCTTACATGAAAAGGAATAAAAGCACAAACAAAGTGGAGAAAAATATTGACCTTTGATATTTTCCTCTGTACGAGTGAAACACCCTATTATGTCTGGCAACTGAACTGCATCTACCATCTCTCTGTCAAGACTATAAGCTTATTTAAATGTCTCTAACCTATACCTGCTACTCTTTTGACTAATGACTACTACACTTAGCATTGTCATCTGCAGGTTTAGAAATTTTGCTAATTCATTTCCCTAATTCATTTAAGTATACTATAAACAGTAAGGTTCAAAGGACTGATCCCTGAGGAAGCCCAGTAAGTCCTAGGGTCAGTGGATCAGTAGCCAACCACATGACTAATGCCCAATCACTTGGCCTTTAAAAACTTCTAACTCAAAAAGTAGAAGAGCTAGAAAAATGAAAAATGCATGAAAAATCATTCACAAACTAATCATTATGCCAATAGATTTTGATGGCCGCAAGTGCAATATTTTCAATTGGACAATTTTTCAAAGTGGTACATTTAACAAAATCACAAAAATGTATCATTTTAACATCATGAGAAAAGATGACTTGAAGTCACAAAGGGAGCTTTGATTAAAGCTACCTATTTCTAAGGAGAGCTCAAAGGGAGGGGTAGTCAGGTACTGGTCTTAAAAACTGCATCAACCAATACTAGGGATGAAATAATACCAACAATTTTTAATACCGGCATTTGAACAATTATTTTACTGATACCGGTGTTGATACCAGTTTTATGCAGAGAATAATTTATAATGATTTTTTTGGTGTCACCCTGCCAAGTGCCACCCCTCCCACAAGCCTGCAGGACCTGTAGTACTCACCACATTAATGACAATAAAAACTGAAGTTACTTTTTAAATTCTGTCACTGACACCAAAGGGAAAATACCATTGATTGAAAAAAGTTTGAACAGCAGCTCCTAGGGAAAGGCAGGAAAAAGGATGGACTATTTATAATAATTAAGTATATCAGATAACCAAAGGGAAAAGGGAAAAATAAAAAACTTTCAAAAAAACAAATGTATCTAAAGTTTTTTATTTTTTTGTTGTTGATTTTCACCTATCTTGATTTCAGCAACATTTATATTATGAATTGTTTTCAAATAAACAGATAATCCACTAGTTGAGCCCCAACTGCACTTTATAATTTTTTCACACTTTGAACATTCAGCTTTGTCTTTATTTTTCTTAAAATAATTCCACACGATTGATTTTTTTGACATTCTTGGAAGGGGTAGATTATTTAAAGTAAGAAACAGCTTATTCCCATATCACAAGACTGCAATGCCACATAACAAAATTACAAAATTTAACTTGTGAAATATGCACATCAATCAACCACTGCAAGCATCTAGTACGAAATTCGAAAGAACTCAATAACGAATCTAAAAAAGCAACACAAGGTTTTGAAATTGTGTAAAAACATTTTTGAACATTTCAGTATGTATTTATACAATTTCAAATGTTTAAGGCGAGAGTTCTGGATGATAGTTTCCCTTTTCAGAAAAATGGACACATCATAATATTATAAATGATAAATTGTGACACACACTAATGATGCCCCTCAAAGATATACTGCATGCGTAAGTTATGTATGAAGATAAATCATTATTTCTACTCACATTGGCCACAAAATCCTACAAAAAACAAACCTTTGTCAACTTGACATTTGCTGATTGCTCCCACAATAAAGACAATAGGCAGTTCTTCAGTACTGAAAACCCAGTATCGATGATATTGGTATCGTGTCTCTTGTCCAATACCGGTATAAATGCTGGTTTTTCAATACCTGCTTTCATCACTAACCAATATGTGACCATCCCCTCAGAATGAATAATAGACATGCCAAACATTATTAAGCTATGGGCTTTATGTCCCTATAATCAATGCTGACATATGCTTACTATAATGGTAGTTATAGCATTCTATATAAACATATATTATGTGCTCTGCCCACAACCTCTGCACTGCTCCATGCAAATAAACAAGTTTGAACATTTGCAAATACTTGTTAACTCTCTCCCCCTTTTGGAACCCGCTTGATCACTCCACATCACTTGGGCTGCTCATTTACAAGTGTGTTACTCCTGCAGTGCACTGTTGTCTACATATTCACTCTTTTTCTGTGTATTTTTTGGTGTTTATTCATCAAAGTGACTCTCAACAATGGTTCCTAAGCATGCAAGTTCAAGTGCAATTTTCCGAGTCCCCTCCTCCAGCAACCTCTCCATCTCCTTCCTCCCCTCCCAACCTCTTGTGCCCAGTAAGCTGACTTCAGGCCCTTTCTTAAGCAAGTACAGCACAATATTAATTAGGATTAATTATTATTTTTAAGTTATTTATTATGTAAACTGATTCTATGAATATTATGATGCATGTTTAATATTACTATCTGACTTTGTTCTTATGGTTAAATTGACTTATTATAATGTTTCCTGGGTGGCTGTGTTGCTCAGGAATGTAACACTTATTTATAATGTGGGGCCTATGGGAAATAAGGATTCATTTTATGGGGAATCATGCTATGCACTGTTTTCCAAGAATGTAACCCACACATAAAACAAGACCTACATGTACAGTACTAATCTGGAGGGTGGTTGAGTAATGGTCAGCTGAAACAAGAAGCAAAAGAAATATTTTTGTTTAAAATTGTTAATGTTTTTCTGTTACAAAGGCTTTTGTATTACATATTAAGAGAAAGGCATTAGCCAACTGCTATTAGGTTGTTAGTTAATTAGATGTGGATGAACAAAAGATTGAAAATATGTCAGGAAAGATATACTCAAGCAAACATCAATAAAGTAATGGAGGATATAAAGTAGGGTTGGCACCCAAAAACCCACTGGAATTTTCAGTGGGTTTTTGGGTTTTTGTTCTGAGATGTTTATTTTAAAATAATTGAAATTTTTCCGATTGCTACATTGTTCAATTGTAGCTAATTAGAATGATTTGGTATGTTGATTATTTCAAGTAAGCTGACTTATAAAACAATTCTTAAATTATGCAATGTGTAAATAAAGATTATGAAAAATTGAAAAGTTATTAAAAAGGATTTGCACCTATTGTGAACACTATGGGCAATTATTGGATCATTTGACACATTGCTCCAACCATCTTGAATTAAAGTATTAGTAGAATTGACTAAGTTTTTTTTCATTGAATCCAGTACCTACTTCATTATTCACTTTGATTAGCGAATCATCAGATAATTTTTTTCTGCTTGGAAGACAATAGCCTCATCTTAAATTTTGGACCCATTTAATAAATTCTTTATTCTCTACAACTACAAATGGAATATTTGCTGAAAAGAAAAATCTGGCCATTTGCAAATCTAGTTGTTCTTTTTGATCTACAGTTGTTCTAACCACATATGGCATTATCTGACCTTGTGTTTTCTTGGCTGGAGTAGAATGAAAAAATGGTATGGAAGATTCAGAAGCAGTTGAAATGAATGAAGTCTCACTACTATGAATTGTAGTGTCATCATAAATCAGGCTTTCATATGATTTGCTTGAAGAGGGTCTACTCTCAAAACTGCTGTGTCTATGTGTAGGAGGAAGAGTTGCTGATGTAGCTGTATTTGTAAGCTCATCCACTTCATCATCACAAGCCTGTACCCATTTTTTATTGCATCAATCTAAATGATGTTTCACTCATTCTATTTTTTTCAAAAATACACATCTGCAGTATTTGCACCAAACTCTATTTGGTTGGTCACTCAACATTTCTACTTCATCCCATTCAGCAGCTTTAAGTCTGCCACCAGTATGTGTGGGTCTAACTTTCTCTAGATGATGTTTCACTCTCTCAACTTTTTGAGTGATACTTTCTTTGCAATAATTGCATAGTAGTCTAGTAGGCTGATCACTTAATAAAGTCACCTCATCCCATTCGCTAGCTTTAGATCTTCCACCTCTATAACTCTTTGGCATCTTAAAAATTTAAATTTGAGTTAGGTCTAAATAAAGCTGAAATCTGTTGTTAAGAAATAAAGGGAAGATCTAAAATTAAAATGGAGAAAATTCTAATATGTCATTATTATCTCTCATATCTGAACTTTCTGTGAAATAAAGATGTCTTTTTAATATATATTGTAGATTAGATAAATAAATTAATAAAATAATAGATATATTAGGCACTACATAATTATCGAACCTTTCTAAAAAAAATTTCAAACCCATCAAAAAACCAGTTGGGTTGGGTTTTTTGTGAAAAACCTGGGTTTTTGCCAACCCTGTATCAAATGAGTAAAATTATTAGAAGTCAGCAGGCATACCTGGCTATGTGAGGTGGAGAGTACAAGAAACCAACTCTCTACTTTTGTTGCCCCTCCTCTTGAGTTGGCCTGATAACTTGACCCTTGTGAAATAAGGTCAAGGAATCATTGCACAGAACATTTGAAAAGTTTTAACATGTTGATATGCTTACCATATGTTTTGATTATCACACCTATTTAACTATACCAGTAAAGGCTAATTAGGAGCCTACCTTAGTAACTATACAGGCTATGTTCCTGATTTTTAATTGCAAGGTACATTTTTTATTTCAGGAAGGGTATACCCATCAGGCAAGCAACCCATAAGCATTCTGTTCTTAAAACTACCCTCATTGACAGACTACATAGAAAAGTGTCGATTAAAACAAAGAAAGAACCTAGAACTTACTTTTGAAACTGAAGAAAAATTGCTGGTCAACTTTATTATTAAAGCTCAGCAGTGAACAACAGGCAGATACTAGAGCATCTTGTCTGCACTATGCTTGATAAAGAAGTTTCTAATCAGGAAGATCTTTTATCCAGGCATGATTCATATGCATTTGGTAAAGCTGGGACCAACAAGCCAAGAGATAGCTGGTTCAGAGGGTTTTGCAAGAGAAATTCTCAAGTGGTGAAGAGGACAAGTGAGGTTTTGACTAAGAGCAGGAAGGCTGTCATATGCTTTCTTTCCAGGCCAAGCAAGTACACTGGCTTCTACTAAATTAAGTCCAGTCTGTTAATCTAAGATGTACTAGATAGACCAGCCCCTTAGGCCCTATACTACAATATCTAAGCATACCTATATATGGTAAGTAAAAGTGTAGGCTAATAGAGTAGGTAGGGTCTAGAATGTGTGCCTTTTCTGTTTCAAATTAAGGCAAAGCACAGTGATGTAGAACTTCATCAATTCACTATTAACTTCCTTAAGGAAGTCCAGAAATGAGTATTCAAGTGACCAGATATTGAAGACATTTCTACACACCCAGCTGATGAGTTCACTGTTATTTCTGAGCCAAAATTCAGCATTATTTGCAGAGCATTTGTAATTCACTTTCAAAGAAGGAACCTTTGATAGGGCAAAGAATTAGCTACTTTCATTAGCTAGGCATAGTACTGCTGCCATTACAATCAGATCTAGGCGTCTATTTCTGACGGGTGCGTACCAGATAATTTCGTTAGCAAACGTTAACACCTATCTTTAAGAAAGGTGATAAAGGTGCAGTGGGAAATTATAGGCCAATGAGTTTAACGTCTATTGTAGGTAAGCTACTGGAATCAATAATTAGGGATCATATAGTCGAACACTTAGAATTGCATAAACTAGTTAGAAATACGCAGCACGGTTTTAGGCGAAACAAATCTTGCTTAACTAATCTTTTAGAATTTTTCCAAAGCGTGGTTCATGTTTACAATAGACATCGGCCTGTTGATGTAGTGTATTTAGATTTTCAAAAAGCATTTCACACCATGCCACACAAAAGACTCATTGAAAAAACTAAGGCTCATGGAATCAGGGGTGTAGTAATAAATTGGATAGAAGAGTGGTTGCGAGGTAGGAAACAGAGGGTGGTCATTGATGGAGCGGAATCATGCTGGGCTAATGTAGCGAGAGGCGTTCCTCACGGTTCTGTATTGGGCCCCTTGCTTTTTCTTATATATATTAACGATTTAGCTGTCAGCCTAGTCAGTACAGTTTCAAAGTTTGCGGATGACACAAAGCTGGGTGGTAGGGCAATTAATGATGAGGATAAAGGTAAAATCCAGGAAGATCTGAATAAAATCATTGATTGATTGGTCAGTCACATGGCAAATAAGATTTAACGTTGATAAGTGCAAAATTTTGCATATAGGTTCGCGTAATGGTAATTTTGTGTATAGTATGTCAGGGAAAGATTTTTAACAAGCGTAGAGCAGGAAAAAGATTTAGGAGTTATAGTCACTGGTGATTTAAAAGTAGCGAAACAAAGTACAGCAGCGGTCAATAAGGCGAACAAAGTGTTAGGTTTTATAGCTCAAAATTTTGAGTACAAATCACGCGATATTATAGTTCCTCTTTATAAATCATTAGTTAGACCCCATTTGGAGTACGCAGTCCAATTTTGGAATCCGCATATGCACAAAGATATAGACAAACTCGAAAGAGTTCAAAGACGAGCAACTAAGATGATTCCGTTGCTTAGGTCAAAGTCATATGAGGATAGGCTTAAGGAGTTAAAATTGACAACACTCGAGACTAGGAGGCTAAGGGGTGATCTAATCCAGGTTTTCAA
Source organism: Bathynomus jamesi (assembly GCA_023014485.1). NCBI lineage: Eukaryota > Metazoa > Arthropoda > Malacostraca > Isopoda > Cirolanidae > Bathynomus > Bathynomus jamesi. The sequence continues at coordinate 752,924 of JAJOZX010001023.1, read as the reverse complement.
AATTATGAATGGGTTCAATAACGTAGATAGAGATAGCTTTTTCAAAATATCTCAATACAATAGGACTAGAAATAACGGGTGTAAGTTGACAAGTAGAAGGTGCGAGACAGCAGTTGCCAAAAACTTTTTTATGCATAGAATAGTAAATAGCTGGAATAGTTTGCCAGTAGAAGTAATTAGTAGCATGTCTATAAACATGTTTAAAAATCGATTAGATGCATATGTTGATAGATTGGGTATAGTTTAAGGTAGTAAAATTAAGGCTTTGTGGTGATAGATCCCACAGCTCAACACAAGTGTTGTGGGATATAGGGAGGCAGCATCTTGGGTTAGGGGATACTCTCTGTCCTTACACACCCCATTTAAAGAGATTCCTCTGCCGAGTGGTGCCCCCCATAGTACTGTGAGGTATCGAAAAACTCATGATCTTCACTTGCCCCACAAACACCTTTAAATGGGAGACCCAAAATGGGTGCACACACATTTCTACATTACTGTACAATCTTTACAGCCACACCTACACTTTTCCTCCTAAGTATATATATTGTAATGTATATGGTTGTAAATTTTGACTTGGTCCGCAATCGATACGGACCGTGACTTATTTTTCGTTGGCAAGGTACTAGTATTGATGGATACCATAATGAAATTGACTGGATTCTTTGGATCTGATATATTTGCATGTCAGTTATAAATAGATATAGAGTGTAACATATTTGTGGATAGTAGTCTATTATGACTTGATCCTCGGGATCCAGAGATTCTATCTTTAGTTTTAAATTGATAATTAATTAGTTTTAAATCAATAATTAATTAGTTTTAAATTGATAATTATTTAGTTTTGCAAAAATTGATCATTGCCAATGTACAGGCAGTTATTACATAAATTTCTTATGTTCTTGTGGTTCGGAACCCACGTAAAATTGTAGGTCCCCTCCACCACCACGGAGGACATACACAATACACAATTATGAACACAGTTAGGTAGACCAGCCATGAGTGGATCCTAGGGTCTTTGTTGGTCTGAAACATTATAACAGGTGTTATCTCAGTACAGTACCTATATATGTTTAGTCTAAAGAGCTTATTTTTTTACTATATATAGAAATAATAAATTAATACATTATAAATCTTTTGTTTTTTGCATCTGACTCCTTTTTTTAGCAGGTTAATAAACTAAATTTGGTTTTCTGGACTTTAAAGGTAATTGGGACTTGAAATATTTGTTTATTTTTATATAAAATAAGCTAAATATTTCTCTAAAAGTAGTATATACAATTGCACACTAAATTTAAGCTCCAGCTTTCTTGTAATGCCTTCAAATAAGAAGAAATACATGGGTGGTTGGGTATTAGTCAATGGTGGTCAGCTACTTTGTCCTGAACAAATTACCTGACCAGTTTATTAAACCTCAAATTACTAAAAAGTTATATACACTAGAAAAAAAACAAGTTGCAATGACAAACTACTATCACTGTATTACATATGGATACCAAACTCATTTCTATAATCTCATAAATAAAGTGTAAGGAATTTAAAAAAAAAATAATCATGGCTTCATGATTCTAGTCCACTGACCCTACTAGAATATAGTAAAATTTCATGGTGCATTAATACATTAGAACCTCCTAAGTATGCCTACTAAAGTCATTACAAAGTTTTGATAGCTAGTTCCTAGCCTTGTCATATAAGTAGTTAACATAGGTAGTCTATTTTAATTATTATATGACAAGTGAAAGTCCACTTACAAAAGCATGGTCTGGGCCTACTTCCTTAAGACACTCATCATTTTAGTTAAGTCTAACCTAATTCAAATCCTACACTGAAGATGCATTCAACAAACCAAAGCAAGAGGAAGACGCTTTGATGGATCTGCTGCCAATTCTTTATAAGCTTGAACCGTTGCTTCAGCTGCAGCTCCAAGTTCCAATTCACCCATCTTCAACTGTTGCCTTAATAGGCCTAAGCCTAAATCAAAACCTCTTACTGTAAGCTAGGAATGGTTAGTACTTTTTAAAATTACACTACAGTATAGATTATATTTACTACTGTGTTCATCTAATTACCCAATTTTTTAAATTTTAATTAACCACAGCCTTGGGAAAGTACAAAAAAAACTATCATTTCAAAGTTTTGGCCAAAGGCAAATACAACCAACACCAATCTGTAAATGAGAAAATATTGTTAGTATTGGCCCTATAACAAGCCTAAAGCAAAAATTATGAGACCTAGGTCAAGATGGTTTGATGGTGTAGTGCAGGGGTGGGGAACCTTTTCAGTAGCCCTGGCAAATTTCAAGTGTAAGAATCAGTAGCAGGCAAATTTTTATTAAGAAAAATACATAATTTAAATTGTTATATTTTTCAATATATTCCTTACCTTGTACTCTAATGAGCCCGCAGGCGAGAGGTTCCCCACCCCTGGTGTAGTGGTTAGCATCACTGACTATGAATCCATCAGCCTCAGGACTGAAACCTGGTGACAATAGGCAGTGTGCAGCAAAACCCAGCTGTTCATCCTTTCACACAATAAAAAAAATTGGTTGGTAGATAAATGGGTACCTTGGGTAGCCTAGTGATTAAGACACTGGGCTGCTGATTGGGAGGTCATGAGATCAAGTCCGGGAAAGGACTTTGTAATTTCCGACTGCCCATGGTGGGGCATGGTTTAGATTCCACATTAAACTGTAGGTTTAAGGTGGTGACAAACTTGACCTTTGTCAGAATGAACAAATTGGGTGGAAGAAAAATCAAGGTTAACCAAGTACAGCATGGGTCTGGGAACTTTTTTGGGTATTACCCAAAAATCTATTTGAGTAAAATGAAATTACCCCCAGACTTCAAAGTAAACAAAAACAAGCCAATTGCTCTTAAAATTGTTGCATATGGTGTCTCTCATACCACACGCATTACCCCCAAAAGTTTTAAATGTACCCCATTTGGGGTAATTTACCCCTGTTCGCCGACCACTGAAGTACAGTGACAGTAAATACAGCTGATTAAGATCTAACTGCAAGAAATTTGTTGAGACAACCAAAACTTATCAACAGGTTGAAACATGATGATGAATTTGGACTGAATTATAGTAATCAGCAAACACAAAAAGTAGCCTACTGAGCATTGTATAAACTAATAGCATAAATTAAAAGGCCAGAGGTTGGGCCTAGCCTAAATATTTCACAAAATTAATATAATAATGCCCTATTTGGTTTTTACATTTCAAATGCTATGTTTTACCTCGTAGAATCAACCACTTGCATCCAACAATTTTCAATAGCTCAGTTATTTTGAGGGATAACTTAAAAAAATAATCAGGCAACAGGCTAAATGTTAAGACATCTTTACCTTTACAAAATTTTTATCCCAAATCTTTATTAACACATTTTTTGTGATGTGATTCACCCATGGGTCATGGACTCCTTTCAGTTGGTGCAATATGACCCACCAGTGGGTCATAATTAGTAATATCTCTTAATTTTTTTCATATTTAATACCAAAAAATTTTTAATATATGTACTTTTTAAGTAGGTAATGAATGGATAAAGAAAGGATTCATAAAAATAAGTGTTTTCCAATGTTTAATCCATATAACAAAATAATGACACTGTTATACTTTAGGTGTTTCCATATGAAAAAAAATCCCTCTTAACTAATGAGATGATATAAAATAAATTTTAGGAGTTGTGTTTGAGCCTAAAGCATGAAATACACAAAAATGGTCTATCTTTACACGAATCACAAAAGGAACCTTTTTAGCCTTCTTTGATCCCTCATTTACAGATAACACCCCTTACACCATTTTCTTGACTTTTGGTTAGGTCTATCAGCCTCTTGCAAGCAATGCCCTGCAGTCTCATCAATGCTAGCATTTCCTTTTCCAGGTCTCAGAGTTTCTTTAGGAGCCTCAGTAAGCGAACAGAAAAAAATGAGAAATTCCTTGAACATGAGCAAGGGCCATTTCTTCTCTCCATTGCTACTTTTTTATACCATTTTTTGTTTTTTCTCAAGGCTGTATAGTATGAGGACATCTGATCTGAGACATCAACTCCTTTTTTGGCAACACTGTATTCAATTACACTTTGTGATTTTTCAATTTCTTCTCCAACTCAAACTTTTTCTTGTTGCAATGAGTTTGTCATCATGCTCTGGAATGGTAGATAATGTAATGACATTCCTTTTACCTTTCAGGAGTCCTTTTCAGTTGGTGCGTGCAGTTCCACAGAGATACATTTTATGAGCAAGATGATGTTCAGCAAGCAAAACAGAAGTATAAAAATTATCTGTGAATAAAGTATGCCCTTTATCTAAACAGTGTTCTAACAACCATACTACAACAGAATCTGTGAATCCTAGAGATTGCTCAGCTTCTGCCCTGCCACAATACAGTTCTAAGTTCAAAGAATATCCCTTTGGAGTACAAAGTTTGAAAATTTGCAGCCATACTTGTGACCTTTCCCAGGTATATATTGCCTGAAAACTACCCTCCCCTCAAAATGGTACTACACTCTTGTCAATGACCAAATCAGATCTTTGCTTATAAATCAAATGAAATCATTCTAACAACTTATCAATGAGTGGTTTGATTTTGTAAACTCTAGATGTCTGTGGAGCATCATTATCTACAAAATGAATCATTCTCAGAAGTTGAAATCAATCTCTGTCCATAATATCTGAAACAGAGGGGTTGACTGCAGGTCAATCCTGAACCATCATTCAAACTCTCATAAAGTAAGCAAGTAAAGTAACAAATTATCTGTTCTCATACAATTTATTTTTGGACCAATAGAGATATATTTCTGACAGGAACTAGTTCCATATAAAGAATAAGGCCAAAAAACTTTTTCATCTCTTCTCTAGATGTTGGAACCCAAACTTTTAGTCTTGATTTCCTTGTGACAAGTGTTGAAGCAATTACTTGCTCAACATATTTATTCATTTCCAGAACAACTAGATCAGTGATGTCATCTGTTATAAACTGAATATAACATCAATTGGTCATATTTTACCATCAGCCGATGAAGAGGAAATCTTCAAACACAATTCTTCCCTACCTGTGTAAGAAAGTGTGTGTAGGCTTGGCACTAACAGATTTCCAAATAAGGGGTGGAGTTAAGATGACTGAATCTAACTCTTCATCATTACCCTCAGTTTCAGCATTTGTTTCCACTGATTCTTCATCAGATGAAGATGATGTTAAATTCTCTGGTTCATATTCTGAATCATCATCCATATTTTGTTGTTGAGAGTCATCTGAACTAGAATTATCTTCTAAGTTTGAATGCTAGGCCCACTATTATAAAAAGTTGTTAGATTCATTTTGTTCCTTCTGAGGAGTAAATTTATATATATCAATACATATATTCATGCATATTAGATATGTATATGGCATAGCATTTATAGTCCTACACATTTTAGAAAAAATGCACACCCACCAGTGGGTTATATAGCAATTGAAAGAAACATCTATATTTCCCCTGCAATATGACCCATCAATGGGCATATGTTTTTATTGACTCAAAGGATTTCTAATAGCAAGAAAAAAATACTAGCATACTCTCTCATTGATAGTTGAATGCACACTGATGCTACAAGCGTTTTAAGGGAATCATAAAGTGGGAAAGACTCAAGAATTGCCAATCACAAGAAATGTGTTGAACATCAAATATCTCAACTAATTTAAGTTTTGCAGAGACAGATTACACTTGGTTACATCATCATTTTAGATTGGTTAGTTATTTCCCATAGGACCAATTTTGGCCAATCAGGATCTTTGTAACAAATTTTAACTGTCAAAACACCTGGTCTTCCTAATCTTAATATTTACCAACATTTCTATCATAATTTTAAATCAACCAATGGAGCAAAGGAGGCTTGATTAAGGGTTGGGGCAATTCTTGATTATATTAATGTTATCTTTTAGCCATATTTACCAAGTTAAGACAGTATATGAGGCCTATCTAAGACTAAATCAGACAGTGAATAAAAGTACCATATACAGATAATGTAAGTAGTATAAATTCAAAATGGTGAGATGGTGTGGTTTGTGGGGCCGCGCAGTTAATTTTCCGCATTTATATTATTTTTATATTAGTTACCGACAAACCAATTTTGCGCGTTACCAAATTGTATATATTTTATCATTGTGTAATTTTAAGAATCATATATAATCTTTATAAATAAGTATTGTACATAAATTTATATATATATTTTTAATTAATTCAGCTGTATATACAATAACAAAATCTTCTGTAAAATTACCCCCAGCCAACCAAGAACTCAATAAACTCTGAAAGCGACCGGCTTTTTCTTCAAGATGCCAACCTCCCAAACGACAGGGAGAGAAAAGGATATGAGAGGCCCAAGTAGTAGCAAGAAGGAACCAGCTACAATTGGTGACCCGGAGCATGACTCCAGATTTGAAAAAATTTACTGGAGCACAGCTCTGAATTTACTTTTTTTCCCCTTACACCACTAGATAGGTTAATGATAGTAAACTCTTGAATTGACGACATACCAATTACAAATTGTTTTAGCTAAACATAATAATACAATAATGTACAGTTTATAATTCACCTTAAGATTATTTATTCATTGCAGCAGCAACAGTGGACGATGTTAGACCTTGCATGTAGGCATTTGTTGTGAATTTACCGCCATGTATGCTTGGCCACTGATCAATGGCTTTCTGTGTGATCATTACAGCAGATCTAGTGCCTGGAGCTGGACCCTCCTTCACAATTCTGCACAGCTTAGTCAAATGAGATGGCTTAATGGATCCTTTGTGTTCAACAATGTAACCAAGAATGGAGAATGTCCCTTCAGCTGGTGCTTCACTCCAGGCAGTTGATCCATCTTTATCAAAATGCTTTAATCTCTCTCTGATTCCTTTCCACAGCTGTTCTATATATTCTGTCAGCCAATTTATCACCGAGTCTTTTGTAAAACTACTTTCAGATCTGGTTCTGGATGGTCTAGCAACTTCAGCAACCTGGTAGTAATCAGAACGTTTCTTGATGTATTTGTAAACTTCATTTAGGATGTAATCCTCAGCTGTTAGTTCCTTTTGCTGCCCTGTGGTATCATGCTTAAATTCAGAAACTACATCATTTGCATTTCCTCCATTAGCTAATTTGGAAATTGTTCCATCACTCTTAACATAACAGTTTTCCCTCCTTCTTTATAAAATATATTTCTACAAATTCTGCACTAACTGTGGTTTTTTGAGCTACTTGCAACAATCTTTTACATAGGAAATCAATACATAGAACTTGGCACTAATTTCTTTCTCTTGTGGATGATAAAAAAAAAAACAATTTTCCACAAATCTGTCAAATTGATCAAATTCGTAATTAACCATGCGAGTATCAGATTTGAGTTTTGGTCTCTTAAAACCAATGATATTGTCAAGAACCATATTGGTATAGTCAAGGCCTGATCTCAGATTTGAAGAGTGATTCGAATAAAGTCTAAAAGCTCACTTAGTTTACAAATTTTCTTCAATGCATCAACGTGGGCTCTGTTCACAAGATGCATTAAGTCCCATCAAAATTTGAAATTTTCTCCAAACAGCTTTTTCATTTCGTTTTTAAATGGCTCGTTGTCCTTACAAAAAGCCCCATCTCCAACCATTCCAGATACCTTGGATTTAATTGCTTCTTCAGATAGTTTCAAGTGATTAGGAGACTTCAACACATCAAAAATTTCATTGGCCAAATAAACTCCTGATTTGCTGCATATTAAATTTATCCCAGCAAGTTTTACAGTCTTATCTTCTTCACTCATAACTAATACAACTAGCATGCTTAATCCCAAAATTGTTCCAATGTCAGCTGTTATTGTTACTGAAGTTTGCTCTAAGAACCACTTTACAGTTTGTTCTTTAAGTTGATTATCTAATAGCTCACAAATTGTCTCGCACGCATGTGTGCTATGACTCAAATTTCCAACCTCACAACCTGACCTATGTAATACAGCTAGAAGTACGTATTGGATATAGAGCCCATACAGTGTTTGTTTTCATTATGTAGTATAAGATGTTGCCACATAAGTCTTCTATGCGTTTAGTAGTGTTCCGAGATGTTTTCATCACTTCATAAACAGCAGCTCTTTGATGATGCTGAAGTTTAATTAAATGTCTCTTCAGGTGGGTTTTCAGATTTCTAAACCATCTCTCTTGATTTTCTTCTTGTTTGCATACATAGGTTAAATCTTTAACATTGAAGTAACCTTTTATGTTAGAATGTTTGTCTGAAGCACATGCTTTGGGGTCTGTGCAAGCTATGTAATATAATGTAAACATTTTATCATCAGAAGCATCATCAATATCTTCTTGATTATCATCATCATCATCCTCAACAGCTATATCTACATCAGGCATATTAGTGTCACTATTTGCAATATTTTCCATTATATCACTTGGTACTGAAAATGAATCATCAGCATGCCCTAGATCCTTCTTTTCCACCAATTTGAATGTAGATTTGATCAAATCATTATTCAGGATTTCTTGTATTGATTTACACTTGCTTAAATGGGCTATGGAAATGTCAAATTTGTTGCTTTTTGCTTTATTAGATCTGGATGCAACACTTGAACTTGAAGGCATATTTTGACTTCCCTTTATTAACCACAACAGCTTGGTGAGTTTCTTTTGTTAGGCGCAAAATTGCATTCAATGTCTTCTGGATTTGGGAATTTTCAAATTCCTCTAAAGCAGTTTTGTTAGTCTGATGCGCAGATTCCTCACTTACCTTTTGTTTCTTAGGTGGAGGAGAAGCACTTTCTTCAGTCTGTGAAACATCTAGTGAAAAAGTTTCATTTTCTAGATTAGCAGTTGATGAAGTTGGTTCATTTTTCTGAGGTCTAGCACTAGCACATTTTGTGAACAAACTAAATGACTGCTTTGCCATATCTCTTTGCTGCACTTCATCCTGGTATTTCTTTACTGCAATATCTAAGCTGTGGGCCCAAACTCTGGGACCTCTTGTATTGTAACAAATATTTTTTTTGGAATTAAAATGTTCCTCCCAGTTTTGCTTCTTTGAATATTTTTCTTGCATTGACCACAAAAGTAACCCCTTTTAACACCCTCACTTTTCTCTCCAACTTCATCAATATTAGGATCCATTATTGATTATTGACTACCTGAAAAAATACAAAATAAGTAAAAGTTAGTAAATATAGTATGGTAAAAGTGAGCAAAAGTAAGTAAATATAGTACAATGAAAGTAAGTAAAAGTAAGTGCTTTAAACTTAGTAAAAGTAAGTTTAAACTTAACTAAACTTTTCAATTCTGGAGTCATGGTGGATTACTTAAAACCGCACAAGTAATTATCTGGCCAATTTATCAAACCTGGCCGAGATCAATGGAACATAGTCCAATCCTGATAATTTTATATTAAAAAAATATACGTTTTAATAAAATTTTAATTATCAAAACATTGAAGCTTAACAAAAAATAAAAATAATTGTTAAATATGGAATTACCAACTAAACTTAAAATAACTAAATTTGTAATTTAAAAAAATTAGTTTGTACAAGAACGTATACGCAAAAAAATTGCATAACGTCTAGCGGATGAACAAAACCCAAACCCAAATTTACTTTTTCTCATGGTCAAATTTACTGGAGCAATGCTCCCAAGATCCCAGAAATCTGGAGTCATGCCCCGGAGTGACCCGAAGCAGCCAGCGGAAGCAGCATCCTTCAGTCGCCGGGCAGAACAAACCGAAGCCACGCCTCTTCGCCACCCACCCGTAGTAGCCAGTCGGAACCGAAGCAGCAGCAGACCCGAATTACATTCCCGCAAGATGGAATCTGTTGAATCAAGAGTGCACCATATCACCATCAAGCCACCCACGTTCTCCGAAGCGTCGGCCGCAGGATGGTTCTCCATCATGGAGGCACAATTCCACATTTCCAGAATAACATCTGAAGAGACCAAATTTTTCCATGCTCTAGCCTCGTTATCCCCCAAAGTCGTCTCAAAAATTTCAGCAGCAACTCTCTCCAACAAGTCGTACACTGATTTAAAAGAAGAAATCGTGAGTCATTACGAAAAGACGAAGCCAGAACTCCTCGAACGATTCATCAACACTCCTCTCACTGGAAAGCCCTCCCAATTCCTTCAAGATATCCACAAAATGGCACTGAAGGTGGGCATCAGCGATGATTTGGTGAAGCATAAATTCATCCAGGCGCTCCCATCCTCAATAGTGCCCGTCGAAGCAGCACAAAAGGAGCTGACGCTAACTCAACTCGGCAAACTAGCCGATGAGTTAATACCATTCGCTCAACAAAGCTGCTACGCGGCGCCAACGTCAACTCGAGCCAATACAAGCCCAAGAACGAATATCCCCATCGGCCTAAAACCCTTCAGCGAGAATCAGCGGCCGGTGGTGTGCCGCGCGCACCTTTATTATGGCCCCCAAGCAAGGACCTGCAGGCCATGGTGCAAGTGGCCAAATAAAGATGACGCCAAGCTGCTCCCCTCGTCACGCCCAAATTCAAGATCTTCCTCACCATCAAGAGAAACGTCGGAAAACTAGATAAGCAGGCTGTGATTAACGCGATGTCCAGCCTGCCGCTGATCTCAGTCGCAGCTCGCATCGCAAGTCTGAAGGTCAATTTTATCATTGACGCAGGAGCGAGCATCTCAATTTTACCACCAACTTGTGTCAATGATTGTCAACTCCACCCAACCGCAGTAAAGATTTCCACCGCAAATGGTCAGCCACTCAAAATATTCGGAGAAGTAACACTGGACATATCAATTCCTAAATTACGAAGAATATTCAGGTGGACATTCGTCATCGCCCAAGTCTCCAGTCCACTTCTCAGCGCCGATTTTCTATCCCATTATGACATCCTTGTGGACTGCAAGCAGGGCATTTTGAAGGATAGAGCAACAACTCTTCAAGCCACTACTAAACCTGTGCAATCCAAAGACCTTCACCTCATCAATATTAACCCTACTGACAAATTACCTCAAGAAATCAGGAACCTGCTTGACAAGTACTCCTCACTACTGAAACCAGCTCAACCGCAGAAAGTTTCCACCAACACTGTCAAGCATACCATCGACACTGGCAGCGCACCACCAGTGTTTGCAAGCCCTCGACGTCTTCCACCAGATAAATTATCCTCAGCTAAGGCTCTTTCAACAACTTACTCCAAGATGGAATTATAGAACCCTCAAAATCACCATGGGCCTCACCATTACACCTCGTTCCGAAGAAGATACCAGGCGAATGGCGGGCGTGTGGTGATTATAGAAGCCTAAACGCTGTCACGAAACCGGACAGATATCCACTTCCCCATATAAGAAGTCTGTCAACATCTCTGCACAGAAAATCATGCTTTAGCAAAATCAATCTAGTCAGAGCATATCACCAAATTCCAGTCCACCCAGAAGATATCGAGAAAATGGCTGTAACAACTCCATTTGGTTTATTTCAGTATTTATACATGCCATTTGGTTTAAGAAACGCCCCTGCAACATTTCAACGCTTCATGGATACAATTTTCAGAGGAGTTGACTGCGTATTTGTGTATCTCAACGATATTTTAGTCCATTCAAATAACGCAGTTGACCATTTGAAAGACAGAATGCGTATTCAAGACCCTTCAAGAACACAATTTAAGAATTTCCTTAGAAAAATGCATATTTCAGCAATCCAAAATTGAATTTCTGGGTCATGAAGTTTCCCCAGCAGGCATTCATCCTCCTGTAAACAAAGTCTCCAAAATTAAAGATATTCCCCAACCACAAGATTATCAAAGTCTCAGAAGATTCCTAGGAATGACGGGATTCTATCGCCATATGATACCCTGTTACGCCGATTTAGTCTCACCTTTAAGTGAAATCATCAGAACTCAAGTCAAAAGCAAAAGTCTACAGTGGAACGACGAAGCAATTCAAGCCTTTCAAGATGTCAAGGATGCACTACAGAACACCGTTACGCTTTGTCATCCTCTTCCATCAAGCTCAATCCTTCATTTAGTTACGAACTGCTCACAAATAGCAGCTGGAGCAGTTCTTCATCAAATAATCGACAGCAAACCAGTTCCCATCGCCTTCTTTTCCAAGAAATTAACTACAACTCAGCAAGCGTACGCCGCATACAATAGAGAATTACTCGCAGCATACCTAGCCATCCTGCATTTCCGTCAATTTTTAGAAGGTCGTCAAGTAATACTCTTCACGGATCACAAACCGATGGTTTCTGCATACAAGAGTCCCTTACGAGCCAAGACAGACCGACAACAACATCATTGGTCTGCCATCACGGAATATGTATGCGATGTAATACATATCTGTGGATCCGAAAACGTCGTAGCGGACTGCCTTTCACGCAATGTAAATGCAGTACATATCGACGCTTTTGATTTATCAGCAATTGCGGAATCTCAACAAAAAGATCAAGAAACGCAAGAATTTCTCCCACGTCTCAAGCCATTCCCATTTCCAGAAAATACAACTTTATATTGCGATACATCCACGCCATATACCCGTCCTTTTGTTCCCAAGCAGCATCGATCTTCCATCTTCAATCAATTTCATAATATTTCTCATCCAGGCATCAAGCAATCACTTTGTATCATTAAATCAAATACTTTTGGCCCTCAATGAACAAGGATATTCGAACTTGGTCCCGAAATTGTGAATCATGTCAATCCTCAAAAATTTCTCGCCATACAAAATCAGAAATAACCCCCTTCGATTTACCAAGTTCAAGATTTGAAACGGTACATATCGACATCGTCGGTCCCTTACCGCCAACCACTTTGCCCGGTCAAACATATCCTTCCCCATATAGATATCTCCTAACCTGCATCGATCGTGCCACACGATGGATAGAAGCATATCCTCTGATTGATACTACAGCCACATCAATAGCACACGCATTTCTCAATGTATGGATTTCAAGATTTGGTGTACCACTGCAAGTCATAACAGACCGCGGATCCCAATTCAAATCCGAACTCTTTAGGGAACTCTCAGCTCTCATCGGATTTCACCGACTAAGAACTTTGTCGTATCGCCCTCAGACCAACGGAATAATTGAAAGATCTCATCGCACCATCAAAGCAGCAATCATCGCTCAAAAACAAGATTGGCTCCCCGCTTTACCCATAGTTCTCCTTGGTTTACGCAGTCTCCCCAACGAATTGGGTTATTCACCATTCACCACCGTCACTGGAACCACCCTATTATGCCCGAGGCCAATGATCGCCAATTCGTCGTCAAAATCGAATTCAAAATTCATCTCCGAATTAGCCAAGAAAATGACGCAAATCAATTTCGCCCAACTCTCTCAAGGAAACATTCACTCAGCCCCCAAATCATTCATTCCATCGGAACTCCACAAATCAAGCCACGTATGGGTACGCATCGACCGCGTTCGAAAACCATTCGAGGCACCATATCAAGGACCTTTCCGTGTTCTCGAATGCCACGATAAGTACTTCGTAATAGAAAAACCAACGGATCATCAGAAGCCATTTCAATTAATCGTTTAAAACCGGCTTATATAGTTTCAGGTCCCACACAGGTACTGGGCGCACAATCGGACGACATCGGATCGGAGAAAAAGCATGCAAGGAAAAAGGACGATGGAAGACGCACCTCGGAGGTAGCAAATACAGACCTCAGGACGAGCGCACAGGACAACAAACAACCGGAAATGAGGCTGACCAAGGATCAACGCGAGCTGGACGAAGGATCCGATTCAAATCAAGACCCGAATATTTCTACTTTTGATATACAGGAATACCCCACTTTATGAATTATTCCGTTCCTAGCGCCCGTTCGTAAAGCAGAGCATTATTTCCCATACATATAATGTTATATTTTGGGTTACGTTTTTTTCTTAAAAAATCGAAAAAAAAGGGTTATAAAACAGCAAATTTTGCAGAAAAAAATGTTTATTAACATAGAAATGAAAGCAATGAACAAAGAAATAATACAAACGAAAGTAATGAACAAAGAAATACAATAAAAATGTAAGCAATGAACAAAGAAATAGTACAAAACATTACATATGCAAATTTAGTTTTCATTAATAGATGCGTCAGTAGACATGCTTTTGGATTCGTTTCTTCTGATTAACGTCACAGTCTTTACTATCACTCTTTCGTTTTGGCATAATTGATGATGGGTACTGTAATTGCAATGTACGAAAAGAATATCAGTGAAACACTTAGCATGCGCGAGAGTGAATAAAGCACAAACACTCTTGTCAAAGCGCACATATAAACTGACAACAGCTGCGTTGCCACAGTGCAAAGTGAGCTAAAAGCGAGCTAACTTGGCACCGCTGTAATGCAGAATACGTAATAGAGTACAGTACAGTATGGTATGCGTGACGTAAGCATATTATTTTTGTCTTAAAATCGAGCTAACTAAGCACTGCTGTAATGCAGAATATTAGATTGTGGTATGCGCGACGTACGCATTTTATTTTTGTCTTTTATATTTCTTCATTTAATTTTTTATTTAACGCAAATACAATTTTGTAAACCCGGGGTTTCGTAAAACGAAGCATCGTAAAGCGGGGTATTCCTGTATGTGCTCCGCTTCTCAGGGTGGGCAGTAGTGTGGGGCCACGCAGTTAATTTTCCGTATTTATATTTTTATATTAGTTACCAACAAACCAATTTTGCGCGTTACCAAATTGTATATATTTTATCATTGTGTAATTTTAAGAATCATATATAATCTTTATAAATAAGTATTGTACATAAATTTATATATATATTTTTAATTAATTCAGCTGTATATACAATAACAAAATCTTCTGTAAAATTACCCCCCAGCCAACCAACAACTCAATAAACTCTGAAAGCAACTGGCTTTTTCTTCAAGACGCCAACCTCCCAAATGACAGGGAGAGAAAAGGATACGAGAGGCCCAAGTAGTATCAAGAAGGAACCAGCTACAGGTTAAAACCACAAGTTTTGTAGAAGTTTGCATAGTTACAAATGATTTCTGAGAGCTCCCAAACTCCTCAGTAGGACCTAAGAGGTTTCAGTAAACCCCATTGGGCCAGAGACTTCTTGGAAAGCCAGGCCTTCAGTTATATTTTTCTTCTCTTTTTAATTGGTTTAACAGATTTGAAATTCTCCCAGTATAGAGAATAATCAGAACTTTCAGGCAATTACACGCCCATTACTTGAGAAAAAAATCTCAGTTCTTGACAGTGTGGTAGGTGATCCTATAGTTTTGTTTTTACCATTGGTGTTTTGTAAATTGCTTGACCATTATAATGGCCATGTCTAACTTGTTTGGATCACTTAAAATTGTCATATAGCTAAATATTATTATAATCATTTTTGAATGCCTGATTTCCTTTATAAAGATCTTATTGAAAACCTAACTTCAGTTATTGATATGCATCATAATAGATTTTGAGCATTCTCAGGCTGTGAACTAAATTGTATTTTTAACTAGGTACGTTATAAGCAACATATTAATGCACACACATATTATTGTTTTAATTTCACTCCCATTTTCTGGCATCATTGCACTCATGGATTCCTCTGGGTCCACTGATGCTGGTGTGGGGGATAATCCCTAAATGTCTGTTGGTTTTTTCTTTATCAGGGATTTGTTGCTGGCTAGGACTAGGGCATGGTTCTGATTAATCAGTTAAGGCTTGTTTTGAATTTAATCATTAATTAATAAAAAAATATTTTTAGAAAATGATGGGAAATGATTAATTTTCCTCATAATCTCACCATGATTTTACCTTAAATTTTGTAATGTATCATTTGAATTTGGCACCTTTTTACATGTATAAACTGTCTAATCCACCCATGCCTGATTTCTTGAACTAAAGCAAACTAAATGTTTGAGCAAAATGTTTTCTTCAGTCTTATCTCATGCAACAGAAACAATAAAGCTCTTTCTCACTCTTTTCAGAAGTATTTAATTTTTAGTCAGTTAATCATTGATTAATTAGAACATTTCATCATTCATCACTTTTTCCTAAAAATGATTAATTAACCATGCCCTATTAGTGAGTCAGAGGTGAGTTCTCTCATTGCAGGTGAAGGGGAACAGAAAGTTAAATAAGGAGATAGGCACAGACATAAGCAAAATTACTTACCAGATTTGCTGAAATATCTCCCACATGTAATAAAATAATAAAATTGCCCAAATGTAACCTAACCTAACCAGTTGTTCTCATTTTTAGTTTAATATCACTACTTATAAAAACATTGCACAGGTCAGCCAGGAAATCAGGGACCTCAGTGAAAGTGGTCAATATATCTCTGACTCAGAATATACAGGGTGTTAGAAAGAAATCAGGGATTTCATTCTAACCTTGTTTGCACTTTTCTGTACTAATACTACTACTTTCTTACCTTTCTTACTAGGTGCCTGGTAGACCTAAGCAGTCTGTCAGTTGGGAGCCCTTGAATGAGACTCCTCCATGCCTCATGATCTCCACACATCAAGTTCGCCCATTGGAGACTGATTCCACACTTCTCAACAGCACTCTTGATGTTATCCATCCATCGGATCTTGGGTCTTCCAACTGGTCTTCTGTTTTGAGGGGCCCATTCCAGCATTCTTCTTGCTGTCCTTTCCATCAGCATTCACTGGACATGCCTGTATCATCTCAGTTGGTTCCTCTCAATATTCTCATTAACCAAAGCTCAGAAATGAGCATATAAGAGGAACAGTGAAGGTGGCGGAAGCATCTAAGAAGGTGCAGGAGGCCAGACTGAGGTGGTATGGACACGTCAGGAGAAGAGAGGAGGAGTATGTGGGGCACAGAGTGCTGGAGATGGAGTTGCCAGGACGGAGAAGAAGAGGAAGACCGAAGACGAGATGGAGGGACTGTGTGGTGGCGGACATCAGTCATCAGGGAGAAGGACTTGGAGGAGGATGTGGTATACGACAGAGGAGAGTGGAGAAGATGAACCAAAAACAGCGACCCCATGTAAAGATGGGATAATAAGCTGCGGAAGAAGAAGACACCCAATCGCCTTCTTATTTCAGTGTTCCTTATTTTATCCAATCTACTTACTCCTATCAATCTCGGGACCCTCATTTCAGCTGCTTGCAGTTTTCCCCTCATCCTTGTGGTTAGGGCCCAAGTCTCGCTGCCGTATAGTAAGGGGGTACAGGAAGGAAACATTCCTGCTATATTTAGCAATTCTTTCATTCACCTCTGCATCCATACCCGCATCATTTGCTATCACACTACCAAGGTATTTAAATGTGTCAGTCTTTTTCATTTCCCTTCCCCCAACAAAGATTTCATCCTCATTCGCTCCCCTCATTACCACCATATATTCAGTTTCATCATAATTCAGTTTCAGTCCATACTCCCTCAATCTTTCATCCCACCTCTGCATAATTCTCTCCAGGGATTGTGCTGTGTTAGTCCCAACAGCAACATCATCAGCATATCTAAAAATTTCTATTTCCTCTTCAATTTTCTCAGTTATGTGTTCCATAACCCTGTTGATGTAGGCAATAAATAAAATGGGTGACAGAACACTCCCTTGTTTAACTCCTGTACTTACATCAAACCACTCCTCCGATCCCACCACTCTGCTCTGGGAGACCCTATAGGTGCTCACTACTGCTCTCAGAAGCTTGGGTGGCACTCTCTCACTCAAAACCACCCACAGCTTCTCCCTGGGCACACTATCAAATGCCTTCTCCAGATCCAAAAAACATATGAAGCAGTCCAAATTGAATTCTCGGCTCTTCTCAAGATATTGTCTTATGGCTGAAATTTGATATAGGCCTGCACGAAAGCCACATTGATACTTCAGTAACCCAGGTTCCAGTATGTTTTGTATTCTATGTTCCAAAATCCTTTCATATATTTTCTCCACATGACACATGAAAGATATGCCACGGTAGTTTTGACATTCCTGCTCACTTTCCTTCTTTTTATATATAGGACATATAATTGCTCTGCCCCAATCTGCTGGTACAATTTCCTGTGACCACACCACCCAGAAAATGCTTAGCAGCCAGTCCACAGCAGGATCACCAGCTGCTTTTAGTTTTTCTGTGACAACTGCATCCGGTCCAGGAGCTTTATTATTCTTCATCCTCTCTAGTGATCTCTCTGTCCCCCTCATGATTTACCCACTCCTCCCGTCTCACCCCATCATATTGGTTCTCATTATTCAAAAGATGTCTAAAGTATTCGTTCCAGTGTGTGGCCACCTTGCTTTTATCAGTGAGGACTTCACCATGTGCATTTTTAATTGCCACTGTTGTTTTCTTGCTTTCTCCATTTTTATGCTTCTTAGCCATGCTATACAGTAACTTCTTCGAGCCTTGAAAATCCTCTTCTAAGTCTCTACCTATTTTCTCCCACACAGAGCATTTTGCTCTTCTTTTAACCTCATTGGTATGGTTTCTCATTTGGACATATTCTTGCCTTGTTTGCTCATTTCTATCTTTAAGCCATCTCCTAAAAGCATGCATTGTGGGGGATTTGTAAAGTCTCCATGTTTTTGGATTGGCCTTTCCATCTCAACCAGATACTTTCATTTTAGGGACATTCTTGTCAAATGATAATTAGCTACGGTAGGTTAAGTGTGGTTATTATTATTATTTTATTAATTGTCTTTATTTAAATATCAGTATGTATTAGATTAGGCAAAAGATGTAGGGTTAGATAGGTAATTACTAAGTATTTTGTTTTTTTGGAGATTTCAGCGGGTTTCAAAGGTTTTTGTGTTGGCCAAATAGGTACTTCTTGCATTTACATAGAAAAATGACAAAGAACCCTTGGAATATTTTGCTTGTAATTTAGTCTGGTTCTTGTTCTGTGATGGTATATTATTTGTATCTCTTTTACTTTCTTTGTTGACCTTTTTCTTTTGAGTTTTAATTATATTTTTTATTAGTTTATTGTTATCAAGAGTATTGGTATTTGTACTAATTTGGCCTATTCCTTTGGTTTTTAGTCAATTATATGATACAATCTTTGATAGTAAATCAGTCCCTTTGCTATTAAGGTGAATTCCATCTCTGTTATAGAACTCTCTTTTTTTGTAAAATTTATTCCATAGTTCAATATATCTAATTTCCATGCTCTGACATAGTGTCTTAAGCCTACTATTTATATATAGTGCTTGTGAATATCACTTATTATTCTCATGTATCCTGGGAATTATACCTGTGATAGATGTTTTAAGGTTAGGTCTCCATTCCTTTAACTTCATTAATAGCTGTTTATATGACTCCATGATTTCTTCGGAGTGCTTACCCTTTATATCATTTCCACCTACATGTATAACCATATTCTTTGGTACAGTTAGGTCAATACCAGATCCTTTTTCTATAATTTTATTACTAATTCTATTTATCCCTGCACCTGGATAACAGTAAGCTATGCTACCTCTAGGTAATTTAGATCCTAGGCCCCTCACTTGAGAGTCACCTATAATGGATGCTGGTTCAAACACACCTATAGCTTTAGAGTGCCTAGGTTTATATGAGTCTGGATTATTATTACTAAAATTTTGTCTTATAGAAAATGAATGAAATCTATTTTTTAATTCTATTAAAACATTTTCATTTGGTTTTAAAATCCTTGGTTTCTAGGTTTTCTTTGGCATTTCCCACTCATTTGGCCTATTTTGTGTTGACCTAGGCCAAACTAAAACACTGGGTTCAGGCTGTTTCTGAGTTTCAGCCTCATTTACAGTATTAGACCCAGACCCAGACCCAGGCCAAACTTGAACTGCAATATCTCTATAAGGTGGTCTGGCCTCTCCCTCACTAATAGACCCTCTGGACTTATTAAAATTTTTTATTACAGTAGCCTACTACACTTGTCACAAAACCACATCAAGTTGACATTAAGCTTAGAAGCAGCATTTATACCTTTATATATATCATTTGTACGGCCTTTGCAGCTTACGTGATACCAGTCATCACAGCTATCACATGCAATAGCTCTATCTTTACTCTTAACTTCCTTTTTACAAACTCTACAGTCACTGTCAAAACCCATTTTTGAGGGGTAGGCTATGTTGCTAAGCTAGGTCCTAGGCTTAAAAATTTTGTTGACTCACCAACTTTGATACTATCAAGTTATATCAAAATAGTTACTCAGGTTAGGTCAAGTTAGAATCCTAGTAACTTAGAAAATTTATTTTCTCCACAAGCGTGTGCCCGATGCCTATGCTTGTTTCTGCCATACAGTAGAATATATAAGATCTCTGAACTAATACAGAATGAAAAAACCTGTTTTGGCACCCTGCATAGTATCTAGGCCTAGGTCCTTCGGAAGTTGGAACGAGATACACACCTAGGCCTTGGGAGGTAACTAAGGGGTTTAACTACCTACCTTGCTAATTAATTTTTTAAACAACTCCTTATCATGATAATTTTACTTAAATTTTTAATAGGTACAAAATTTATATTTTTCTGGTTCAGCACAGCAATATGAAGTGTTAATTCATCAGAAATACCTGTGCAAGTTAGTCATTGTTCACTGTTCAAACTTCAAACACCTAAATTTCAAGTTATTTTTAACTGCAAAAATTATATATGATTTGTGATAAAAATTATTGATACTTTTAGAGAACCAAATAATTTGTTTGTAAAAATCTTGATGCTTACCTATAAGTATATATCAAATCATGTATGTAGCTATATAATATGTATATATATGAACTATTTGTGAAGTTATCTTAAATAAAATGCTCAAAATTTTCAACATGCACAATTTCAAATGCTTGTGGAAAGCAAACCCATGGCAATCCCACTCCAATTTTTTTGCTTGAATATGCTTCATCTACAGGTCTTTACTTATGCTAATTTTCATGACCTTAACTTTTGAATTCTGACCTGAGGTCAAGGTCAAAGGTAAAATATAAATGCAACTTTTTTTTTAATGGAATGTACGCACTCTGTGCATAAAATTAAAGTTATTCTGCTGTCTTTTCTGAGCATTTTGATGCCAAAATCACTAAAATCTATCCATTAGATCCTGAGTTATGACCTTTCAAAATCACGAGGTTACACTGCTAACCCCAAATTTGGGGGGGTCATTACTCCCAAACTATTTGACCCAAGTGGCTAAAATTTGGTCATGCTTCATTACTAATCACACCCAACTACCACACCAAAAATCATTAAAATCGGCGAGATGAGTGGCAGAAATCACCAAAAAGTGTGTACACTTGACATGGAATGCCTCTAGTGTTATCTCAAAAACTAGCGATTTCTGATAGAAATGAAGGTCAGCATCATTCAAAACACATCAAAAACTGTTTGAAAAATGTAATTTCAACTTCCAAAACTATAAATTTACTGTGGGTGCACCTAAAGCAAAAGCACCCCTGTGTAATTTCTTCAATATAGAGGTTTTCAAATACTAACCTGGCCTTCAATGTTATTCCAATGTCTGCCATTGAAGGCCTAGTTAGGTCAACTGTATGCCCTTAACAATTAGTTATAGTTGTTTAGTAGTGTTATTTTTATTAAAACTAATGAAAATAACGCAACTTAACCTAACCAATTATCAAGAGCATACAGTTGACCTAACCAGGCCTTCAATGGCAGACATCAGAATAACATTGAAGGCCCAGTTAGGTCAACTGTATACCCATATTTTTTTTTTTTTTTTTTTAGAAATTTTTTTTAAATTTTTTCTTCAAAAATGGTGTTATTCCAATGTCTGCCTTGAAAACCTCTATATTGAAAATTTTATAAAAATCTGACCATAAATAATGAAATTACACAAGGGGTGCTTTTGCTTTAGGTGCACCCCCAATTGCAAGAGTGCCAATTATAGTGTTAATCCTATAGATTTTACTTTATCCAGATTAATTAATTAATTAATTAAAGTATAAATAGCTTCGGTAATTATATACAACATCCCCCTCACCTCAATTTTATGAAATTGACTTCACAATCGATGTAAAACCTTTATTTATAGCATGTAATTACTTTATTTACTTTTGGAAACCAGCCTAACCTAATCTAATCTAACCTAACCTTACCTAAAAAAATGTATACTAGAAAAATATATTTTTTACTAAAAAAGTGCATAACAACATGTTATTACATTATCATTTGTATAATTTAGGTCTCGGGGGTACGGGGGCAGAGCCCCCATAAAGATCATGCATCACAAAGTGAACCCTATACTGATCAGTTTGTGATGCATGATCTTTATGGGGGCTCCACCCCCGTACCCCTGAGACCTAAATTATACAAATGATAATGTAATAACATGTTAAGTTATGCACTTTTTTAGTCTTCATCTAGGGCACATGATGAATCAAGTTCTCAAAGTCAAAACCACATGAACAGCACATCATAATTCTATCACAAACACGACCAAACTGAGGTATTACCCAAACTAAATCCATTAGAAGAAAAAAAATAGCCAGAACAGAAACCACCCAACTAATTAAGTCACAGAGTAGCGAAAAAATAGCCCAATCAGAAAAATGTCAAGTCAAATGGATATTGTTAATTAAATAATATCTCCATAAATATGATCAACCAAAAAAAATTTTGGTAATGGTTCAGAATACATGCGCCACTTAAGCAAAATTTTGAAAAATACCATAGACACAAAGTTGTTTCTCATTAAAATATGTTGATTGCATGTGTCGCATAGTCAAAAAAACGAAGTTAGAAAATTACTAAAAAAGTGTATAACTTAGCATGTTATTACGTACATTATCATTTGCATAATTTAGGTCTCAGGGGTACGGGGGCAGAGCCACCGTAAAGATCACGCATCACAAATTGATCGGTATAGGGTTCACTTTGTGATGCGTGATCTTTATGGGGGCTCCACCCCTGTACCCCCCGAGACCTAAATTATGCAAATGATAATGTAATAACATGTAAGTTATACACTTTTTTAGTAATTTTCTAACTTCGTTTTTTTGACTATGCGACACATGCAATCAACATATTTTAATGAGAAACAACTTTGTCTCTATGGTATTTTTCGAAATTTTGCTTAATTAAGTGGCGCCCATATTCTGAACCATTACCAAAATTTTACTTAAAGGAAAGGTTTTATTTATTATTTTCTATGCATTGCAATAATTTTTATTAAAAATTATTGCAATGCGTAGAAAATAATAAATAAAACCTTTCCTTTTTAAGTAAAAAAAATTTCGGTCAATCATATTTATGGAGATATTATTTAATTAACGATATCCATTTGACGTGACATTTTTCTGATTGGGCTATTTTTTCGCTACTCTGTGACTTAGTTGATTGGTTTCTGTTCTGGCTATTTTTTTTTTCTAATTGGATTCAGTTTGGGTAATACCTCAGTTTGGTCATGTTTGTGATAGAATTATGATGTGCTGTTCGTGTGGTTTCGACTTTGCGAACTTGATTCGTCATGTGCCCTAGATGAAGACTAAAAAAGTGCATAACTTAAAATGTTATTACATTATCATTTGTATAATTTAGGTCTCAGAAGTACGGGGGGTGGAGCCCCTGTAAAGATCACACATCACAAATTGATCGGTATATAGGGTTCACTTTGTGATGCGTGATCTTTATGGGGGCTCCATCCCCATACCCCCCGAGACCTAAATTACACAAATTTATGATAATGTAATAACATGTTAAGTTATGCACTTTTTTAGTCAAAAACATATTTTTCTAGTATACTTTTTTCTAGGTTGGGTAAGGTAAGGTAAGGTAAGGTTAGGTTGGTTTCCAAAAATAAAGTAATTACATGCTATAAATAAAGGTTTTACATCGATTGTGAAGTCAATTTCATAAAATTGAGGTGAGGGGGATGTTGTATACAATTACCAAGATGACTTTCAACTGTAACTCTAAGGTTTGTAAGGAAGTTAGGGAAGAGGATAAAGCTGTAGGCATGCAAGTTATGAATGATGATTAGTATGTCAGCCTGCATCAAAATTATAGAACAAGTACCTACACAAAGGTATGAAGTCAGCCAATATTGTGTTTAGATAAGGTTAGGGACATGCTTAAGGCAAACATATAAACAGCTATTAACGGAATTAAAGGAATGAAGACCTATAATTCCCAGGATACATGAGAATAAGAAGTGGTACTCACAAGCACTATATATAAATAGTAGGCTTAAGACACTGTCAGAGCATGGAAATTATATATATTGAACTGTGGAATAAATTTTTACAAAAAAAGAGAGTTCTATAACAGAGATGGAATTCACCTTAATAGTAAAGGGACTGATTTACTATCAAAGATTGTATCATATAATTGACTAAAAACCAAAGGAATAGGCCAAATTAGTACAAATACCAATACTCTTGATAACAATAAACTAATAAAAAATATAATTAAAACTCAAAAGAAAAAGGTCAACAAAGAAAGTAAAAGGGATGCAAATAATATACCATCACAGAACAAGAACCAGACTAAATTACAAGCAAAATATTCCAAGGGTTCTTTGTCATTTTTCTATGTAAATGCAAGAAGTATCCGAGATAAAATAAATGAATTCAATGCATACATAGGTATTGAAAATCCTGATGTTATGATTGTCACTGAAACTTGGACAAAATTCAGTACAATATGAAATAGTCCATTTAGTGAGAGAGATAATACCATTAGCTACTTATGAAATTGATGGCTATGAACTTTTTTATTATGAACGTAAATATTCAAAGGGTGGCAGAGTATTTATTTATGCCAAGACAAATCTGAATCCAGTTGAAGTTACCTTCGTTAAAGAGGAAATAGTTGAATCGGACCTTTTCCAGTTTGTGTACCATTTTTCATATAATTTATTTTTGCTTCTTTTCAGATAAACCACCAATTTGAACCACCAATTTGGAACACAAACACAAAGTTCATCTGAAATAAAAAGGGGGTACTTGTAGGTTCTCCCCCCCCCCCCTCAACCAATTTTGACAGAATACTTTCTGAAGTGAGTAGGACCCAAAATGAAAACAGCTCAACTTAGGTTTTAATCAACTAAAAATACCGCTAACATCTTTGACACAACTGCAAAAGGAAACATAAGAACTATGTTAATTAAATAAATAATAGTACAAATACAAAGAATTGAGTTATCTTAGCATTAAAGGTACATCCAAGAAATACTTTAGTAAATCAATCAGTATCATTAAGTTAGAGCGCTATACCAAAGAATAATACTTATACGTACCAAAGAACTATTATCAATGATTTTATCAAGATGCTCTTTTATTCATTATTATTTATCAAACTTTTATTATGTTTTTATATTTATCATTTTATTAATTTTCACCTGAAAATTACTTAAACCTGCAAAACATAGAGGATATAGAATACGTTAGTTTTGATAAATTACACATTCTCTATAGTATTAAATACATGTATAACTGTATTGGATTATACTTCACAAATAAAACACGGTTCAGAATTTAAGGAAGACCAAAAATGATTACATTCTTCCCCCCTCAAATTCTGAAATGATCACATGTAAGGCGCAGGTTTTCTAACCTAAATGTACATACTAGCTTAAACTAATTAAACTTAAATCTAAGAGTAACCATATTGATCAACTGGTCATCTGATACGGGAGGAGCGACCCAGAGGAGGATTGGTAGGTGAATCTTGATTTTGGGGAATGGGAGCTCGGTCTATTACTGGCGTCTGTGCATCTAGAATTTGATCTTGAGTCTCAACATCTAAGTTTTGTGGAACGTCAATGTTTTCAATCAGAACTTCAGGTCTCGTCTCGGTCCAGATAGGGGAATCGCCAGCAGGAGCAAGGTCTTTAATAGCGACCGTATCTTCCCGACCGCTGGGAAAATGGATATGAGCATATTGGGGATTAGATTCTAACAACTCTACTTCTTGAACTAATGGATCGTCTTTGTTTCTGACGTATTTTCGTAGCAATACCTTCCCAGGAGACGAAAGCCATGTCGGCATACTCATCCCAGACGTAGATTTTCGAGGAAAGGCAGAGACGCTCGTGAGGAGTACAATTGATTGAGGTGCATAATAACGAACGTAGAGAGTGCAGAGCGTCCGGCAGCACGGACTCCCAGGCGCGGATGGGCAGACCTTTGGATTCTAAAGCCAAGGTGACTGTCTTCCATACAAGGCCGATGTAGCGCTCGCACTGGCCATTACCAGTAGGGTGATAGGGAGTCGAATGACTTGTCGGGACACCTCGTTGATGTAAAAAGGATTTGAGGTCTGCGGACATAAATGAGGCTCCCCTGTCCGAATGTACATACCCTGGCAACCCAAAAATCAAAAATAAAGTAGTTAGGCAGGATATCACTAAGGGGAAGAAGTGTCGCGACAAGGAAAGGCAAAGGGGAAACGAGAAAATTCATCGACTACAATGAGCAGATATTTATTACTAGACGAAGAAGGCAGCGGACCTTTAAAGTCAATGCTTAAATGGTCAAAAGGTCACATAGATCTAATCAACTCGTGTTCTTGGGGTCGATAAAATTTTGGTTTCAACCTTTGGCAAGTGTGGCAGCTAGAAATTACACGTTTGATATCGTCAACAGAATAAGGAAGATTGCGTACTCAAACAAAATGTGCAAGCCTGGTTACCCCAGGATGGCAGAGTGATTTGTGAAGTTCGTATAGATCACTTTGAGATGTGGAAGCACAAATCTCTCGTGATAAAGCGTCAGCTGCGGTGTTGAGAGAGCCCGGTCAGTGCACAACTTCATAACTATAAGGCATGAGTTCTAATCACCAACGAGTTATCTTTTCGTTCTTTATTTTGCCTTTGTGTTTAATATCAAACATATATGAGACAGATTTTTTATCTGTTATGAGTGTGAATTGTTTACCTAAGAGAAAATGTCTCCACTTCCTGACAGCTTCTACAATAGCGTACGCTTCCTTCTCTACTGCGCAGTGATTTTTCTCAGCAGAAATTAGCGAACGAGAAAAGAAGGCTACAGGCCAGCCATTTTGATTGAGGGTGGCACCGATTGCTGCATCGGAAGCGTCAGTTTCCATGGTGAACGGCATATTTTCATCGATATTGGCTTTAACTGATCCAATTATGGCAGATTTTAATTTTTCAATAGCGGCGACAGCTTCCTTGGAGAGAGGAAACTTGGCATCTATCAAGGGGCGTATTTTCTGGGAAAACTGAGGAACCCACTTTGAATAGTAGGCGAAGAGACCAGTTAAGCGAGAAAGCGACTGTTTACATGTAGGTATTGGCATTTCTTTCAAGGGGGTGAGACGAGACGGATCTGGACGGAGTTCATTGTGGCTGATATGATAACCTAAAATGCAAATAGTATCTTTAGAAAAGTGACTTTTGTCGTTGTTCAACGTCATTTTAAATTTTGGGGCAACTTCCAAAAATTGATAGATTTTTGTCGTGATCCTCTTGGGTACGACCGCATATCGTCACATCGTCAAGGTACGAGTATGTATCTATTAATGTATTTTCTCTTATCAGACTATCTATTATACGTTGGAAGCACGCAACTCTGTTCGTGAGCCCGAAACTAAGACGTTTAAATTGAAACAGATGGCCATCTGCTTCGAATGCCGTGTAAGCTTTATCATCAGCATGCAGTGGCACACAGTGATAAGCACTTCGTAAGTCTATAGTGCTAAATACTTTATATGAAGAAATTTTGTTGACTAAATCCTCTATATTTGGAAGCAGGTAGGCGTCTAGGTGCGTAAATTTATTTATGGTTACAGAGTAGTCGACTACTAACCTTTTCTTGCTGTTACTGTTGTTAACAATGTGGACCTGTGCACGCCAAGGAGAGTCGCTAGGTTCTATGATATCTTCCTGGAGCATTCGGTCAATTTCTGAGCGTATAAATTCAGTATCCGATGTTTTGAACTTGCGTGACTTCGTTATTATAGGTTTACAATCGGGGGAAAGGTTGGAGAATACGCGGGGTGGATCAATTTTTAAGGTCGCTAGAGAGCAAATTTCCAAGTCGGGCTCAGAGCCCCCGAAATTCATTTTAACAAAGGAGTGTTTACCCAGGAAAGGTAAGCCAAGGATAACATCAGTACAGCATCCAGGAAGTACAAGAAGTCGAACATTGCCATAGGAACATTTCCTTATTTTTAATTCCACTTCACAGAATTTGTTTATCGGAGTTGAGAGATTAACCGAGGCCATAGATATGGTTCCTTGATAGTCCTGCATTGGCAATTTCAGGTTTTGCGCGATGTATTCAGATATGAAGTTTTCGGAACTCCCAGTATCCAGGAGACCCTTCAAGAGATAATTGTTAACATGTAAGTCAACAATTGAATTCTTCAGAGTAGACGGCACACAAGCGAGGGTTGCTGAGTGAACAGACGCACTGACTGGCTCCTTTGTGGACCTGCAAACCTTTGAAAAATTACCTCGTTTTCTACATTTGTAGCAAGTTGCGTCACGAGCGGGACATTGCAAGCGATCGTGTCATGAAGAGTTACCACAGAAGAAACATTTCTGGTTACGGCGAGGAGCGGCAGCACATGTTTCAGTTTCCTGAACAGATTCTCTCGATGTCTGCCGGGGGTCATCAGGGCAATTCTCACTAATGGCTTCTACCGTAGCTATAAGGCAACTTTCAGGGGTAGCAGAATCATAAGCTTGAGAATCTTTCATTGCAATCTCTAAGGCCCGAGCTTGATCCACTGCCGAGGAAAGAGTCAAGGTTTTGTTTTCTAGCAATCTAGTTCAGATACGAGGCGAAGAAATGCCAGTGATGAATGAGTCGCGAATATACTCATCTCGATAAGTGTCAGCTGTTACATT
This sequence comes from Bathynomus jamesi, assembly GCA_023014485.1. Lineage (NCBI taxonomy): Eukaryota > Metazoa > Arthropoda > Malacostraca > Isopoda > Cirolanidae > Bathynomus > Bathynomus jamesi. The sequence goes on along the minus strand of JAJOZX010001023.1, from coordinate 724,213 downwards.
TTTGAAGTTGCAATCTATGCTAAGTTTCTGTAAAGACCGTACATATTCGTCTATGGACTCCGTGCCTTGTTGTTTGCGAGTAGCGAGCTTGTGACGAGCCACTACTTCATTGGCGGGCTGAATGAATGCATTCTTCAAGGCAGTTAAGGCCCCGTCATAAGTAGTACACTCAGATATAATCTCAAAGTTTTCGGAAAAAATAGAGTTAGCCAAGAGTCCGAGATAAGTGTTACTACTTCCTTCAAGTGCATCCTTATATTGCAAGAAGACGAAAAGCCAATGTTTGAAAGTACGTGCCGCTTCAGGCGCAGTCGGTAGTACCTCAAGTCTTTCAGGCCGTAGTCCACGTTCCATCGCAACAACAGACGAAAAGTTTTTAGTTGATTAAATTGAAGTGAGTAGGACCCAAAATGAAAACAGCTCAACTTAGGTTTTAATCAACTAAAAATACCACTAACATCTTTGACACAACTGCAAAAGGAAACATAAGAACTACGTTAATTAAATAAATATAGTACAAATACAAAGAATTGAGTTATCTTAGCATTAAAGGTACATCCAAGAAATACTTTAGTAAATCAATCAGTATCATTAAGTTAGAGCGCTATACCAAAGAATAATACTTATACGTACCAAAGAACTATTATTATCAATGATTTTATCAAGATGCTCTTTTATTCATTATTATTTATCAAACTTTTATTATGTTTTTATATTTATCATTTTATTAATTTTCACCTGAAAATTACTTAAACCTGCAAAACATAGAGGATATAGAATACATTAGTTTTGATAAATTACACATTCTCTATAGTATTAAATACATGTATAACTGTATTGGATTATACTTCACAAATAAAACACGGTTCAGAATTTAAGGAAGACCAAAAATTATTACACTTTCGTTAAAACTAACGAAAATATCACGACTTAACCTAACCAATTATCAAGGGCGTACAGTTCATCTATTATTAATTATAACATTGTTTGTTTCTGGAATAGTATTTACTAATAAGATCAACTGTACGCCCTTGATAATTGGTTGTTAAGTCGTGATATTTTCGTTAGTTTTAATGAAAATATTCTGTCAAAATATATGAAAAACAGTACACAAACTGGAAAAGGTCCGTTGAATCTGTATGGATAGTTATTGGGCATAAAAATGCCAGGAAAATCAGGAGAGGGGTATCTATAGACCACCTGAGGGATGTTCAGTTGGAGGAATCCCCAAAAGTAGAGAAGAAAATAAGTATGTAGAAAATAAACTTATTGATGAAATAAATAAAGCAATGACAAGCAATATTATTATTGTTGGAGATTTCAATTATGGGAATATAGACTGGGAAATATTACAAACACCAGAAAGTAATGAGAGATTCTTAGACTGTATAATTGAGAATGGTTTAACCCAGTTAGTAAAGGAGCCAACCAGGGCCAATGCCATTCTAGATTTAATTCTAACAAATAATCCAGATACCATCCAGGATATCTCAGTTTCAGAAACACTAGGTTCAGGTGATCATTGTATCCTTCGGTTTAATATTGTTTGTAATTCAAGACCTAGTAAAAATAAAGTAGAAGTCCCAGATTTCAAAAGAGGAAATATAAATGGACTAGTAAATGATCTGTGTCTAATAAATTGGACAGATACTCTACAGGGTAATTCCAGGACAAATAGACAAATGAAAGTGCCAAATGTACACTCCACCATCTCCAAAATTCATGAAACTTGGTGTGAGAGTTGGTTTTGGTCCAAATTACAAAAATCTGAATTTTTTTGAAAATTGGTTAAGTTGGTCAAATTTTATGGCTTGACCAAATTTTGGCCAAATGAAAAAACCAACAATTTTCAAACGTAAATATCTCAGCTGCTAATTGTGGTAGCATAATAAGTCTTAAATGATAAAATATGTAAAATTAACTGTAGTTTCTAAATATGTATCATTTTTTTAGGGTAACAAAAATAAAATTATGATTTTTTGGAAAACATTTTAATTTTTTTTTTTTTGCGATTTGGCAGCGAAGATATCATTTTTTGAAAAAAAGACCAAGAATAAAAGAATTTTATTTGATGTATGTACACCATAATAACTAATAAAAAGTCAGCTTATAGTTTATTATAAGGCTCAAAACTGAGTTTGAAATTAAGTAATAAAAATTTTTTTCAGACGACGAAGATTTATTACAGACTTGTTGGTCCAAAAAAAGACAATTTTCAATTCATATAAAAAATACATGTAGATAAACCAAAGGAGAAAAAATCTTTTAAAATATATATACAATGTACATACATAACCTCTCTTATATTTAGGGACAGAATATATTGACAATAATAATGTTTAATTTATAAAGCGCTTATCAGAGTATAAAATACTCTTCCTAATACTACACGTACACAAGTCTTTGAGAATGAATTAAGAGACAGTATTCTCATCCAGTGAATCCAAATTTTAGACACTAATAATATAATAATAAGAAAAAAGAATTTGAAAAGATTTTTATAACTATTAAGTAGATACACAAATCTTAGATAAAAATTTTAGAAATATTATATAGACACTCTTAAATAGTATACATTTGATAGAATTTATTTTATCTTCTTTGAAAAGTTATTTAATTCTTGAAGCGGAAAAATGTATTGTATTCTTGTTCCTCCTCGTAAACTTGCTTCAATACTCCCAAATATATTTTGTTGGAACGTGACAAACATCATCTTGCGCAGAAAAAACGTATGAGGGACATACGCCCGAAGGATGGAGAAATTTTATCAGAAAATCATCATATTCACAATCAAAGGACTGGACTAATCCGAGCCATAGTTTATTTTCATACATACAACCCACAAAAGAGCCTGTTTCAATTTCGCGTTGAGAGACAGTATTATGTTCTTGATCCGAAGCAGAAACTCTAATGAGCTCTCTTATTTCTACTGACTGTGCACTCTGAGAGAGTGGATAAACCTTCAACAAATTCTTGGAAATTGGGACAAAGCGATGTAATTGTTGAGTACCTTTGATAGAAGTAATAGGTTCACTCAGATGTTTTTGCAAAGAAAGCTCTACATCTACAACTTCTGCCTCAGAGACGTAAAAAAAGTCAATAGCGGTTAGGAATTCTTGAGAGCAGAAATTGTAGAAGTCCTCAGCTGTTAAGATTTGATGGTCGAGAGGCCGTCATAAGCTTTCTCTGCTGACTGCTCTTTTTACCATTCCGCCAATACCGTTGCAGGCATTCTTCCCGTGGGATGTCGCGAAAAAATTCCACTCAGCATGAATTTTGAAGTCTTTGAAATGATGGTATAAATTTAGAAAATTTGTTTTATTCTTATACTGAGCCGCGCATCCATCTGTGAAATAATGAATTTTAGTTAGGTTTGAATTTTGTTGTTGGATGCACAGGATTAATTTTTTGAGAAAACTATGAACCAGAATTTTATCATGCCTGCGACGGTTTGAAACGAAGCAGTAACTTTTGCAAATTAGTTTTCCTGCATTGTTTTTGGAATAATAAATGAATGGGTGCACTGTACATTGCGAGTTCTCCCAATGAAACCCCTGGGCACAATCTTGTACGATGAATGAGAAGTTTTCCGCGAAATCACCCACCAAAACACCTTCATTTTTGGGCAGAGTTTCTTTTAGATTTTTAAAGTAACTCGACTGACATTTATTCGTGAAGTGGTGTCTTGTCAGTTGTGCAATTTTTTTGGCGAGTGATTCCACGTATTCCTCTGGAGTTTCGGTGATATCTTTTAACATACAGTGATCGACGGACACCCATTGTTTATATTTTCTCTCTTCCATCGCCATGAAGTCCAAACTTTCCAAATAATTTTTGATTCTGACCTCTCACGGGCATCTTTTGCATCGGTGCATCATACAATCTTCATTGTCCATGCCGCAGATGGATAAAGACATTAATTTTTTGTAGTCTAAATCGTTAATGCCTAATGCTGATATTTGTAGTTTCGGATTTTGGTGATGCGTACATACGCAGACACTGAGTTCCGCTTTGTCCCGCAAGCACGCACCATGAGTCGAAGATGAGCAAAGGTACTAAAGCCTATTTTAGGATTTTCATCATTTTTTACATATTCAGCATATAACTCTTTCAAGTTACACAATACCAGTCTTTTTTATTTTTTTATTTTTTCACCCTCTTCATTTATTGCAAACTTATAATCTTTGATTCCCGGGCACATCCTACTATATTCGTCATTTTCATAAAACTCCCGAATTATTTTTTTCATTTCAGCTGTGATGACCTTCCCTTTCGTCATGTTTGGAATGTTAGGAAGAATCCCAAACTGCTTTTGAAGATTGCGGCTCTTACGCACCATATACTTTGTTGCTCCAATGAAGTCAGCAGTTTTTTCAATGGGATAGGGATACAATGATAGTATTTGTAACCTAAGATTGCGATCGTTACTTGCTTGAAATTTCTCCTTTAATTCTTCCATAACCTTTTGATACCTGAAATAAAGTGTATTTGACATTAAGTTTAGGAGGGTTCCAGCACAGGTGAAGCAAAAAATTTTCATTTTGACACCCGACCATCTCAGATCTTGCTTATTTTTGGTGTATAAGGTAAGTTTGTGCAAGAAAGCCAGCTGTGAAAGTTTCAGCTTTCTACGACCATTACTTCATGAGTTATGAAGGTCAGAAAAATCAAGGTTAAGGTCAAAATAGCTCAAGGTCGGCATCTTTGGATGCACCTCACACATTCACTAATTATCATAACCATATGAAACTATATGTTTTTGGACTCAGAATGAGCTGTAGAATCCAAAAACGCAATGGAATCAGCAATAGGAGAACAAATAAAAATGTTCACCCTTTTTCAAGGAACGAATTGACCTTTTGACCTTGAAGTTCACACATTTTAGGGAAACATTTCTTTACACAAAATGAAGTTCCATCATTGCACTTTTAATATAAACAATAAAAATGTATCTTATTCACCAACTATACTGTCTTAAAGAATTTTTCAAATTGGCTATTTTTCAAATTTCTGGCAAAATCGCCATATGTACCGTATATGCATATATGTACTGTTAAAATCTAGAGATATTCATTATTTAAACTACTTAAGCAAAAATAAATATTAGAAACGTGATACAAAATCACTTAGATATAAGCTAGGTACCATAGGTATAACTATGATATAGATCTCTATTTTATTGTGGTCTCCTCCACCCCTACAACCACACCATTCCACCCTTAGAAATATTTTACTTTTTTTTATAATTACTTTTATTAATAATACATTAATACAAACATATATATATAGGAGTATCATATAAAATAGGAGTAAAAAAGGAGTATCATATTATGTAGACCTATATTCTATAGATACATATTAAACTAGAGCTCTGTACACTTTCGACTCAAGAACAGGAAACTGTGGCAAACAGGTCTGCATGATTACCCTCAGCTGTTAGCATCTCATGATCATCAAAGGCATACTGAATTATTCTTGAACCTGCTGTCAATGATGGAGCAGTCATTGTCTGGATAATATCAGATGATAACATCCAACATGAGTCAGGACGAGAAGGGAAACTATGTTTAGAACGTCTTCCATGTGGAGACATAAAATTGACCTTATAATCACTAAATTCTTCTGATACTTCAACCACTAATCCAAACCAAATTTTATTATCATAGTTACAAGCTACATATACCCGAACTTGTATATCTTCAGTTGAAATGTGCTTTTGCTCATGTAAATTATCTTTAAACGATGGATGCACAACTGTCATAATTTTTGTAGGACCTGAGGAAATCTCACCAACCTCCAACTGGGTATGACTAATAGGCACAAATCTATGAAATCTATGAGTACCTGGGATGGTTACAGAATTTTTATATCTATTTTCCAGGAATTCAGTTGTCTGCTGGACATTTTGTTTCGATAAGAATACAAATTTTGTGCTGGTATCTTTCTCATCCAGAAATTTCATCATGTCAAGTGGTGTCAGAATTTGGTCTTTAAATGTACATTGAAGACTGGCACGAGCCGTCATTCTTTTTGCTGTGCCTCCGACTAGGGCTGTGCCGGATACCACTATCCGGCAGGATATCCGGCCGGATAACAGCTATTATCCGGTATCCTGTATCCGGCCGGATAGATGTCAGTATCCGGCCGGATAGCCGGATATTTATGATAGTCTTTTTTGTAATGGGAATACCATCTGGGCCCGCCCCTTTCCAATCTTAGCTTGCATAGCCTTTAGCTAGCAAAAGTTGAATATAGTTGTACAAAAATCTAAAATTAAAATAATTGATAAATAAGCATGTACCACTACTAGTATGTAACTATATTAACACTGCTAAAAAGGCAAAATGTTTGGTCCAGCTAAAAGTGTGACGCATAGCTAAGATCCCAGCTTCCCTTACTTTTTAATTTTTTTTTATTTTTTATTTTTATATATATTGCAAATTACAATATGAAAAAATATGAATTAGCGAAACCTTTTATTAAGATTTGAGATATAAAAATAAAACATATAGCCTAATCAAATATACCAGTAAGGTAAGTGAAATTATTAAAATAGCAAAACCTTAAAAAGTAAAAACTCACATTAAACAATAAAAATTAATACTATGTTCAAGACACTAGATTCACAAGTTTAAATCAAATTTTTGTCCATTGTGATGGATAAAAAGAAGCATCTCCCCTCGCTTTGGTAGCAAAGTACTTCTTTTTCTTCAAAAATATTTCTGTATTCGGAAAACATTCTTTCTGAGAAAACTGAAGATGCTTGTGTCACTAGCCATTTTAGAGCAATTTTCTTGAGAGATGGAAAGGATTCTTCATTTTTCCAAATTTCAAGTGGAGATAGTCGTCTGTCTGATATGGTTTTTTTTGCATATTGCTCAATTTCCTCTGCTATTTCTGCGAATGAAGCCATCTTACGGCTTTTTTTAAACTTTTTCTCACCAGGTATCTTTTCTGAATTTTCTTGTTAGTTCCCTGAAACAAGCAGAGAGTGGATCATCATCAAACTTTGCCTTTTTTCTTCCTGTTGAGGAGGAAGAAGAATTAGAATCGTCGCTGCTGTGAGCCTGTTCTTCAAAATATTTATCTCTAATTTTCTCTAGGTTGTTTATTTCATTTATTTCTTCAATTAACCATGTCTTAATATTTTCCTTTTGTTGATCTTTGAAAAACAAAAATTTAAGTCGTGGATCAATGACAGTTGCTAGAGCATACTTCCGATTTGTTAAGACATTTAGACACTTTCTTTTTTCATTGCTTTCATTGGCAAAAAATCGTGACCGCAATGACTTCAACAGTTCATCTTTTGTAGTTTGGACTCCTTGATCATCCTGGCCAATTTTTGAAAGAAACCTTTCAAGCGCGCACATGTTTGGGATAATAGTAGAGAGTAAACTATATTCTGTACTCATTTCTTGGGTGAGTTTAAAAAATGGCTGTAAAAGCTTTAAAAGATTTTCAATCAAGTGCCACTCATTAGATGAAATAAGTAATTCACTATGATCAGCAAGGTATATTTGAACTGATTTTTTCAACTTAACCATACGTTCTAGCATCAAATAAGATGAGTTCCAGCACGTTAAAACATCTTGTACCAATAGAAGAGGAACATGACCCTGTTGTGTTTGGAGAGCTTTAAATTCAGAAGTAGCCAGTGGGGAGTGGTTAAAATGTGTCACTAAACATCGACACTTTGCCAAAAGATCTTTTATAGATCATTGAGCCATTAATGCATCATTCACCACTAGCTGTAGCAAATGAATTGAACAGTGAACAGAAGGTATTTCCGCAAGGTCACATCCCAAAGCTATGTTAGAAGCTCCATCTCTGACCAATATATTACGCCTTGATCTGTCAATATTCCATGATTGCCACATAGATTGCAATTTGTCCGCTATATTAATTCCTGTATGCGATCCTGAAAAATGAGCTGAATGCAATACTGCATTACAATGAGTGTAGTCATTCATGATCCAATGACCTGACAAGGAAATGAATGATTCATTTGAAGAAGAGCAGGTCCAAATATCGGAAGTGAAGCTAATGTATTTCCCTTCTTTCAATTTATTCATAACAATTTCTTTGAGTTCTTCATAGATTTTGGGTATGACTTTTTCTGAAAAATATGTTCGATTTGGTAGCAAATACCTTGGCTGTACGTGGGCCATCAGTCCTATAAAGCCATCTTGTTCAACTAAACTAAAAGGATGGTTGTCCAGTGCCATCATTAATCCTATCTTTTTATGTAAAGCTTGAGCTTTTGAGTCATTTATATCCCATAATTTCTTAAAGGAAAAACTTTCTTCTAACGTGAGTTGCTTTTCCATGGCAACTAATTTTTTCTCCTTCAGAGCCATTGAGGTGGTCGCTATAGGTTGATTTTGATTTTCAGATGATTTGTTAAGTTGAGACACTTCTTTATATTCTTTTGAATGCAGCATCTTTGCATGATTGTGCAAAGGTTTTGTGCTATAGCACCTAGCACCCAATTTCTCTGATCCCCTTTTAATCTGTTTGGAACATAGGGAGCAAATAGCTATCGTTGGATTAGTCTCATGTATTGTAAATATTTTCCAAATAAAACTAGCCATTTTAGGGGGTAAATAATGTTAAAATATTGCTGTAAGCCTATAACTAATACTAACTAGCTATATAGCTATATGATTTAGGCAATGAAACAATCCTGAAAAGGATAAAATATAGGTAATTAGTAAAGTTATTGAAAGATAGCTATAATTTACATCAAATAGTGATTAAAATTTGATAGTATAGTCAATTAGTCAAGTAATAGCTAAATAATAATATATAAAAAATTATGAATTATTTGAATGATATTATCCGGTATCTGGCCGGATATTTTTGTTATTATCCGGCTATCCGGTATCCAGCCGGATAGTAAAAAATACTATCCGGCACACCCCTACCTCCGACTCCATCACAAGCACTTTTGCCATGTGAAGTTGCAAAAAAGTGCCATTCAGCATCCAGTCCAAAGTCCTCTTTGTGGCGACACAAATTGGTGAAGTTATATTTATTCTTATACTGCCCTCCGCAACCATCAGTAAAGTAATGAATCTTCCGCAGACCTGAGCTCTCTTCTTTTATCATGGGGATCAGTTGCTTTAAGAACGCAAAGACAAGGTTTGTACTATGTTTCATGTCATCAGAAATGAAACAATAACTTTTAACTTTAATTTCAACATCATTTTCATTTACTTTATAGTAGAACACAAATGGATGAACTGTTGCCTGACTATTTTCCCAATGGTAACCTTGTGCAGCATCTTGTACAATAAATGAGTAGTTTTCAGAGAAGTCTCCTAGGAGAATACCTTCAGTGACCATCAGATTAGCTTTGTTTTTTAGGAAACTTGCTTGTGCATCAGCCACATAAGTGTGTCTTGTTAGTGCACAAATTCTAGTTGCCAAAGACTTAATGAAGTTTTCAAGGGATTCACCGATGTTAATAAGGGTTGTCCGATCCGTGGAAGTCCACTGCTTGTATGTAATTATGGTGCTGACTGCATCCTGAACAGATTCCAATCCTTCAAGGAATGCAATAACACCTTCTTCTCCTGGACACAATGCACATTTTTGTAGCATACACTCTTCCTTTTCACTGTCACAAACTGCATAGAGAATGAGGTCTTTATATGATAGTTGTTTTTCCCCAAAGCTGATAGCTGAAGTTTGGGATTTTGGTGGTAGGTACAGACACACACAGTGTGTGTTCCTCCAGCTCCTGCCAAGACACACCACTTGGGTCTCAATGCAGCAAATGATGAGAAACCTATTTTTGGATTAGTGTCATTTGCCTTGAAAACAGCGAAAATCTCACGTAAATTACCAAGCACCAATCATTTCTGCTGTAGTTGCTTCTCTCCTTCATGATTCCTAATTGATAGACAATCCTTCTTGCCTGGACATATTCTGCTTATTTCATCTGATTCATAGAAAGTGCACACTGCTTCCTTCTCTTTCTTTGTTATAACCCGACCTTTGCTAATATGTGGAACTTCTGGTAATATGCCATGTTCTTTCTTTATTTTGCAGCTGGTTGAAACCATTCTTGTAGATGCATTGAAGAAAGATGCTGTTCTGTGTATGGTGAGAGTGTTAGTATTTGAATCTTCCTCTTGTAGTCAGTCGTCTCACTGAAGGCATTCTTGAGTGCTTGCATCACTCCTGCATACCTGCGAAAATGATATACATGTTTGAGTAAATTTATATGCAAACATATGATCTATATATAGGCTTAGTATACTTTAATGAAGGTACTACAGATATATACAGTACTCACAAATTATTGTCATCCATTTTAGATTGCTTTTCTTCACTTTCTTGTGTAAAACTTGTCATATGAAGTTTCTAGCTTTCTCTTCAGGGATGTTGATGCCATTTCAAATTTTGTTTCAGCCTTTGAAGATCTCCCTTTTCGTGACAGACCCTCTGAAAAACAAATAAAATAAATTGTTAACTTTTTTTAATCAACTGTAGGCCTATAGATGTACATGTACATTACATATGAATTTGGTAAATACCGTATATATAATCATAACTGTATTGATCTTCATTATATAAATTGATATGCATACATCTGAATTTGCCAAATATATAAAGGTTGTAATGTTCATACATGTAGTTATATATGATGTTTTGTTGCTATAATATCTACATAAATTAACACTTTAAAAATACTTAAACTTACTTGTCTTCACTGGTGTCACATTCAGCATTGGAAGAATTGTGTCTAAATCTCCTTGGAAATCTTCAAACATTATTTCAGTAGTACACCCATAGGCAGAGGAACGTTTTCTGTGGCAGTGGCATCAGTGTCTGAGTTCGAATCTGAGACAATATCAGAGACTTTTTTGTCTTCAGCTTTGATTTTATTGATATCATTAACACAATTTTTACAAATGTAATCTCCATATATTAATCCATGAATTCCTTGCAGTGTATTACGGACTGGCACAAGTGCTTTTTCGATCTTCTTCTTATGTTTTCTAAGAGGATCAGCACAAACTTTTCTACCCATCTTGTTTATCTGTAAGAAAGGCATAAAATAAGTAATTAATTTATGTTCACAAAATATATTATTTAACAGTACAGTACATATATGCATATACATATGGCGATTTTGCCAGAAATTTGAAAAATAGCCAATTTGAAAAATTCTTTAAGACAGTATAGATGGTGAATAAGATACATTTTTATTGTTTATATTAAAAGTGCAATGGTGGAACTTCATTTTGTGTAAAGAAATGTTTCCCCAAAATGTGTGAACTTCAAGGTCAAAGGGTCAATTCGTTCCTTGAAAAAGGGTGAACATTTTTATTTGTTCTCCTATTGCTGTTTTCATTGCATTTTTGGATTCTACAGCTCATTCTGAGTCCAAAAACATATAGTTTCATATGGTTACGATAATTAGTGAATGTGTGAGGTGCATCCAAAGATGCCGACCTTGAGCTATTTTGACCTTAACCTTGATTTTTCTGACCTTCATAACTCGATATGTGAAACCCCTCCTCGAATACTGTATTCAATTTAATAGTCCCTATTTGATACAAGATATTGAAAAACACGAAAAAGTACAGAAATGAGCAACAAGAATGATCCCCTCTCTAAGACAATTGACATATAAGGAAAGACTGGCATATCTAAACATGTTCTCATTAAAAAGGAGGAGGTTAAGGGGTGATATAGAGGTGTTTAAATGATAAAAGGGCTGGATAAGATAGATTTTGAGTCTCTTCATTAAAGATCATAATAACCAGACTAGAGGTCATAGTATGAAATTATTTAAGCCAAGATGTAGAACAAATTTAAGAAAACATAGTTTTACAAATAGAGTAATTAAGTTTTGGAACAGTCTGACAGAAGTAGTGACTTCAGATACACTTGATTCTTTCAAAAGAAGGTTGGATAGTTTGATGTCTGCAAGGGACATCTGGTGATAGTGTTTAAGCCCATTTTTACTGCATGAATGGTACTAGTTTATTTCATATACAGGGTGTCCCAGAATTAACTATCTATTTCAATGAAATTGGACAAATTTTTTAAAAACACACTTTTATTTATGTTTATCATGTTTAATATATGTTAAAAATGTATAAATTTCTAAATTTTTTTCATAATTTTATTTTCATAATTTTTTTATTATCTGGTCCAATGAAAGACTGTCTGAAGTCATAGAATGGCAAAGAGACTCTCCAAAAGTTAACGTGTGGCTTGGAATGACCAAATCCAAAATTTATGGCCCATTCTTCTTTGCGGAAGCAACTGTAACAGGTAGCTACCATCTACCTTGATATGCTTTAGCAGTTTCTCAAACCACAGCTTCTTGATGATGGCATTCTTGATAATGTTGTGTTTCAACAAGATGGAGCACCATAAATTTTGGATTTGGTCATTCCAAGCCACACGTTAACTTTTGGAGAGTCTCTTTGCCATTCTATGACTTCAGACGGTCTTTCATTGGACCAGATAATGAAAAAATTATGAAAATAAAATTATGAAAAAAACTTAGAAATTTATACATTTTTAACACATATTAAATATGATAAACATAAATAAGTGTGTTTTTAAAAAATTTGTTCAATTTCATTGAAATAGATAGTTAATTCTGGGACACCCTGTATATTATGTGCATTTAGGTGATAGATCCCACAGCTCAACACAAGGTTGTAGGATATAGGGAGGGAGTATCTTGGGTTAGGGGATACTCTCTGTCCTTATACACCCCATTTAAAGAGATTCCTCTGCTGAGCGGTGCTCCCCATAGTATTGTGAGGTATTGAAAAACTCTGATCTTCCTAAGTATATATATTGTAATATATATAGTTGTAAATTGTAACTTGGTCCGCAATTGATATGGACTGCGACTTATTTTTGGTTGGCAAGGTACTGGTATTGATGGATACCGTAATGAAATTGACTGGATTCTTTGGATCTGATATATTTGCATGTCAGTTATAAATAGATATAGAATGTAACATATTTGTGGATAGTAGCCTATTATGACTTTGATCCTCTGGATCCAGAGATTCTATCTTTAGTTTTAAATTGACAATTAATTAGTTGGTTCTTTTACATTATCCTCCCAACAGTAATTTTTTTATATAATGTTGGTTTGGTTCATAAATTTATAGTATTACACCCATCTCCCTTTGGAGGTGAAATTTATGTTTTTCCTATGGTTTTTAATGTGTTTTGAACGAATCTGACCTTCAAAACTGTCGGAAATGACTCGTTTTTGAGATCCCCCCCCCCCCAGCTGGCAATGTGGGGGAAATTACAGAAAACAAGTCATTTCCGACAGTTTTGAAGATCAGATTCGTTCAAAACATCAAAAACCATAGGAAAAACAAATTTCACCTTCAAAATTGACCTGACCTGACCTAACCTAACCTAACCTGACCTAAAAGAAAAATAGGAATTACCTTTAAAATCTAAGACAGAATAATCACAGTACCGTCTTTTCTTCGTTTTAAGCACAATGTAACTTTTTCTACAATGCCACAGTTTCTGGTCTTGACAATATGTACACTCCGTTTTATAATGTGGACACTTCACTACTGTCGGTAGAACACCATGAGCACGCAGAAACTCAAACACTTTTTTCTAAATTTTCATAGAAAGCGACAATACAGCGGTAATAATCGAATGAACACATGTCACACGAAGCCATTCCAGTAGCAAACTAATTCAAATTCGAAATGGATGGAGCGCTCTGATTGGGCAGACATGTGACGTCAACACAAACGAACGCATGAATGTACGAACACACACTAGATACACACCAAAAAAATGTTTATATTCGAAAATGAAGCATTTGCGACGGAAACGCTATAGAAGAAAAGTGTCTTAGAATTAAAAAATCTACCTAATCTATACTATAATAAGAGAGCTGTCCGTCCGTCTGTCTGTCTGTCCATCCGTCACACTTTCAGAAATTGAGAGAAAAAATTGTGAGAAAAAAATTCAGAAATTGTATTACAGGTGAAAATGTGAAGCTCAAGATTTTCATGACTGTGTTCTTTTCTGTAGTTTAGCAATGGGGGAAGGGTGAGGGTGAGGGGAAGGGTTGGGGTGGGTGGAAGGGTGGGGGTGGGGGTAATAGGGGAGGGGTGGGGGTAATGGGGGAGGGGGTTAGCCCCCAAGTTGTATGAATGGGGGTGAGGAGGTTTTGGGAGATACCAGATTCAGAAATGTTGACACAATGTGAAGCTCAAAATTTTCACGGCTGGGTTCTTTTTTTGTAGTTTAGCCTGTCTAACCATCAGCAAAGTGATGGGAACTGTACTAGTGAATATATAGTAATTGCTGGGCATTAGACGGGTGTAATACTATAATAATACTGTTTGGTTTTGGTTATGGTACTTTATTTTCCTTCCATTATAAAAAAAATTAGTGTTGGGATTAGGTTAGGTTAGGTTTGGTTAGGTTAAAAACAGCCTGCCGCAAGTGTTTTGCTAACGTACTTTATTTTCCTTCCATTATAAAAAAAAATTAGTGTTGGGAGGATAATGCAAAAGTACCAATTAGTTTTGTAAAAATTGGGTGTTGCCAATGTACATTGTACAGGCAGATTTTACATAGTGGAGCCACCTCGATGGGCCGAAGTGGCCTCTAGTGTGCCCACTATAAAAATTTCTTATGTTCTTAACAGAGACATCAACCTTGAAGTACGAAAATCCGTGAGATTTTGCCTGTGCCTGATTTTGATAACTGAAAACATATCCCACATAAGGGAGTTTGAGACTTAAAATGCGTGAGAGTTGACATGTCTGGGTAAGGCTTGAAAAAAGTGCTATCTCAGACTAGTGGGCCCTATGATTGATAGTGTAACTAATGAGAGATTAATGCAACAGTTAGACTAGAAACTGAGTCAAGTACAGGAAATAGGTACAAATGCAAGTTATAGTAAGGTTGAGCCTAAACCTAGCTCTAGTGTTAGTGACAGGGATGTAGGCCCAGTAAATATTCGTTTTAGCACATGACCTGGACTTTGGCATGAAAATTGGTTTTCCTGGTGTACGGTATTTCACTGTGTTTTGTGCGAATCTGACCTTCATTTCTTATGTAAATGAGCAATTGTCTTTCCTTGTGAACAGACGTGTTTTATCGAGTGTCCAAGTGTTATCAATTGAATAAGTGGTTTTCGTTGAAGTGTTTTAAAAAAAGTGTTCCGTGCATTCTTAACTAAATTACTTCGTGCTACTAATCATTCATTAACGAATATATTTCATTTATTGACGTTATTCAGTACTATATTATTTGATCAAACCAAGGCTAGTCTTGTTCTGTGTTTCAGGAACGTGGTAGACCTACGTTGTAATTTATTAATTTCCAAACGCTCGCTTTTTTTTTTTGTTGTTGTTGTTCAACTAATTAAAAGCATGGCACCCCCGTCAAGTACTTGCAGTCGCTGTGAAGGGAAATTTGCTGCTTACGCGTTTACAATGGCTAATAATAATGATCAGTTAGTTTGCAGGTGGTGCTCAAGCATGGAAGTGCTGAGGAACGAGTTAGAACGTGAGAAGGAGGCCAGGGTGAGACTTGAAGAAAGCGTGATGCTTTTGACGGCAAAATTAGAATCCCTTGAGACTCCAGTTACGACCACTCCTGCCTCAGTTTCTACTAATAATATAAATAGCCCTCTCTCTTCCCCTAGTTCCCAACCCTTCGTTCGAGTGCGAACTGGAGCCCCATTGAGAAAAGCAAAGACCTGTCTACCAGTAATAACAAGCAATAAGTTTTCTGTTTTAGGTTTCGAAGATGCTGATGAACCGGAAATACGACTCGTTGGCGATTCCATTGTTCGAGGGCAGCTCGAGGAATTCTGTGGGAGAAACCCTCGTCGTAGGCGCCGTTACTGCTACCCTGGTGCAAGGGTGGAGGATATAACTAATAGTGTTGACCATTTTACAGACGGTACCACCGAGGACACAACGTATGTTATTCATGTCGGTACTAATAACGTTTTAAATTCTAGATCGGAAGAACTGCTGGCTAGGTACAGGGACTTATTAGAGCGATTAAAGGAGAAAACTAATAAGATTGTTTTAACAGGTATACTTCCTCGAATTATCCAACGAAGCGATTTCTACAGCAAGGCGACCTATATTAACAATAACCTAAAGTCTCTTTGCCAACAGGAAGGAGTGCATTTTGCAAATTTTTGGAACAGTTTCTACGGCAGGAGAGACTTGTTCCTCGAAGATGGACTTCATCTTAATGAAGTTGGAGCTGCGCGTTTAGGAAGACTATTTCATAATACTGTCTCTTCTTTTCAGGCTGCCGTAACCCGAACGGTCCCAGCGTAAATTCCACAAATTTCCCCCGCGCTCGCGAAGGTGTCGCAATTACAAACAATTTGAAGGTTCTATCCTTAAATGCTCGTAGCCTACGAAATAAAATAAACGAATTTTTTTCTTTAATTGCTTGTAAAGACTATGATTTAATTGCGATAAATGAATCGTGGCTTAGCACTGAAACACGTGACTTTGTAGGGGAGTATCAAATTAAAGGTTATAGACTTTTTGTTAAAAACAGAATAGGTAGGCGAGGAGGCGGTGTTATGTTGTATATCAAAGATAATATTGCGAACGTTATAGAAGTAAAGCACTCAATTCCAGAACCGATAGATTCGACTATAGCAGAACTTAAATTGAACGATTTCAAACTTCTTGTTGCGGTTATATATAGGCCCCCAAATCAAACAGCTGATACGGACGAAGCGTTATATCGTGAACTAAAGAGAATAATCGGTAGTGAGCAGGCTTTAGTTATGGGTGACTTTAATTGCGCCAACGTGAATTACGATACAATGCAGGGAGACGCGGAAGGTAATCGTTTAGTTAATTTTCTCGAGGATAGCTTTCTTATTCAAAAGGTTGGGGAACCTACGAGGTTGGACAGTATTTTAGATTTAGTAATAACTACGGATGATAGGCTAATTACTGATCTTCAAGTAATAGAACCGTTGAGCAATAGCGATCACAATATGGTAGAGTTTGTCCTCTCAGTAAGTCACTCGAAACCAACTAACTCGACTAAAATTCCTAACTTCCAGCCAGGGCCGGATTAACCATTAAGCAAAATAAGCCCGTGCTTAGGGCATCAAGGGAAGGGGGGCACTACAGAAATTTTCCATTGTCGGATTTACCATGGATTTATTATACTATTATAATCGCGGCTTATAGCCTATAAGCTGTTGAAAACTTAATTATATATATTCATATATAGTATTTATTTTTTTTCATTGTTTGAATTTGTAGTGAACAACAACCCTTTTGAGAGAATAAATATATTTCGTTGTAATCACACACTTTACGCTTTGCGTTATTATTTTGTTTATATCAAATCTTTGAGCGCCATATTAAAAATACATATAGATTAAATATTTTCGTGTGCTATAGGAAGTTATTCTGAACGTGTGATTTGTGCATATAATATTAAATTATATTTTACATAATCATTTGGTATTGTTTTACAGAAAGATTTAGGTTTATAGAATTGTAATATAAATTAATATTAAAATAAAAGAAACTATAAACTCTCTATATTGCTGTTGTATCAAGTGATGTTTATCACGGCCATTATAATAATAAGATATACTGACCTAAGTTAATTAGCGTTGAAGAAGTTTATCTGTTGCTCTCTCTCTCTCTAGGGTAAGTCTATGAAGTGTACTTTATTTGTATATATAACAATATTTTATCATGCACGTATCTTTATTTTATAATTTATTTATCTATTGTCATAACAGTATAAAAGAATTTAGATTGTAATAACCAGAGTGAATAATTTGTAATGTATATATAACATCAAACGTAGTTAGGACAATTTAGGCCCTAAGCAAATGTTCATATTTCCTATAATTAAATATTGTGTTTTAAATAAATAAATAAATGTAAATATAAAATGTGGCTCGTTAATAGTGAAATGTTAATATTGATATTTTTATAGATTGCGTATTATTAATTCTAATGTTAAGTATTTTATAGGTTTCGGTTCCTTCTTTTGGTTCCTTCTTTCGATTTGATTTGTATTCAACATTTCGAGTTGATAATTCGGTTGAGTTATATTTAATTGCCACTTATATTTAAATTGCCACTTTGGTTGTGTACGGTTCCCATTTTGTCTTTCTGAGAATAAAAGAACAAAGCCAAGATTGTGATATGTGTAACTGTGTTGATTGCCACATAATATACAGATAAAATATTCTTTTTATTTCTGTATTTTACAGACCCCAAGAACCAAGATGAAACGTGTTCAGTTAAGTGGTGCACAAAAGCGAAAACTATCAAAAGAGAAACAAGAGAAGACTTTGGATTTAGAGTCCAAGACTGCAAAGCTGACTGATTTCTTCACACAAGTTCCACGACCACAACGTCAACATGATATACCGATTCTGAATCAAAACCAATCTCCGTCATCAGAAGTGGACACAAATACCACTTTGATCACTTCAAAATCAAAATATGATGACGTTGGAATCACCGAGGTGTCATCTAATAAGCAGGTTCATACCACATGTCTCACTACTGATTCACTTTGCCTGTAAATTCTCTTGATACCTCTACTGCAAATGTTGATTCAAGTTGCTTTACAAGACATTCTGGGGTTGAATAATTGCTGAAAATGAAAGTTTAGTGGACCATGGTGATGGTGGTGAAATGAATCAGTCTGCAGAAGATGAAGTAAATATAGCAAAAGATCCAGGGTTGTGGCTTGATTTCTCTGCTGATGATGTGGCTTATTGGATTGCTTGTGGACCCAGTGACTGTCAACACCACAATGGGCCATTTGACAAGTCTTACCGGCATTTCAGTAGTGGCAAACCAGCAAGATACTGTTCACAAAAACTTTTCGTTGGGACAAAAGCCAATGGTGAGAAATACAAGAGAGAGTGGTTATTGTATTCACCATCAACAGGATCAGTTTACTGTTATGTTTGTAAACTGTTTGCTCCTAAAAATGTCTCACATTTTGTTATAAGAGAAGGGTTCAGTGACTGGCGAAATACTATTGTAATTGATCATCATGAAAAAAACACTACTCACCGAGACTCTATGCTAACATACTTAACTCGCAGACAAGGTGCGGGGTTGGGACAACAGTTGGAAAAACAAATTCAGGAAGAGTGTGATTACTGGGAACATGTCTTGAGGCGTGTCATAGCTGTTATTTGTACGTTAGCTGAACGTGGCTTGTCTTTTCGAGGAACAGAAGAAAGATTTGGATCATTGCAGAATGGGAATTTTTTATGGCTGCTTGAGCTCATAAGCCGGTTTGATCCATTTTTAGCGGGTCACATTTTGAAATATGGAAATTCTGGCAAAGGAAATCCTTCTTACCTGTCCAAAACCATCTGTGAGGAACTCATTCAACTAATGGCTCAAAAGGTCCACGCACTCATTGTTGACGAAGTAAAATCTTCTGGTTATTTTAGTTTGTCAGTTGATTCAACACCAGATCTATCACATATCGATCAGTTAAGTGTTGTACTTAGGTACTTAAAAGATGGACAGCCTATTGAACGCTTTTTAACCTTTCTGAAAATGAAAAGCCATACTGGTGAGGAAATGGCAAATCAGGTGTTGCAGTACTTACGTGAAGTTTGTAAGCTAAACTTTTCAAAATGTAGGGGTCAATCTTACGACAACGCTGCCAACATGTCTGGGCGTTATAAGGGGATGCAGCAAAAAATTTTAGAAACAAACAAGTTTGCTATATATGTGCCCTGTGCAGCCCATTCACTAAATCTGGTAGGCCGAAGTGCTGTTGACTGCTGTCAAGAGGCGGTTAATTTCTTCTCTACAGTGCAGTTGCTCTATACCTTTTTTTTAGCCTCAACCAGCAGGTGGGAAATTCTTAAAGGTTGTATTGGAAATGAAAGTGTCTTAAAATCCCTCTCTGATACCAGATGGGAGGCACATGCTATGGCAATAGCAGCAATTTTGAAATCTTTCCTTAAAATTTTAGAAGCGTTAGAATGTATAGCTGAAGACCAGTCACAAAAGGGAGACACTAGAAGAGAAGCAAATAATATTGCAAATAAGATGCAAGAGCTAGAATTCGTTTTTATGTTGAATTTTTGGGATGAGATTTTGCAAAATTTTCATAGAGTAAGCAAAGTTCTATAGAATAAGGATGTGAACTTAAAAACATGTGCAGATCTGTATGGATCATTAGCTGACCAACTGTGCACTTCACGAGATGAATTTGAAAGATATGAAGCAGCTACAAAGGAAATGCTACCAGATGTTGATTACAAGGCAGCTCAAACTCGCAAACGTATCAGAAAGAAGGTACCCAATGACGGAGATGCACCAGAAGTATATCTGAATGCCAGAGATAAATTTCTTATCACCACCTTTTACACAATTGTTGACAAACTTGAAACTGAGATGAGAAGAAGAGGAGAGATATACAAAGAAATAGCAGGGAGATTTTCTTTTCTAAGTGATGTGCCACATAATGTCACCACTTCATCATCTACTGAAATTGAAAGGTATTCTCAGGGTTGTAAAAATGATTGATGCTTACCCAGAGGACTTGAACACTAATTTCTCTGCTGAGCTTCAGCAGTTTCACTCATATGTGTGCCATAAGTTCAGTGCAAAAAAAAATGTAAAAAACAAGATTCAGTCATGCTGAACTTTATAAAATAATTGTAGAAGACAATATTGAGTGTGCCTTCCCAAATGTAGAAATTGCCTTTCGTATATTTTTAACATTAATGGTCACAAATTGCTCAGCTGAGCGTTCATTTTCTCAGTTGAAGTATATTAAAAATACCAACAGAACAACTATGCAACAAGGCAGGCTGGATGCCTTATCTCTACTAAGTATAGAAGCAGATGTGTTACGTAAGATTAGTTTTGAGGATCTGATCAAAGACTTTGCAATTAAAAAAAAGTAGGAGAAAACTTTTCAAATATAAATGAAGTGGAAGTATACAAAAATAAACATTATTTTCCATCTTACTGTAAGTTTTGTTTCATTTCAAAAAATAAAATTTTATTTTATGGTTTATTTTTGTTTATATTTTGAATTACATATATATGGGGCACCAAAATCTTTTAAGTGCTTAGGGCCTCTAAAGGTCTTAATCCGGCCCTGCTTCCAGCACGCAGACTTTAGTAAATTTCGAAATAAATTTTCACACGTCAATTGGGAAAACGTAATGGGGAACTCCAACGCAAAACTAATGTGGGAATCGTTCGTAACGGTATTTAGGACTATAAATGAGGAATGTGTACCATACAAAATTAAGCGTGCGAAAGTAAACAACAAGCCCTTGTGGTTTACTTGTAGAGTAGGAGACATTATAAAGAGTAGAGATAGGGCTTATAGGCTATATAAGTGCGATAAAGATAATCTGTTGTTACGAAACAACTACATATCTCTAAGGCGTGAAGCTAACAGTGTAATAAAAAAGTCAAAACGCGAATTTGAAATCTCCATAGCTCGTGACGGTAAAGAAAACCCCAAGCGATTCTTTCAATACGTCAATAATAGAAGTCCAATAAAAAGTGTCTTAGGTCCATTAAAAAATGTAAATGGAGATCTAGTCTCTGAAAACAAGGAAATGGCTACCTTGCTAAACGAATTTTTTACGTCAGTTTTTACTATAGAAGATGTAACGAATATCCCTACGGTCATAGACATAATACCTTTTGATAATGGTAATATTTTGGATAATATTGTCGTTAGTGAAGGGGAAGTAATGCGCTATATTGATAAAATGAAAACGCGTAAATCACCGGGTCCGGATTCCATATATCCCATACAACTAAAAGAATTAAAAGATAGCATTGTTGTGCAGCTAACAAAGATTTTTAATGCGTCTATTTCTGAGGGGTGCGTACCAGATAATTTCAAGTTAGCAAACGTAACACCTATCTTTAAGAAAGGCGATAAAGGTGCGGCGGGAAATTATAGGCCAATCAGTTTAACGTCTGTTGTAGGTAAGCTTTTGGAATCAATAATTAGGGATCGTATAGTCGAACACTTAGAATACCATAAATTTGTTAGAAATACGCAGCACGGATTTAGGCGAAACAAATCTTGCTTAACTAATCTTTTAGAATTTTTCCAAAGCGTGGTTGACGATTATGATAGACATCGGGCGGTTGATGTAGTGTATTTAGATTTTCAAAAAGCATTTGACACCGTGCCGCACAAAAGACTCATTGAAAAAACTAAGGCTCATGGAATCAGGGGTGTAGTAATAAATTGGCTAGAAGAGTGGTTGCGAGGCAGGAAACAGAGGGTGGTCGTTGATGGAGCGGAGTCGTGCTGGGCTAATGTAGCGAGTGGCGTTCCTCAGGGTTCTGTATTGGGCCGCTTGCTTTTTCTTATATATATTAACGAGTTAGATGTCGGCCTAGTCAGTACAGTTTCAAAGTTTGTGGATGACACGAAGCTGGGTGGTAGGGCGATTAATGACGAAGATAGAGGTAAAATTCAGGAAGATCTGAATAAAATCGTTGATTGGTCAGTCACATGGCAAATGAGATTTAACGTTGATAAGTGCAAAATTGTGCATATAGGTTCGCGTAACGGTAAATTTGCGTATAGTATGTCAGGGAAAGATTTAACAAGCGTAGAGCAGGAAAAAGATTTAGGAGTTATAGTCAATGGTGATTTAAAAGTAGCGAAACAAAGTACAGCAGCGGTCAATAAGGCGAACAAAGTGTTAGGTTTTATAGCTCGAAATTTTGAGTACAAATCGCGCGATATTATAGTTCCACTTTATAAATCATTAGTTAGACCCCATTTGGAGTACGCGGTCCAATTTTGGAATCCGTATATGCGCAAAGATATAGACAAAATCGAAAGAGTTCAAAGACGAGCAACTAAGATGATTCCGTCGCTTAGGTCAAAGTCGTACGAGGATAGGCTTAAGGAGTTAAAATTGACAACACTCGAGACCAGGAGGTTAAGGGGTGATCTAATCCAGGTTTTCAAAATTATGAATGGGTTCGATAACGTAGATAGAGATAGCTTTTTCGAAATATCTCAATATAATAGGACTAGAAATAACGGGTGTAAGTTGACAAGTAGAAGGTTCGAGACAGCAGTTGCGAAAAACTTTTTTACGCATAGAATAGTAAATAGCTGGAATAGTTTGCCGGTAGAAGTAATTAGTAGCACGTCTATAAACATGTTTAAAAATCGATTAGACGCATATGTTGATAGAAAGGGTATAGTTTAAGGTAGTAAAATTAAGGCTTTCTGGGGATAGATCCCACAGCTCAACACAAGTGTTGTGGGATATAGGGAGGCAGCGTCTTGGGTTAGGGGATACTCTCTGTCCTTACACACCCCATTTAAAGAGATTCCTCTGCCGAGCGGTGCCCCCCATAGTACTGTGAGGTATTGAAAAACTCATGATCTTCACTTGCCCCACAAACACCTTTAAATGGGAGACCCAAAATGGGTGCACACACATTTCTACATTACTGTACAGTCTTTACAGCCACACCTACTCTTTTTCTCGTAAGTGTATATATTGTAATGTATATGATTGTAAATTTTGACTTGGTCCGCTATCGATATGGACCGTGACTTGATGGATACCGTAATGAAATTGACTGGATTCTTTGGATCCGATATATTTGCATGTTCTTTATAAATAGATATAGAGTGTAACATATTTGTGGATAGTAGTCTATTATGACTTGATCCTCTGGATCAGAGATTCTATCTTTAGTTTTAAATCGATAATTAATTAGTTTTAAATTGATAATTATTTAGTTTCGTAAAAATTGGTCGTTGCCAATTTGCCGGCAGTTTTTACATAAATTTCTTATGTTCTTGTGGTTCGGAACCCACGTAAAATTGTAGGTCCCCTCCGCCACCACGGAGGACATACACAATACACGAACACAGTTAGGTAGACCAGCCATGAGTGGATCCTAGGGTCTTTGTTGGTCTGAAACATTATAACATTATTATAACATTATATAACCCACCCCGACCCCACGATTATTCCAATGTCCTTGAAAACTTCTATATTGAAAATTTCATAAAAATCTGACCATAAATAAAGAAATTACACAGGGGGGGGGGGCTTTTGCTTTAGGTGCGCCAATTGAGTACCCCAACCTAACAGATTCAATTACATTAAAACAAAAAATTTGAAAGGTTAGGTTAATTGAATGCCCGGTTAGGTCAGTTGTATGCCCTTGACAATTGGTTAGGTTAAGTTGTGATATTTTCGTTAGTTTTAACGAAAATATCACGACTTAACCAGTCGGGTTAACTGGTTAACCAACTGGTTAACCAACTGGTTAATTTTCCTTAAAACTAATTAAAATATCACAACTTAACCTAACCAATTGTCAAGGGCATACAGTTGACCAAACTGGGCATTCAATTAACCTAACCTTTAAATTTCTTGTTTTAATGTAACTGAACTTGTTGGGTTGGGGTACTCAACTGCAATCTTGCCCTATAATCCTTTAATAATTTGTAAAAAACCAAACTTGGAGCACACCAGATAGTCTTTCTACTTCAAACATAACACACACACACACACACACACACACACACACACACACACACACACACACACACACGCCATAAAACGGCAGATACAACAGCTCCACATAGAAACAAAAAACAAACTTAAAGAAAAAAAAAGAAACATTTAGGGAATTCATAACAACACTAAACCACTCCACATATACATCCAGGAAAAACAAGACTATAAACAGCATTACCCACTCTAACAGCGGCATTCACACTTCACACGCGGTTATCTGTCGCAGCCAAAATAATATCCCAACATATACTCAACAAGCTAACATTCTATTTAATCACTAGGCAAAGATAAGTCACTTGAACAGAGACAACAACCAGAAACACACAGACAGATAAACAGCCAGACACAAGAAAACCTACAGACTCGACACAACCATTACACCCTTCAATACAGACAGGACCACCAACATCATCAAAAACATTAAGAATTCGAAGGCTACTAGACCATACAACATATCTAACATACACCTTAAACACTTGGGCCCACAGGGAATACTAACTCTCACAAACATCAACACATATTCATACCAACACTGTATTATTCCTAACATATGGAAACAAGGTAAAATTATTGCACTACTCAAACCAAACAAAAATCCAACAGAACCAGCTTCCTATAGACCCATTACTTTACTATGCACACCTTCCAAAGTAACAGAAAGACTAATCTTACAAATCACCAACCCACACATACCACTATCGCTTACTCAACATGGATTTAGATCTCACCACTCAACCACGACATTACTCACTAACCTCACGCAGCACATCATGGATGGCATCAACCCCAGACGACCAGCTCAACGTCCACTATTAGCAACAATAGACATTAGTAAAGCATTTGATGCTATCCCACGCTTCCCTCTCATAAACAAAATACTCAACACAAACATGCACAATAACACCTAAAGGTGGCTGAGCAACTATCTTTCAGGAAGATACACACATGTCACATTTAATGGCAAGTCATCCAAAAACAAGCTTTTTCCGAACGGGGTCCCTCAAGGCTCTGTTCTCTCACCAACACTGCTCAACTTATACATGCATGACATTCCAACACCCATAGATAACAAACTTGCCTTATCATCATATGCAGATGACATCACTCTAACATCCACCCACAACAACATCGACACCGCTACAAATAACCTACAAACATACATAAACAGTATACAAGACTGGCTCACACACAATAGACTCAAAGTAGCGCCCACAAAATCAACCATCACCTTGCTTACAAGCAACACAAAAGAACACCAGACAAATCCACAGCTTACACTAAACATCACCAACATTCCACATACTCACAAGATCAAAATACTTGGGGTCACATACAACACATCATTATCTTTTGCAAACCACATTCGGGACATTAAAAACAAATGTACGTCAAGACTTAACACGCTTAGGGTACTAACAGGCACAAACTTTGGACACCAGCAGGAAACAACATCACTCACATACAAACAATATATTCGCTCAGTTATGGACTATGCTAGCCCATGCTGGGCACCCATTATCTCAAACACACACATAAACACCTCACATACAATACAAAACAACGCACTTCGTATCATTACAGGATGTACTCAAACAACACCAATAGAACACCTGCACACAGAAATAAAAATACTGAAAGTTAGGGAACATTTAGAAATGAGGGGAGCCGCCCCAGCAACACAATTCATGGCAGCAGCGATAACTAACCCACAACACCCTTGCCACTACATGTACAATCATGCACTAACACTTCGCACCATTAAGGTAACACCAGAGAGATATTATAACCAACAACAACGACAACTTCAACTTCTAATTCCAAATGGCTGGAGGATTAGTGTTCGGTTAAGCTAGGTTAGGGGCCATTCAAAAATTAGGTAACGCTAGTTGTTTTGCTAAAACTTGTCACCCCCCACCCCAGGGGCGTCCACAGGATCAATTAAGTAAGGGGGCAGGGCACTTCCAAATACGGGGGGGGGGCACAATTATTTGCGAGACCTCTAGGAGGTTCCGGGGGCATGCTCCCCCGGGAAATTTTTTAAATTTACGTTGTCTGGGACAGCATTTCCTGCCTTCTGGAGGCAATTAGGAGGGCAAATTATAGGGCTTCAAATACTGGAAAATAAGGATTTTTTTTTAAACATCCTTTGTATGTCCATGATATTAGGGTGAAACCAGATACACAATAACTTGGTAGATATACAAGTTTATTATTCTTACATAATATACCTATAAATAATTGTCATGGGACTGAGAAGGTTATTGAAGACAGTATTCAGCTCTTTAAGTAATGTACAAGATATCCTTCCTAACGATCTCGTAGTCGCGTTCTCCACAACAAATTTTACATTTTAATTTTAATCACAGGATTTTCTCTTCATATCAACAATATGGGAAATTATACAATATTAATAATATATATAGTAACCAATTACTATCTTCAAATATTATGACTGGATTTTTGGTTTATGATAAAATTTATCCGTAAGCAGTTGACGAAAAAACGAGGGGGCACCATCGAAAAACAAGGGGGCTTGGCCCCCTGGTGCCCCCTCGTGTGGACGTCCCTGTCCCACCCCCTTATAATGTTTTGTAACAACGTTAAACCAGACACCCCCTATTAGGGGTTACATAACATCTTAGTGGGTGTCTCGTCTAGCGTTATGGAACGTTACAAGGGGATGGGGGTGTCAAGTTTTAGCAAAAATAGTGTTACATAATATTTGAATGGCCCCTGAGGTGAAGTTGAAATAAAGCTCTAAATATAAAAACAAATTATGCTAAAATAAAGTTTGTTTCCAGCGTCGTTCTTTATAATAACCCAAACTATAATAACAGAAACCTTGAATCACCTGAAGATCAGGGCCCCCATGTATTCTTCTTTTTGCTTTACAGTACCAAATATAATAATAAATTAAATTGAATGCCCGGTTAGGTCAACTGTACGCCCTTGACGATTGGTTAGGTTAAGTCGTGATATTTTCGTTAGTTTTAACGACGATATCATTTGGTAATTGAGGCTGGGGGCCCTGATCTTCAGGTGATCCGAAACCTTCATAGGACTACTTTATTAATGAAATTTTTACATTCATGAGAAAGTACCCTACAGGGTAAACGTTAAGTTTCGAGGCGTAAATTAAGCTCGAAAAAGTTTAGGGGCGTAAATTATTGTGTCGTCTATAGCATCTGTCGGATCACTTGAAGATCAGGGCCCCCATCCTTCTTTAGTTAGCTTTATGAAGCTAACTAACGAAACTATCACGACATAACCTAACCAGTCGTCAAGGGCGTACGCCGTACAATTGACCTAACGATTGGTTAGGTTAGGTCGTGATATTTTTGTTAGTTAGCCTTATAAGGCTAACTAAAGAAGGTTGGGGGCCCTGATCTTCAGGTAATCCCAGCTGTCTAATTGTTTTAAACCATTACTTTTTGTTTAGGTTAACTGAATGCCCTGTTAGGTCAACTGTACGCCCTTGACAATTGGTTAGGTTAAGTTATGATATTTTCATTAGTTTTAACGAAAATATCGCTTTTACGGTCCTAAATTAATGTTTGCAAATTCAGGTACTTTTTACGGTCTAAAATTAGTTAACCTATATAACGTATTTTCGCAGATTGCAGTTGTTTAAATTTAGTAATTTTTGAGCAAGTTGTCAAGATGGAGACACTTTTTAAAATTAATATTACAAATATCCTTGATGGATATTTGTTGCACTTTTCCCAGTTTTCTATAAGATAAGAAGTCGCGGTACTTTTCCATGCAAATTCCCCTGCAAATTGACGATTGATTAGGTTTAGTATTGATATTTTCGTTAAAACTGATGAAAATATTCCGACAACCTAACCAATCATATATATATATATATATATATAACATCATGAAAACGAAAAAACTATAGTGTTTGTCATTTACTTATTCGGACTATAGTGGATTTAATTTTCCTAGAAGAGTTCCTTGTTCCATGCACGGTCTGTGTGTATCATATATATAGTTTTTCTGCCTTGTGTGAAGGGGTTAAACGTGTTTCGTTAAAGTCCGAATAAAAGTGATATTACAATAAAAATCCTGCAGTTAATCCTTTTTAAATAGTGCCAATTGTTGAGTGAATATTCAGTGAACACAGTCGTATGCCTATTTAAGTGGTGAAATAGTGGCGTTTGTTGAAATAAAGCAAATAAGATTAAAGCAACTTAATCTATACAATCTATTCCGAGTGTTTTCTCTTGGAGGAAATCTAACTGCCCATCGAAAGGCAATATTCCTCAGTTATCCCCCGCGATACACTCCAGTGCACCAATCAGTGAGAACTTACAGCATGTCACATCCCCCATCCCCCATCCCACGGAATAACGGAAAAACTTTCACTCCTTCATTTCTAAAGTCGAGTCAAATACCTCACTTCATAAATTACCATTTTAAGTTAATATTTCGAGTACAATCATTTACATACCATTAGAAATATGGCAATGGTAAATCTATTCATACAACCTGTGGATTCTGTAAAAAAGAAACAGATGAATCAAAGTCGATTCGCTGCGATCTTTGCCAGACCTTAGTCAAATTTCAATGCCTGAAATGGAGTGACGAAGAAATCTCACTTATAACGGGCGCTAAACAAGTGAACGGAATCAAGTTCTTCTGCAAAAGCTGCATAACCGAAATAAACTCGTTTACGGTTTTTAAGGCAGAACGAGACTATGAGGAAAAGGCAAAAGAGGAGTTTATGAATAGAGAACAGAGAAAAGAAATAGAAAGAACGAAGATAGTACGAGAGGAAACTGCGAAAAACGAACAGGGAAAGTGTGGTGCCGCGTTTGTTAGCGGGCTAAAGATAAAGTAAAGGCCAATTTGAGGCTTTATTCAACATAAACATAGCATAGATCTGAAACACAGAAAACAATAATTAGTAAAGACTTGTTACACAGAAAACAATAATTAGTAAAGACTCATTACATTACTTTATAATACGTGACACAGAAAACAATAATTAGTAAAGACTCATTACATTCCTCTCTTCTTTTATAATACGTGATACTTTGCACGGTAAGAAACAAAACGACAAGTTCAAGATATTTTGGAAGAAAGAAGAGTCTACAAGTTTAGGCGTTGAGCTGGGTATCTGATTCGAGTGCTTCTTCTCAGAGGGGGACTCGTCTCGGAGGTTACTGACACAGGTGGGCCTCTCTCGACTTCGACTGGAGTCGCTTCGACGGGAGCTGTTGGGACCGTGTGTCGGCGGATCTCAGCGGGTTCTGAGTCGTCCGTTAGCGGGGTGGAATTGATTGGCGGACTGGGTACGGGGGGTTCATAGTGATTCGTGTCATCCGTATTGCTACGTCCCGCCGGTGCCAGGTCCCTGATGGATACGGTATCTTCTCTCCCATTCGGATGCCGTATAAACGCGTAGTTGGGGTTTGCCTCAATTAACTCAACTTCCTCGACGAGGGGGTCGTTCTTGGATCGGCGAATGAATTGGCGAAGGAGTACAGTTCCCGGAGAAGACAGCCACGTCGGTAGTGCAGAACCGGTAGAAGTACGCCGCGGGTGCGTGAATAGACGCTCGTGAGGAGTTTCGTTCGTGGCCGTACACAGCAGCGATCTAATCGAGTGCAGCGCGTCTGGTAGGACGGACTCCCATTGCGACATCGGCAACCCGCGATCTTCTATGGCTAGTTTGATGGTGTTCATGATGATTCCATTGTAACGTTCGCATTGCCCGTTTCCTTGGGGGTGATACGGCGTTGTGCGACTAGTCGCGATACCATGTTTAGTTAGGAACAGTTTTAGTTCCGAAGACATAAACGATGTCCCTCGATCTGTGTGGATGTAAGAGGGAGTTCCGAAGGTAGAAAATAACTCGGTGAGACGGGCGATAACGGTTGACGTGTTCGTATCACGGCACGGGAAGGCAAAAGGAAAGCGTGAATACTCGTCGATTACTGTTAGGATGTAAGGTCGCGAAGTTGCGCTCGGAAGCGGGCCTTTAAAGTCGATGTTAAGTCGGTCAAACGGGGACATGGCCCGTATTAAGTGACTAACTTCTGGTTTATAGTACTGTGGCTTACATTTAGCGCATGTTTGGCATTCCGACGTAACTCGTTTGATGTCATCCACTGAGAATGGTAGGTTCCTAGCTCTCACAAAATGAGTCATTCGGCGGACTCCTGGGTGTATCAGATTAACATGCAGCTGGGCGAGGGATATTCTTGGAGTAGCAGCGCAAAAGGATCGCGACAATGCGTCTGCGGCTCGGTTCTCGGGGCCCGGTCTGTATTTTATTGTGAATGAGTAGCCGGCTAGTTCTACACGCCAACGGAGAATCTTATCGTTCTTAATACGACCAGTAGCTTTTCCATCGAACATGAAAGATACGCTCCGCTGGTCGGTGACGACAGTAAAGTGTCGATAAGCTAAGAAGTGCTTCCACTTGCGAATGGATTCGATTACAGCGTATGCCTCCTTTTCAACGATGTGATGGCGACGTTGTGTTATTCAGAGCGCGAGAAAAGAACGCCACCGGGCGGCCGTTCTGGGTGAGGGTGGCTCCGATTGCTGAAGAGGAAGCGTCCGTCTCCACAGTGAACGGCAGTTCTTCATCGATTGAACCGACGACAGCTTTCGAGATATCATCTTTGAGTGTTTGGATCGTTGATACTTCCTCGCGAGTTAATGGGAATGATGAAACGTTGAGCAGAGGTTTGATCTTGAGGGAATAGTTCTGAATCCATTTAGCATAGTATGCGAATAGTCCGATTACGCGTTGTAGAGACGACTTGTTGCGAGGAGTTTGAAGTTCTTGTAGTGGCCGGAGGCGTTCGGGATCGGGCCGCAATACGCCATGAGAGATAGAATATCCGAGCAGGTGCACTGATGTCATCGAAAGCTTGCATTTTTCCTTGTTTAGACTCAGATTTACTCGTTTAGCGGCTTCCCAGAAATGTCGAAGGTTCTCATCGTGCTCTTCCCAAGTGGTTCCGCAGATGGTGAGATCGTCGAGGTAGGCGTATGTTGATGATAAGTTGTTCGAGGATATGAATTCGTTCATGACGCGCTGGAAGGCCGCGGCTCCGTTAGTTACTCCCATAGGGATCCTTCTGAATTGGTATAGATTTCCGTCAGCCTCGAATGCTGTGAAAGGTCGTTCAGACGGATCGATTTCTACCTGGTAGTATGCGCTTGACAGATCAATTACGCTGTAGTATTTGTGTTGTGAGACTTTGTTGGCTATATCATCGATTCGCGGAAGAGGATATGCATCTAGCATGGTAAATCGGTTGACGGTTTGAGAGAAATCGATTACCATGCGTTTTTTTTTTGTTTCGGTAGATGTGATGACTACTTGAGCACGCCAGGGTGAGTTACTGGGTTCAATTATCTCATCCCTGAGTAGCTTTTCGATTTCTTTCCCAATGAAAATTTTGTCCTCAGAGCAAAATCGTCTGGACTTCGTGGCGATGGGACGACAATCGGCAGTTAAGTTGCCGAATAGTGGTGGGGCTGAAATTCTTGATCGAGTAAGGCCGCATATATGGAGTGCTGGCTCCGGACCTCCGAAATTGATGTTCAATTCCTTGTGTCTGATTAAGAATGGGGTACCGAGTATTATGTCAGCGCACAGATCCGACAAGACGGATAGTTCGAGCTTTTCGTAGTCGCGGTCTCCCATCGTAACCTTCACTGTACATCGACCTGAGATGGCTGCGGATAGATTAGGCGAAGCCATTGATACGACGCCCGAGTGCGGAAGAATGGGCAGCTCTAAGTGTTTGGCTAGATCCTCACGAATGAAGTTGTCCGAGCTGCCAGTATCCAACAAGGCGAGACACGAACGGCCGTTGACGAGGATATCGACTGTTGAGTTGGTAGGCATGGAGGAGCTACACGATAGAGTGGTACTAATGGTCGCTAATGCTGCGGCTGAATGAGACGCTGTGGTTTTATCCTGTTTTTGACGTGCCGAGGAAGTACTTGAGCGGCAGACTTTGGCCCAGTGGCCGGTCTTTTCACATTTCGCACAGATAGAATCCTTTGCCGGACACCTGCTTCGTGGGTGGCGTCGAGACCCGCAGAAGCACAGAGCGGCTTTGTTGTCGAAATTCGTAGCGGCTGAAGAGTTTGGGAGATCGTCTCCTTGGACGCAGGCAGGCCGGGCAGAGTCAGTAGTCGGCGACGGTTCGTGGCGAGAGCCAGTGGCTGCAACAGCACCGTAATGAGTGAGGTACGATTCTGAGTTTTTCTGGGCCTGATCTAATGTTCGAGCCTGGACGATAGCCTTTTCCAGTGAGAGTGTGTCATTTTCGAGTAAGCGGGTGCGGATGGCGCTATCTCTAATTCCTCAGATGAAAGCGTCTCTCACAGATGAACTCCTGTTTTCGTCGGCGGAAACCGATTTGAAGTTGCAGTCATTGGCTAGTTGTTGAAGAATTTGCAAGTACTCATCGAGGGTTTCCTCGGGCTTTTGGTGACGGTGGACAACAGGTGGCGAGCGCATACCTCGTTTGGCTTCTTGACGTAGGTGGCCTCTAAGGCTGCCATGGCATTCTCATAAGTAGAGTAGTCTTGAATGATATCAGCGACATCGGGGCCGATATGTATGAATAGAACCTCCAATTTATTGGGGTTGTGTTCGGCGATAGTACTCAAGAAATATTTGAATCCGCGCGACCATAATTTCCATAGTTTCCCAGCTTGGGGAGAATTCGGAGAAGTAATAAATTTATCCGGGCGAATCACCTTCTCCATGATATAGTAAGATTACTGGATGAATATTTGCTTGCTGTATCTGAAAGGCCGACTGAATGGCTGATTGAAATGTTGAATAAATTGTGGTGCCGCGTTTTTAGCGGGCTAAAGATAAAGTAAAGGCCAATTTGAGGCTTTATTCAACATAAACATAGCATAGATCTGAAACACAGAAAACAATAATTAGTAAAGACTTGTTACACAGAAAACAATAATTAGTAAAGACTTGTTACACAGAAAACAATAATTAGTAAAGACTTGTTACACAGAAAACAATAATTAGTAAAGACTTGTTACACAGAAAACAATAATTAGTAAAGACTTGTTACACAGAAAACAATAATTAGTAAAGACTTGTTACACAGAAAACAATAATTAGTAAAGACTTGTTACACAGAAAACAATAATTAGTAAAGACTCATTACAGAAAGAAAACAGCAAAGGCAGAAATAATAGAAATAAAAGAAGCACCAACAGAGGAAACGGAGGTACAAAACCAAATCCAAAGTTTTCAAACAAAGGGCATTAGCAGCAATAGGAAAAAACAAGTAGACAATAAAGAAACCATACTGAAACCACCAAAAACAAAGGCCCCAAGTAAAAATGGGGAAGAAAATATATGTAAATACTATCAGAAAGGAATATGCAGATATAAGGAAGGAGAATGTATTTACGAACACCCTCCTTTGTGCAACTACTTCTACAGTAATGGTCACTGCAAATTTGGTGGAAAATACAAATTCTACCATCCGGACATTTGCAAGACCTACGCGATATATGGAACCTACCAGTACGGGAAAAAATGCTACTACCATCATCTCCCAACAAGTTCAAAGGACAAAGGACAAGTTTCAAATGACAACAGAAGGAATGTGAGAAAAAAAAATATGTATCCAAATAGCAAACAAAAAACAAATAGCATGCAAAATTTTGTCAACATCTCGGACACAATACGGCTGCTAAGTCTTATACAGCGGTTCCATGTAAATTCCACCCAGTAAATTCCACCCATGGTAAATTCCATCAAAAAATTTAAGAATTTTAACAATTATAACTGTTATTTTCTAAGGTCAATTTTTTATAGTCACTGGACAGTGTTTTTCTGATGTGTTTTTAGGTGATTCGAATGAGTTTGACCATCGTTTCTATAGCAAATCACTTGTTTTTGAGTTAGCGTGATTTTCGTTAGTTTTAACGAAAATATCACAACTAAACCTAATTGTTATTTTATTTATTTGTCGGGTTCAAAATCCCAGCTGAGCCGTGAACGGCCAAATTCTAAAGGGCAAGTTCTACCTAAAGCCCAAGTTAAGCTAAATTAAAACTTACGGATTTGAGATCCTATTAGGTCCTACCTCAGGGTAACCTCAGGGTTGCTGACTCGATGCGGGCCTACCTTAGACCTTAATTACGTGAACTTAAAGTAAACAAAAAGGGTACTATTTGTGGTCTTCTTTCTGAACCTTGCAACAACAACGCAACCTGGACTATTGCACGATGCAACAATCATGTATCTAAACAACCAAACTGAATTGCAAGAGAGCTCTCTATCAGACCACACCTTTACGTACGACCTTCCACAAACGAGTAGAAAAGACGCGCAGCGTCCCAAAATGATGCCAACAGTGTGACCAAACAATGATGCCACAAGAGCTCAAAAATGCTAGCTCTAAATTAAGTTAATTTTTCACTAACCTTACAATTATGAGATGGATATATATACACCTTAACTTAATATATATACAAGCAATGCTGCATCAATCAGCTTAGTCATCGTATCGCCTTGGGACAACAATGGTTCTTCCTCTTCTAGATTTTCTAACACTCCCCACCGAAGAGGCATTGTTGTCATTACCTTCTGCAAGGTTAGCCAAGCCTTCTTCATGAGGCTGTAACTCAAATGTTTCATCTTGACTATCTGTGTTTTTGCTGATTTCTAAAGCATAGAGTTTTTGTATAGGTCTCTTTAACTTTCCTCCTGAAGTCTTTACCAGTGCAGACCTAACTAAATTGTCTTTGCCAACAAACAACTCTTCAATTATGCCAAGCTTCCAGCATTGCCTTGGTCTTTCATCCCCAATCATTACCACTTCTCCCACCTTGATACAATTTGCATTGGAGCCCTTTACCTTGCCTGATGGGTAATAATTGAGTTCTGGCAAGTATTCCATCTGCCACCTCTTCCATAACTGATCTTGTAGCCCTTCAAGGTACCTGAACCGTCTGGTTAACTCTCCTTGAGTGCTCTGGATAGGCTGCAAGTCTTCTGGCACACTGGGGTTTGATGTTAATGGTTTACCACAAAGAAAATGATTTGGTGTCAATGGCTCTGCATCCTGCCTACTGTTGTAAACAAAAGTGATAGGCCTACTGTTCACCATTGCTTCTACTTCACATAAAACAGTAGAGAATTCTTCTTTGTTCAAATGAGCATTAGCTAAAAGTTTCTTTAATGGACACTTTACACTTCTCACTAGCCTTTCCCAAAATCCTCCCCACCATGGTGCTCTCTCAACAATAAACTCCCACTGTACCCCTTGGTGTGAAAAGTAGGATTGGAATCCTTCCTCTTTTAGCAAGGACCAAATTTCTTGGAGTTCCTTTGCAGCCTTTTTGAAGGTTTTTCCATTATCAGATATGATTTTATTTGGGAAACCCCTTCTGTTCACAAACCTTTTAAAGGCCAAAAGAAATACATCACTACTTAAGTTGCTTACCAACTCCAAATGGATTGCTCTGGTGGTAGCACAGGTGAAAAGACATATATAACCTTTGTTAGACTCCCCTCGCTCATACACATAGACTGGCCCTGCAAAGTCTACTCCCACTACATCAAATGGGGCAGTATAGACACACCGTTCTCTTGGAAGTGGAGCCACCTTTTCATAATAAGGCTTTGCACTCCAACGCTTGCAAACCACACATTTATGCAAGACCTTTTTCACTACTTGTCTAATTTTGGGAATCCAAAATTGTTGTCTAATCTCTATTATCACTTCTCTAACTCCAGCATGTAACAGCTTATGATGAGTATCCAGGATCAAAAGGTCCACAAAGTGCCCCCAGAAGGTAGCAAAATTGGATGTCTTTTCTCCTCTGGAAGCCCAGAAAACTGTAGTCTACCTCCTACTCTCAATAAATCCTGATCCAAAAACACATCCAAGCCCTTGAGCGCAGAATGTGTTGGTAGAACCTGTAATGGATGGCTGGTGAGCAATTCCCGCTCTTCACCAAATTTTTCCTTCTGCGCATATACCACCCAGTATTTCCTGGCTTGCTGAATCTCATTACTGTTCAGAATTCCTTCCCTTCTTGTTTCTCCCTTAATGTTGTTGTTAAATCTATATATCCATGCTGTCACTCTTAACAATCTTTTCAGACTGCTAATGTCCTCAAGCCTCAATATGGGGTCCTGCTGCATAACTTGACAACTGTTCACAGCGCATTTTCTCACCTCACTCACCCATGCTTCTTCAGCCTGGCATTCTCCTACAATAGGCTGATTAGAAGGCCAGTTTTCACTTCCAAGTTTTAGCCACTCTGGCCCATTCCACCACAAACTTGATTGTGAAAGATCTTTCACTGAAATTCCTCGTGTTGGTAAATCAGCGGGGTTTGGATGCCTGGACAATGCTTCCATTGCTTGGGATCTGTGTGCGCTTGAATTTCCTCCACCCTATTGGCAACAAATGGTTTCCATTTCCTTGCCTGACTTCTTAACCAGTGCCAAACTATAGTGGAGTCTGTCCAATAATAGCTTGGAATTTCATAGAGGGCCAAAGACTTTGCACTGTAACTGCAAGCCGACTAGCAATAACTGCACCCATCAATTCCAACCTTGGAACAGAAAGCCTTTTCAAAGGTGCTACTCTGCTCTTTGCAGCAACCAACCTGCAACTTACTTCCTCTTGCAATGTGCCTCTAATATAAATACAAGTTGCATAGGCTTCCTCACTTGCATCACAAAAGATGTGCAGCTCCAAATTGTCTGGACTATTGTTCAACTCCCCAAAGTACCATCTTGGGATTTCAATGTCTCCAAGATGTGCCAATTCTTTGAACCAATATTTCCACTTTACCACCATATGATCAGGTAACTCTTGGTCCCAACCAAGTCCAATTTCCCAGAGGCTCTGAAACCAAATTTTTGACTTTATCACAAATGGAGCCAGGAATCCAAGAGGATCAAAGACCTTCGAAGCCAAACTAAGAGCTGTACGTTTTGTCCACCTTGTCTCATTCTCAGCCAGCTCTACTAAAGATTTCCCACTGAAGGTAAACAAATCATCATCTTGCTGCCAAACGATGCCTAGCACCTTTGCGTCTATTGCCCACAACTCCTTAATACCAGAATCCTCAATACTTTCTGCTGCATCAGGTACTACAGAGGAATGACTCATAAACTCTTGTAATTGCGAATGATTGGTCTGCCATTTTCTGAGCTCCATGCCAGCCTCCCTCATTATAGCTCTAGCCTCCATGACTATCTGTTTAGCCATTTCTGTATTATCCACGGAACATAGCAAATCATCAACATAAAAATTTTTCCTTATGTGTTCAATAGTGTTAGGATAGACTTCAGAATATTTCTTAAAATGGTACTGCATAGTAGCTGCCAACAGAAATGGACTAGAGCTGAGGCCAAACAACACTGACTTCATTCTATATGCTTGAACCTTAGGTTCATTTTCCAACAAGTCTTTCGTATCCACCCACAGATACCTTACTGCATCTCTGTCCTCTGGTTTTAACTTTATCCGCAAAAAGGCTTGCTTCACATCTGCAGTCAATGCTACTCTACCAAACCTGAATCTCAGTAACAAGGAAAATAAATCTGCATTTAAATTTGGCCCAGCATCCAAACAGTCATTCAAGGACACACCACCTTTGTCCTTGGCTGAGCCATCAAAAACTACCCTCAGTTTGGTGGTAGTTTTGTCTCGCCGTACCATTGCATGGTGTGGCAGATAATGTGCCTCCTGGCTCACCAGCTCACCTTGCACCCTTTCAGCATAGCCCTCCCTTACATAACTTAGGATGGCCTCATCGTATTCAATTAACAACTCCTCATTTTTTCTTAGCCTGTACAATGAAGTCTCCAACCTCCGATTAGCTAGCTGAAGGTTTGAACCGGGTTTGCAAGAATCCTTCCATGGTAGGCCAACTTCATAGCAACCATCTCTAAACCCAATCCCTTTTTCAAATTGCTCTAAAACATCATTGTTCACTGTACTTGCCTGGTTGTCCTTTATACCAATAGATTCAAGTTCCCAAAACGCTTTCAAATGCCTTTCCAGACCATGGCTGTTCTCCTCAATCTTAACAAAAAGAGCCTTAACTTCCATTTCATTGCAATAACTACCATGTAGCATCCAGCCTAGCTTACTTTCAATAGCTACCGGGCCTTGAGATGTACGGACAATATTACCAGTGATGAAGTCCCAATAATAGTCAGCTCCAATCAAAAGACTAATATCTTCTGTTCCCTCAAACTTATTATTGCCCAAATTAATTCCTTTAACTTGCAATTCTTGGACACATGCCATATCTAAACAAGTAGTGACTGGAGCACAAAGTTCCTCAATCTCTACAGCTTGGACCTTGATAGTGGGACTTTGCGGTAACAACCCTTTAACCAGAACTTCTACCTTCTTAAATTTGGTTCGGTTTTGAACGGAACCCCCAAACCCAGAAATTCTTAAATTTTCCCTCTTAAGTTCTTTAAACTTCAATTTTCTGGAAATTCTGGCCTTAATAAAACTACACTGGCTACCACTATCAAACAACACTCTTACAGTAGCTTCTCCCTCATTCCCAATTAATAAGGCTGCAGTTGTTTGCAATAATCCCCCTTTACTTTTACTCCCTTGCATAGCAGTGGCATGTGCCACTGATGTCTCTACTTCTGGGGTAGGCCTACTAAGTGTGTTTTCACACAATAATGGCTGATGCCTACCATGACATTTTTTGCACAAAATTTTAAACTTACAAAACCTTGCTCTATGACCTTTCAAAAAACAT
Source organism: Bathynomus jamesi (assembly GCA_023014485.1). Taxonomy (NCBI): domain Eukaryota; kingdom Metazoa; phylum Arthropoda; class Malacostraca; order Isopoda; family Cirolanidae; genus Bathynomus; species Bathynomus jamesi. The sequence goes on along the minus strand of JAJOZX010001023.1, from coordinate 684,885 downwards.
TTAAAACATGCTGTGGACTTAGTTACCCTGTCCTTTCTCTCCTCAAAGGGTAAGGCCTCAGCCACCTCACATTTATATGACTTGTGGTTGCCTTCGCAAAATATGCATTCCTTGATTCCCTTTAATTTATTCTCAGAGGAGGCATGTAGAGCTGACACTGTACCTGGGCTATTCCTTTTTGTGGAAACTTTGGTGCTGTGCCTGCCTTTGTCCCCTTGTTTACCATCCCACTGTGCAAACTCAACTCCCTCTCGTCTTACTAATTCTGTGCCTAAAAGACTTAACATCTGCTGAAGGGGGATGTACACATGTTCTGCAGAGTGTCCCCTACTTAATTCAAGCAAAATTGAGCTAGGCAATTTAGACTCCAGTGTAGGAACCAACATTATACCATACTTTTCCATTCCTACACCCAAGTTGTCCAGGGACCTAGTTCTAATTTCAAATTCATCATATAACTGCCGTAACTCCTTGACACTATTAGGATTATTAACAGGAGGTATAGCTAAAAGTGCACGGAGGTGGCTTTTAATTAAGATCTCTGGCTTACCAAACCGTTTCTTTAATATATCCCAAGCCACATTATAATTAGCCTCTGTTAATGCTAATCCTGCTATAGTCTTTGCTGCCTCCCCTTCCAAGAGGGACCGCAAATAATTAAACTTCTCCACGGCACTTAACACTTGACTAGAATGAACTGCTGATTGAAAACTGTCTGCCCATCCTTGCCATTCCTGAATACTCCCAGAAAATGTTTTGAGTACAAGCCTCGGTAATTGAACTACAGATCTGTTAACCTTAACTTCACAAGCATCATTTGTTGAGTGTTGTGTTTCATTATTAGACCTGGTCTCTAACTGTACTGAGCTGCTAAACTCTTTTGCTCGGAGGCCTACGTTAATCATATCATCAATAATCTCTTCAAAGTAAATTATGTTATTTTCTATTTCATCCTCTTCTATAAGAGCCTCAATTTTAACATTTACCTCACTTAGAGCAACCTTTTTAGTTTCTAATATGGAAAGCTGCGCAGTCACTAAGCGTAAATCCTCTTGCTCTATGGCAGAATCTATAGTGGCAATGACCTTTGTAATTAGACCTTTGTAGGCGCTTCTCCTTTTTATAAATTTGTTCAATTCAGATGCACTCATCTTCAATGTAAACAACCCTTGGGCTCAATACCAAATGAGCTGAATTGGCAGAAATCCTTAACCAAACTGATCAAACATAAATTTTACTTTCAAATAAACTGAATTGCTGGGTGGGGTACTAACCAAACACCAGTATGGAATACCAAATTTTCCACCCCAGGACCTTAATTCAATAATGACCCAAAATTAACCAAACCGGAAAAAATGTAGGCCAAAAACGACAGATGACTGGCCAAGTTTCGCAATTGGGGGACCAAACTTTACCCTGGGACCTTAATTCAATAATAACCCAAAATTAACCAAACCGGAAAAAATGTAGGCCAAAAACGACAGACGACTGGCCAAGTTTCGCAATTGGGCGACCAAACTTTACCCTGGGACCTTAATTCAATAATAACCCAAAATTAACCAAACCGGAAAAAATGTAGGCCAAAAACGACAGACGACTGGCCAAGTTTCGCAATTGGGCGACCAAACTTTACCCTGGGACCTTAATTCAATAATAACCCAAAATTAACCAAACCGGAAAAAATGTAGGCCAAAAACGACAGACGACTGGCCAAGTTTCGCAATTGGGCGACCAAACTTTCAATAATAACCCAAATTAACCAAACCGGAAAAAATGTAGGCCAAAAACGACAGACGACTGGCCAAGTTTCGCAATTGGGCGACCAAACTTTTTACCCTGGGACCTTAACTCAATAATACTCAACCCGTCTAGGCCTAACTTGGGATACAATTTGCACAATCAGAACTTTGCCGAAAAATAGTCACTGACTCAGTCTTGGGGTAGAATCCGGTTCTGAAGGACCATGTTATTTTATTTATTTGTCGGGTTCAAAATTCCAGCTGAGCCGTGAACGGCCAAATTCTAAAGGGCAAGTTCTACCTAAAGCCCAAGTTAAGCTAAATTAAAACTTACGGATTTGAGATCCTATTAGGTCCTACCTCAGGGTAACCTCAGGGTTGCTGACTCGATGCGGGCCTACCTTAGACCTTAATTACGTGAACTTAAAGTAAACAAAAAGGGTACTATTTGTGGTCTTCTTTCTGAACCTTGCAACAACAACGCAACCTGGACTATTGCACGATGCAACAATCATGTATCTAAACAACCAAACTGAATTGCAAGAGAGCTCTCTATCAGACCACACCTTTACGTACGACCTTCCACAAACGAGTAGAAAAGACGCGCAGCGTCCCAAAATGATGCCAACAGTGTGACCAAACAATGATGCCACAAGAGCTCAAAAATGCTAGCTCTAAATTAAGTTAATTTTTCACTAACCTTACAATTATGAGATGGATATATATATACACCTTAACTTAATATATATACAAGCAATGCTGCATCAATCAGCTTAGTTATCGTATCGCCTTGGGACAACAATGGTTCTTCCTCTTCTAGATTTTCTAACACTAACCAATCATCAAGGGTGTACAGTTTCAATTAGAATCAGTTTGCAACACAGTTTCCTAACCTATATATTTTACCAGTTTTTTTATTTTGCATAAACTTTTTAATAAACTTTAATAAACTGTAAACTTTTTTGATAACCCTTTGCGTGGAATTTAACATGGGTGGAATTTACCATGGGTAGAATTTACTATGGGTGGAATTTACTGGGTAGATTTTTCGGGGGTGGAATTTATGTACAACGTATACAGCACATGCAGTTGACACAGCTGGGAACCCTCGAGCTGGACCGCTACATGGCAAGAAGTTACCAGAACAGGTAGGCGGGAACGGATCCATCTCGGAGGACCACAAGGCTACAAAACACGCGATATCAAAGGACAACGAACTTAAAATGCACAAGGGGCAATGCAAAACAAATAATATAGTAGGCTAATATAATACCCTAATATCAGGGGCGTTTCTAGCCATTAGGGGGCCCTAAGCAGTATACCCATTTGAGGCCCCACCCCTCCATCCACCAACTCACGCCTTACTACATCACCTCAGCACACACACACAAAAAATGGCTGTGTTAATAAAAAACAATTATGAAACAATTTTAATGAAACATTTATGTCCAAAACAACAAATATGTACTTTCAGAAGACAAACAGAAAAAATACTCTTCATGAAATTCCTGAAAATTAGCTTATACATTATTTAGAATAAATGACACAGAACTATGTATAAAAAATAATGCAGTTATCAACTACCAAACAATTACTAACTCTACGATACAATCGTGTAATAGCTAACAGTTATACAGAACAGTTTGTATCTTCAAAATTTTTGCCTCCTAGATTTTTTTCTGTGCGAAATCATCAATAACATCATCATATGAAATCTCCCTGCCAACGTCCTGGTTGATGCTTATGATGCCAAGGCCACTGAGGCGATCCTGCCCCATTGATGATCTGAGGTAGTTCTTGATTAGCTTCATCTTAGAGAAGCTCCTTTCGGCTGACCAGTGGCGGCTCGTCGGTAGGCACTGCGGAACTGCAGCACTCCTAAATTTTTTATTTACAATTGAAATAATCAAGAACAATATAAGGATGAGCTCACTGAATAACTTTTTCAATAACTTTTGAAACTTTTATTCATTGCTCAATGCTCATCCTTTTATTTCAGTAATTATTTCAACCCATTCTTAGAGACAGCACCCCGAGAATTTTTAGTCACGAGCCGCCACTGCGGCTGACGCTACTGTCACAGGTAGAGTGCAGGCAATTCTTAGTGCAACCCAGAGATTGGGGTATAGTTCCTCCAGTTGCTTCTGATGAATGAAGGAGAGAAGCTTCAATGCAGTCATGTTGCGTGAAGGTAAAGTCGGCAAGTTCTTAATTTCGAGGGCCAGTTCTCTTCCATCGATGTCAGAGTCAGCAGAGATGGGCACTAAATACACTGAAAGTATTTAGATACTAAATACTAAATACATCACCAAAATATATATAAATACTAAATACATACACAAAAGGTATTTAAATACATTTCTAAATGCATTTTAAATACAACAAAATTCACACATACGAATGATTTTAATATAATTAGGATTAATATTAAACTCAAAGTAACTTCCGATTATATACTTCATTCCTTTATAAATTGTATTACAACAAACTTGCATAAAGCGTCACAATAATTAAAATAGTGGTAGTTGAAAATATACTCTTTGTTGGGCGATTGGGCCGCCATCTATTGGATTTCTATTAAATTATTCACAAGTCCATATTACAATTTACACACTGGTTCATAATACACTACTTTCCCCTAGATTATTAATAAATGAATAACGAATCATTTATATACAAAATAAAAACTTACCTTCAAGTGTGTGTATAGATTTGTAATCGAATTCGTCGCAGCAGAAACCACGTGATTACACAACATGCATATACACTTGACTTTAGTCCCGTCTTTACTTTTTATTTTAAAATATTTACCATCAAAAAGTGGGTGCAATGTGTTCTTTTCTGATGATTCACCTGTATTAATACTAGAGCTAGAACCACTGGACGACGTCGACGCCATAGTTTCGGATAACTACCTGTTGTACCGGGTACTTGTAGCTTGAAAGACTATAACGCAACCACTACCACACACGAAAGGATATGGTTGAGGACTGAGCCCTCGCTGTCGCTGAGGCAGAGGGTGTGCACCATCACGTGATCATGTTTGATCACGTGATGGTGTACTCCCTCTGCCTCTACATATCACTTATACTGATCATATCAATTAGCCTGATGAATAAAAACTAAGCAAATGCTTAAAGCAAAAGGTTGTAAGCAAAGGCAAAAGCTAGGTAGCAATTGCTTCAAGAAAAAGCAATTACTACATACGTTTATGAATAAAGATGTTTAGCTTTTGCTAGCGTTTACTAGATGGATATAAAGCAAATGTTTAAAAAAATTAGTAATATGAAAACTCAGGTGAAGAAAAAGTTTGATGTAAATGCTACTGGCAGCCAAAAAATGGTGTACAAACCTTGGGAGAAATGCTTTTTGGATATACTAAACTCTCATTCAAATCCGGTGTTCAACAAAATATCTGGTATTTTTTCATTTTTCTTGTCTTCATGGTTAATTAATTTGTAATTAATTTTAAATTGAATAATGAATTTTTTTAATTTCATAATTTTCAAAAATATAAATTTTAATTAATTTTAAATATTTTAATATTTTAATTAATTTTAAAAATTAGTAGATTTGATGTAGATTGCAATGACTTTTTTTTCATTGCAGGAGCTGTATCTGTAGGTATTTCAAAGCCCAAAGAAAGTTCGCAGTCGCTCCAAGAAGACTAATCATCCAGAAGAAACATTTGACAGTCCCAGCAACAAGAGGAACGTTTATGACAGTTCTGTCTCATCAGGAAAATTTCCTAGTGAATCTATGAAGAGGAAAGTCGCTTCAACTTCGTTGCCAGAAACAGAAGAAACAAAGGAATTAACTACTGCCCAGCTGCAACGACTGGTACTGCTTGAACAACTAAAACTCATACGTATGCAGCAAGAGGAGATCCTTGTGCGCAAGAGAACAGGGTGGAAATAGATATGGAAACCAACAGATCATGCTTAAATCTGTAAGTTTATTGACACGAAGTACATACAATTTTTTTTTGTGAAAATAACATATATGTGTAAGATACAAATAAAATTAATCTTCTTTAAATAAGTTTGTAATTTCTAGCCTTTTTTGTTCGCCTTAGCGCTTAAGTAGGCCAGCATTTGACGAAACTTCACAGAATTGTCCTTGAATGTCATTGGGGCCTGTTTCCTTTTGGTACTGAAAATCCTCATCCTTTAAATGTTTAGCTATATTGTGTAGAACTACACAAGAAACAATTACATTAGGAAGTTTAGAAAGGTCTAGCCTCACTTTATACTGCAGAATAGGAAATCTAGCCTTAAGTTGCCCAAAGCACCTTTCAATAATCACACGCTCTCTGCAAAAAATTTCATTATAACGCCTTTGTTCATGTGTTTCTCCATTTCTCCATGGAGTCATTAACCGAGTTCTTAAAGGATAACCATCATCTCCCAACGGCAAACGGGTACTTGTGCATCTGTTTATCTCATTACAGATGCGAGAGTTCTTCAAAATTCTACTATCGTGTACGCTTCCTGGCCACTGCACATCAATGCTAGTGAACATTTCATCAGCATCACACGTTGCTTGGACATTAATGCTTGGAAACCCTTTTCTGTTTATATACTCATCACCATGTTCTTTCATTTTCGGAATACGCACATGAGTACAATCAATCGCACCAATTGCATAAGGAAATTGATATTTTCTTGACCACTTTTCTTGAGCCACTCTGATTTCAGGCTCAGATTGAGGAAACTTTATCCATAAATCTGCCTTTTTCACAATTTTCTCGATAACATCCGCAGTAACTTTACTCACTGTACTTTGATGAACTCCCATCTCCTCTCCGATACCATTTCGGTACCCTGGATCTGACACATATCTAAGGAATATTTTCATGCGATCTTTAGTCGAGAGAGCACCACCACGTTTTTCTCCAGTTTCACCCGAAAAATAGCTTGCCAGCCATTCCACATTCAGTTCACTAAAACGGTACCACTTTTTATAATCGTCCACTGAAGTAATTCGTCGATTCTTATAAGTTTTTCTTTTACGAATTTGGAAAAATGCAGCCATAGTAAGAGACACAACCTGTTTTTAGCAACTTCAAGCACCAACTGAGCTGCCTTGTATTTTTTCAAGCAATTGCTAGATTTTATTCATACTAAATGAAGTAATTGCTTATACTTTCTAAGCATTTCCTTGAATTTTCAAGCAATTGCTACTAGCAAAAGCAAATAATTTTTTTTTATTCATAGTAATAGAAGCAATTGCTTGAAAATTCAAGCAAAAGCATTTACTTGAACTTTTATTCATCAGGCTCATTGCATGTTGAGAACTGCAATGATGTGATCGGTATGTATTGTGCTGTTGTGCATCGTTAAAATCGGCAGAAAGAGCAAATTTATTCACATGTATTTACTATTTGTATTTAAATACTGTATAATGTATTTAAATACAGTATTTAAATACTTGAAAATTAATGGATTTAAAAATACATTGGTAAATAAACGAATTTATTTAAATACGTATTTAAATACATCTGTATTTAAATACTGCCCATCTCTGAGAGTCAGCTTCAGAGCTCAGTATCTTTGAGAGCTTTTCACACTTGCAGGACAAGTCTCCCTTGTTCATTGTGGTGAAGTTTAGGAGAACCCCAAATATGTCCCTCACATCATCTAATGTTTTGAATCTCTCATTTATTGACCCGATGGCACAATCCACCACCACATTGAAAAATTTGACTTCCAGCCTCTTTAAGGCTTCTGTAAATGGTTCGTCAGGAGCTTCGTAAGTAAAGTGCTTTTTTGTGGATTTGAGCCTCTTCTCCTTCAGCACAGCCTCCACATTCATTTCCTCACATATGTCCCTAGCTACGACTTGTGCTGCAACAAAACCTGTGTTTCTGTAGCTGGTAAGTGAGTCTTTTGTTTTTGTGAGGAGGTTGACTGCCACATCAAACTGCATTGTAAGAGACTGCAGAAGTTTGCTCACATGGTTAACTGCATGAAGAATGTCATACCATAGTACTGTGCAAATATGAAAGCGATAAGACCCTACCTCCTCTGCAAGTGTTTGTGCTTTGGTCCTGGCTATGGCATCTGTGGCATTTTTTCTGACTTCCAACAGGGCCTCTCTGATGTTGTTGCTCTGGTATCGCACAGCCTCAATGCTCTTAAGCCGGCTCTCCCACCTGGTTTCACTCCAAGGCTTGAGTGTTATGTTCACGCACTTCTTTAGGATTGTCCATCTCTGTGTAGCTGCTGCAAAAAGGTTGTACAATTTTTGTACGTTGCCAAAGAAGCTGATGGCATCTGTGGAAGCTTTAGCTGCATCAGCCACTACAAGATTCAGAGTGTGAGCCCCACATGGAACATAGAGTGCACGACAGTTCTTCTCTAATAACCTTGCCTGAACACCTTTGTTCTTGCCCTTCATGTTCGCTCCGTTGTCATATGACTGTCCTCTGCAGTCATCAAAGTGAATATTCAGTTCATCTAGTCTCTTCAGAATCAGAACTGATAAACCCAGGCCTGTACTTTCTGAAGCCTCAAGAAAGCCCAAGAAGTATTCTTTTATTTCTGGTACTTCACCCATTTTAACAGTTCTGATAATAATCGACATCTGTTCTTGGTGGCTTATGTCTGGAGTGCAGTCTAAAATGAATGAGTAATATTTAGCTTGTTTTATTTCTGCAACAATGGCATTCAAGATCTTCCCACTAATGGACCCAATGAGCTCATTTTGAATGATGTTTCCTAGGTAACTTGAATGACTATATTGGCCATTTTCGACTCTGCTGATGTGTTGTTTCATCACTGGATCAAATTTGGCAAGCAGCTCAACCTCCTTCAAGAAGTTGCCATTGTCTCGATTGTACAGTGTAGAGGAAGACCCCCTGAAAGCAAGGTTTCTCTCTGCCAGTGATTGAATTATACTTACAATACGTGTGAGAACATTTCGCCAGCGTCTTCGCTCTACCTCCATTAATGACATTTCAGTTTGGTCAATGGTCCTCCCAGTTTTTAGCCGCAGTTCCAGATCCTTCCATGTTGCCATGTTATCTGCATGTTCTGAACTATTTTCATGGCCTTTAAGAAGCGAACCAACGTTTATCCAGTCTGAAAGTCCATCCGTAATTAGTTTGTACGACTTCCTTGAAAACAACTTGCAGCAGAAGCAATAAAGAGCATCATTCCTTCTAGAGTACATCAGCCAGCTTCGCTTTATTTTTTCCCCATTAATTAATGTTCTGTACATGTAATGGTGATGAACGCTTCTACCGTCCTCTCTTTTAGGGAATGTGAAATCTGGACTGATTTGAAATGGTCCTCGAGACACCAGATCTGTCTTCAAGGCATCTGACAGGACAACTGGCCAGTCATACGGATCAAGCGGTGAAGCAGATCTTGGTTCTTGTTGCTCAGTAGAAACGCCTGTGTGTGTGGTGTTTGAAGCTGAACAGAAGATGGGCCACTTGTTGGTTCATCAGGCTCTACTTCTACTGGTGTTTGAGGTTGCATAGAGGATGGTCCTGCTGTTGGCTCATGATGCTCATCAGGCTTTGCTAAGGATGGCTTTTCCAAATATTTCAGTAGTGCTCCTGAGAAGAACATAACATTACATATTCTGTTAGTTTTTGCTAAAATACTCTTTCTTATCTTGTTTGATAATTGATCTGTGTGAACAGAATTTGAAGTGATGTGATCCATTAAATTTTACATTTCGAAATATTATAAATATTACAGAGACTAGCTTACTCTACATGATTCCTGAGCACTTGCCTAGCTTGATGGTCTACCTAACCTAGTTGCCTGAACTGTAATCATAAAAATATACAAGGGGCACATCTCACTTGTGCTACTGGAAAGCTTCTTCTCTATTTTCTTCTTTTTCCGTTTTTCAGCTCCTGATGGATAATATCGTTTTATTTTCCAAGATGCACGAAGTCACATCTAGTTAACCGCAACTAATCTGCTAAATAATAATAATGATGATAATAATAATAATAATAACAATAATATTAATAATAACTTCAGTTATATTCCTATTCTTGCCCACTGAGCTATGACCTGGGAGCCTGTCTAGGGGCCCCCTAGTAGCAGCGGGGCCCTAAGCGGCCGCTTAGTCTGCTTGTGCCAGGAAACGGCCCTGCCTAATATAATACCCTAATATAATATTCTGCGGCGATTTTAATTTCCCATTTATAAAATAGAAAAAGGTGGGTAGAAATATATTTATACAGCAAGATAAGGGGGGCACAAGAGAGGACCAGGAGCAAGCAAAAATGCTGATGGCTCTCACAAACGAGTTTATTTCTGACACAGGAGATAACAGAAAATATCAGGAAAAATAAGTGCCTAGAGCTGGTATTCACAAATAACACGAACTTGATTGCGGATATAAAAATAACTCCAACTATTATCTCAGACCACAATATAATCGAGTTATTGTTGAAAAAAGTGGTTAGAAATAACCGCATATATTTCCAAAGAAAATATAAACAAAATAAATAAAAATAAAAACCCTCGTTTCTAACCAACTAGTGAAGTTGGGTTTCCCTAATTAACCAAAAGAAGGAAAAAAAAAAGTTTCTGGGACAAAGACAAACGGAGCTTTGGCCAGTCTTGAAAATTTTTGACCGCATGAAGCGGGCCCCTTTTTTCTCAAAAAAATTAAAATGCTCGTGGTTACCCAAACCGGGAAACTGAGTCAACCTTCAAATCTAACAACCTTTAATTAAATCGTATCCTTAATTAATAACCACTGCAATTAATCAAAACCCATGTTTAACTAAATAGAGGCCTATCAGAACTAGGTGCAAGTAAGTTAAAGAAAATAACTAAGGTAAGAGAAAAACTAGGTACCTAGACGAAACTCGAACCGGGCTACAACGGCCCTAACTCAATAATTAAATGGCTGTTATAGCCCCTATTAAAACCTAAAGGCAATATAGCCCTAACTTAACTTAAATAAAACCTTCTAAACCTTAAACTTTTAAAACCAAAAACTTAAGGGCAATCCAGCCCTAGCCTAACTTAACCTGCAAAACCTAGGTCTGGGAAATAGCCCCTACAAATAAATAACCTAGCAGTGTGTTAAACGATAACCTAAAACAACAACGAAATTTAAAAACCTGGAAACTAAATGAAACTTATGAATCAGTTAGAAACTGAAAGGGTAACGTTCAACTGGCAACTTCATTTTTGGTAAGTCTAAATTAATTTTGCTGAATTTAGCTTCACCATAGTTAGTAATCTGGCTGCTGACCAAATTTAACCTGAAAACCACTGCAACCTACAGTGAAAAAGTCTGTAGCTGTGTTGACAGTGTCTAAATAGGCCATTATTATTTCTATAATTACCGAGTCTATTTAAAGTAAACTTAACCTTAATACTACACCTAAATAAAAATAATATATCTCAATCTAAATAATAAATTTTTCAATATGGCGCCCCCGGGTGGGCAGTCGAGAAGTTAGTTACCCTTTTTTTGTTTTAATTCTGATACAATAGTTTTAAATCCAGTGAATTAAATTTTTTACACAACCTAAACAAACCTAGCCTAACCTGGCTAAACCTAAAAAAACAAACCTAGCCTAACCTGGCTGAACCTAAAAAACAAACCTAGCCTAACCTGGCTGAACCTAAAAAACAAACCTAGCCTAACCTGGCTGAACCTAAAAAAAAAAACCTAGCCTAACCTGGCTGAACCTAAAAAAACAAACCTAGCCTAACCTGGCTGAACCTAAAAAAAACAAACCTAGCCTAACCTGGCTGAACCTAAAAAAACAAACCTAGCCTAACCTGGCTGAACCTAAAAAACAAACCTACCCTACCCTACCAACCCTACCTAACCTACCAAACCAACCTAACCTACCCTACCAAACGTACATAACCTACCCTACTTAACCTAAAATACCTAACCTACCTACCCATAATAAACCTAAAAATGGCTAATCAAACTGAAGCCACTCGTGGAAAAAGTATGGAGACCTGGTTGGGAAGTGATGTGGAAGCACTTGAAACTAGTAAACTGGTAAAAAGGAGGGGAGCAATCAGAACCTCAGCTACTAAACTTTTAGCTACAATCAAAGAGAGATGGGATGATTGGACTGAGGAACAAAAAAATTCACATGCTCGGCTTTTGTCCTCACAACTGGACAAGTTACAAAATTTAGACGAGGAAATCCTTAGAATGTATGTTTGTTCCGAAGGCTTCTCAGAGGATAAACAAGAAGAACTAGATGAAAAAAATAGTTATTACCACTTTGAAATAGATCAAATGATACAAGCATTAACAACTAAAAAAGAAAATAATGCCGAAGCCAAACCTAAACTAAGAATAAGTACTAAAATTCCTGAGCTTCAAATATTACCATTTGATGGAAATCCCTCTAAATTTCAAAACTTTAAGACCTCATTCAGAAACATTTATGATAACATAGGTCTTTCCGAAGAAGAGAAATTTGCCTACCTAAAACAACATTTGAGTGGAAACCCTGCCATTCAAATCAACTGCATGCAAGAAAGTAAAACCTCTTATGAAGAAGCATGGCAGCAGTTGGAGGGCTGTTATGCAACACCAGGCCAAATTAAATTCTCCATAATAAAATCCCTTTTAACTAAATCCATAATAACCAAAAATTTTAAATCACTTCATGACTTTCAAGCAGATATGCACTCTACCATAAATTTAATGCAAACTCAAAAATTAGAATTAGAAGATATACTCTTGTATGTATATTATAATAAACTAACTCAAGAAACTCAGGAATTTTTAAGAACTTGTGGGTTTAAACTCTATGACCCCTTTAATAATTTTAAAGAAGCAATTGCTGAAGCTACCAAAACCTTAGCTAATGTTAATTTTGATCTGGAACAAAGTGAGTTGACTACCTTGATACCTAAACAAAAAAGAAACTTCTCTCCAGAACCAGCCAGAAAACCATGGTATTCTGGCCAAACTACAGCTGCTCTGGCGGTTTCTACCCAAAAACAATCCTCAAGAAGAGCTCAATATACTGACCAGAGAGAACCTTACTGCAAATTGTGTAAGAAAAACTCTCACAAAATCTCAAAATGTGATTCTTTCCCTGAAAGTTGGGATAAACTGAAAAAACTTGCTAAATTAAATTATTGTACTAAATGTACCTCATCTAAACACCAAGCCAAAGAATGCCCCATTTCTTTACAACCCTGTTCATTTTGTAGGTTTTCTAACCATTTATCCTTCCTTTGTACCAAACAAAAAGGAAAACCAGAGGGAGATAAGAAAACCAAAACCAGTACGGAAGTAGCTACCCAAAAAGAAAACTCCAAACAAGGGAAACAAGTTACTAACTTATTAAGTTTAAAAAACACTGATCAAGAAGTAGCATTAATCCCTTCCATGCAAATGAGAATAAGAAACTCAGAAAAATCAATTAAATGCAGAGCACTTTTGGATAATTGTAGTCAAGCCAGCTACATTACCAAGGAACTCGTGAAAAAATTAAATCTTCCAACTAAACACTACGAGGAATCCATAACCATAACAGGATTTATAGCCGACAAGAAACAACCAAATTATGAAGTAGCTATAATTAAATTGGAGGATTCTAGAAACCCTGGAAACTACCAAGAAATAGAAGCTATCATAATTGATGATATTAATATTAAATATGAAGTTCCAGGATTACTGAAACTTCAAACTTATTTAAAATCATTAAATTATCAGCTTGCAGATCACTTTGAAGCTGATGAAGTGGCTGACTTCATGTTAATTTTTGGGGCTGCAACCCACAAACTTTTTGCCCTCAGCAGTCATCAGATTCATACGGCCTCTTGTTATAAATCTCCCTATGGAATACTTTTATTGGGTTTCCCTTCAGATTACTACCCTGAAAAAGAAAAGAACCAATAAGAGATCAGATCAGCTTCTGTATTACCAACCCGCTACCTACTAGTACAACTTCTAATGAAGATCTAAAAAAAATTGAACACCAGATTGCACAATTTAGCAAACTAGAAAACTTGGGTATTTCTGGGGATGAACCACTTTCAAACAAAGAAAAAGATCTGATTGCAAACTTTGAAAAGGAAGTTAAAATAGAAGATGAAAGATTGTCTGTTAAGGTACCATGGAATGACCAAAAAGATAAAATTTCACCAAACTTTAACTATGCTATTAGCAGGTTAAAGTCCACTTGCAAAAAATTAAAAAAAGATAACTTAATGCAACCTTATTCAGACATCCTTGAACAACAATTCCAGGAAGGAATAATAGAAGAAGTACCTCTAACAGAACACTTAAGACAAGCAGGAAATTTTTTACCTCACTTTCCCGTAGTTCGCCCTGGGGTACAAACAACTAAAGTTAGGATTGTAGTAGATCCCTCGGGTAAAAGCAAACCAGAAGAAATAACCGTAAATGATGCTACTGAGGACTGCCCTTCACTCCTACCTCACTTAGCAAAATTGTGCATTAAATTAAGGCATGGTAAATATTTGATGATTGGGGACATTCAAAAAGCATATTTACAACTTAAATATCAAACAGAATTTGACTGCAATGCCCACAAAATTCTGTGGGTAAAGAATACCCAATTGGCTCCAAATGACAACAACCTGAGCTGCTATAAATATAGAAGAGTTACCTTTGGCAACAAAAGCAGTCCATTTTTACTACAACAATCTCTACAACACATATTTAATGAACAACAAAACCAAGTGGCAGACTACCTAGCTAACCGCTTTTACATGGACAATGCTTTAATTAATGCCAACAATCTCTCAGAACTCAAAGACCTTTACAATTATAGTGTAAACACTTTAATTGAATATAATTTGAAGCTATATGAATGGGCCTCTAATCACTCAGAACTTCAAGGACTATTTGAAAAACATGACATAGCCTCTTCCGAAGATAAAGAAAATGTAAAACTATTAGGATATGGTTGGAACACAAGTGCTGATACACTCCATCTAAAAACGGTAAACTTGAACTCAGAAGCCAAAACTAAAAGAGAAATACTAAGTTCTGTGCAATCATTGTTTGATCCAATTGGATTTGTTGCACCCTTAGTGTTTAAATTAAAACTCTTCATGCAGAAAGTAACAGCTACCAAAAAAAATTGGGATGAATATCTAGAACTGGAAATGCTGCGTGAATGGAAAAAACTTTGTAAAGAAATAAACAAAGTGGAATTTCTGAATTTTCCTAGACAAGCTTTTGAAAATCCCAAACCTCTCATGGAAAATCTTCAACTCCACATCTTTTGTGATGCCAGCCAAGAAGGTTATGCAGTAAGTTGCTATCTAGTTGGAAATGGAAAATCCGAACTAATTTACGCTAAATCAAGAGTCAATCCCAAATCAAAAAATTGGACCATTTGTAACTTGGAATTAATGGCAATCTGCCTAGGAACCAAAGTCCTAGAATACCTTAAAGAAACCTACCTAGAAGAAAACTCAGAAAACCAAAAGTTCTTCAAAACAATAATTTGGACAGACTCACAAGTGGCTTTAAATTGGACTGCTCAAAAATCTCTAAAAATGAAATCAATCTTTGTAAAAAACAGAGTGAAAGACATTCAGGAAGCAACAAGAAACTTAAACCATCACCTGGAATTCAGACATGTAGCAGGAGAAGACAACCCAGCAGACCTACTCACCAGACCAATATCTTTCAAGAAATTTCAAAAACTTCTTCACTTTTACCAACATGGTCCCACATTTTTGAGAAATGAATTGAATGGCCCACCAACTTAATTTTTAACCCCCACCAAGAAACCTTACAGACAACAATAAATGTGTGTCAAACAACTTGTAAAGAAATAAATGAAAAAACTCCCTTGTTAAATATGGAAAGATTCTCTAACAGGAAAAAACTGGTCAGAATCACTGCCTATGTTCTACGGTTCATAGAAAACTTAAAGTACTTCCGCACTCACAAATATAACCCAAATGTAACCTGACAATGGAAGAACAAATTGCTGTCTTGGAGAAAAATCATACAGCTTACAAAACTAAGGCCACAAATTACTGGCTAAAATTAGTCCAGCAACAACATTTCTCAAAAGAAAAAGAAATAATCCACAAACTAAATAAAGGAGCAAAAGTTGAGGACCTAACAAAGCTGCAAAAGAATCTAAAACTCTTCATTGACAAAGAAGGGTTAGTCAGAACAATGGGGAGATATAAATATGCAACTAACCTTAACTATTCTGCTAGGTATCCTGTACTACTGCCCGAAAATTCTCATTTAACAACGTTAATTGTAACTGAATGTCATGCAAAAGCCAGTCATGCAACCTTAGCTACCACATGCAATTTCCTCAGACAGGAATTCTGGATCCCCAAAATAAGGCAAGTAGTTAAAAAGGTTCTGAAACAATGTCTGTTTTGCCAAAAATACTTTGCCATGGCTTATGAAGTGCCTACTACTGGACCCTTAGTAACGGAACGTTTAAGCTATGAAAAACCCTTTGAAAAAACTGCCCTTGACTATGTTGGTCCAATTTCTGTCCAGGATGAGAATAACCAATTCATGAAAGTCTACTTATTATTGTTCACTTGCTGCGCCACCAGATTCACAGCCTTCACATCTGCACTGACCTTTCTGCTAAAACCTTTTTAAGAGAACTCTACCATTTGTCCTTAAACTACTCCCTTCCAAAGGTTTTGATTTCAGACAATCAATCCACCTTCAAAAGATCTGAAGATTACCTTAAACATTGGTTCCAAAATGTTCTTGTGTCTCAGTACCTCTCTGATCATGGTATCCAGTGGAAATTTACAGCAGCCTATTCACCCAGAACCTTAGGAATAGCTGAAAGAATGGTGGGTTTAGTCAAAAGAGCCCTCTATACCTCCCTAAAAGGAAGAAAAATCCCGTTAACTGAACTAAAAACAATTGTTCTTGAAATAATGAACACAATTAATTCAAGACCACTCACTTATGTTAATTCAAATGAAGATCCTTCCTCTGATCTACTAACTCCTTTCAAGTTGCTTTTTGGGTATGACAATACCAAATTCAACTTTTTAACCACTAATGATACCCAAGAAGCAGTTAATGAAGACGATCAGGTGGATGCTGATTATATGACAACAACAGAGGACAAAGAAAGAAAGAAAATACTGGATTACTTTCATAAGGGAGCTAAACAATCTCAAGAAATCAAAAAAGATGGCGATACGAATATTTGAGTAGTTTGAGGGAAAAAGAATACCAACAACACAAACAACCAGTAAGTAAAGAACCTAAAGTAGGAGAACTATGTCTCTTAGATGAAAATTCTATGAATCCCAAATACTTCTGGAAGATTGCTGTAATTGAAACATTACACCCAGATGAAGATGGCATAATCAGGCGTAACTGTAAAAACACCCAATGGTCATCTCTCCAGAAGACACATATATCGGTTATACCCACTGGAAATAACTGATAAGCCAAATATTGACCTGGAAGAACTGGAAAATTCTTCCACGGAATCAGGAACTGTAGATTCTCCTGACACTACTACTGCCGCTACTCAACCCCGACCACAAAGACAAGCTGCAGTTAGATTTCGGGAAGAACTGCAAAGGAAAATACAGAGTGGATCTTTGTGAAGACCACAAATAGAAAATTGTAAATAATTGTAAATAGCTATAACTTAGGACCAACGTTCTACAGAAAAGACGCTTTCATCTTCATATTTCACCTAAAAGGAACTTTTCTGAAGAGCATGTCATTTTCATTCAAAAAAAAATAAAATAAAATTTCCCAAGAATACAATTCTGGGTAAATTTTTCCCCTTGGGGGGAATGTTGAAAAAAGTGGTTAGAAATAACCGCATATATTTCCAAAGAAAATATAAACAAAATAAATAAAAATAAAAACCCTCGTTTCTAACCAACTAGTGAAGTTGGGTTTCCCTAATTAACAAAAGAAGGAAAAAAAAAAGTTTCTGGGACAAAGACAAACGGAGCTTTGGCCAGTCTTGAAAATTTTTGACCGCATGAAGCGGGCCCCTTTTTTCTCAAAAAAATTAAAATGCTCGTGGTTACCCAAACCGGGAAACTGAGTCAACCTTCAAATCTAACAACCTTTAATTAAATCGTATCCTTAATTAATAACCACTGCAATTAATCAAAACCCATGTTTAACTAAATAGAGGCCTATCAGAACTAGGTGCAAGTAAGTTAAAGAAAATAACTAAGGTAAGAGAAAAACTAGGTACCTAGACGAAACTCGAACCGGGCTACAACGGCCCTAACTCAATAATTAAATGGCTGTTATAGCCCCTATTAAAACCTAAAGGCAATATAGCCCTAACTTAACTTAAATAAAACCTTCTAAACCTTAAACTTTTAAAACCAAAAACTTAAGGGCAATCCAGCCCTAGCCTAACTTAACCTGCAAAACCTAGGTCTGGGAAATAGCCCCTACAAATAAATAACCTAGCAGTGTGTTAAACGATAACCTAAAACAACAACGAAATTTAAAAACCTGGAAACTAAATGAAACTTATGAATCAGTTAGAAACTGAAAGGGTAACGTTCAACTGGCAACTTCATTTTTGGTAAGTCTAAATTAATTTTGATGAATTTAGCTTCACCATAGTTAGTAATCTGGCTGCTGACCAAATTTAACCTGAAAACCACTGCAACCTACAGTGAAAAAGTCTGTAGCTGTGTTGACAGTGTCTAAATAGGCCATTATTATTTCTATAATTACCGAGTCTATTTAAAGTAAACTTAACCTTAATACTACACCTAAATAAAAATAATATATCTCAATCTAAATAATAAATTTTTCAATAGTTATCAACAAATATGGCGATAACTTTAAAAGACAATACACATACGGAAGAAAGAAGCAAATTTGGGGCTTTTAACTTAAACTCCAAGACCATAAATTGGGAAGAAATCAGATCACACATGGCCCAAATTGAGTGGAGAACAGTTTTCGTTATTAATTAGGTTGATTGATGGAATGAGTTTTCTTCCTTTATTAAACAAAATACTGTAAACGATTTATGAATGAGACAAATAAAAGTTGGTTGTTTGAATACAAGTTCAGATGAAATGAATAAATGTGCACGTGATTAATGACTTCCATATAATAATGACTTCAATATTAATAACATAAAGTTAGGTGAATGACACCAGTCCATTGAGGGCCTGCTAACGACATTCACATGTTGAGGGTTAACGTGTCACTGGATTCTCTGGCGTAGAGAGAATCGGGACGCGCTTGAAGCGTCCTGCCCGAGAACATCGTTATAACGAGTTTGAGGTGTGCAGTTCATAGAGGAGGCAAATACCTTGAGTGAATCCAAGTGATGTGACGTCATCTTGGTCGTGGCCGTGTCGATCCTACTGCCAAATACACAATATTTAATAAAGGATAGAAATGACTGTGGTTTTGTTTTGTTTAATTATCACTGTACAACAAATTTTCGGTTCAGGAAAAAACGGGAATAACATTCGGTCATTCTTAATATTTCGAGTGTGCTGATTCCAAATCTGAAAATAGTTTTTTTCTATCACGTCACGTTTTTTTTTTGTAATGACTGCTTAAAATCTTCATACCAAAAAATAAGAATATATTGATAAACAGAATAGGCTTTATCAGATGGAACAGTTTAATTATTGCTATACTTCAACATATATGCACAAAATTAACATAAAACTCGTATTATACTGTTTTCAACTTATTATTTGTATTTATGCTGGCGTTTGTGTGATGCTTCTGGTTGGTCACGCTTTAAATTCCAGTAGAAATCGGCTAGCATAGCAGGACTCCACTTCCCTTTGTATCGGCTCTCCATTGTGGCTATATCCTGGTGGAATCTCTCCCCTTGTTCGTCGCTAACAGCAGATGCGTTTTCCGGAAAGAATGAGAGATGTGAATGCAAAAAATAAATTTTCAATGACATCTTACATCCGAGACGTTGGTATGAGTTGATAAGTTGATCCACAAGTGCAGCATAGTTGTCGTATTTAGTCTTTCCTAGTAGACCGCTGCACACGTTTTTGAATGCACGCCAGGCTGCCAACTCAACCTCATACATCACCGCTTCAAAGTGTTCGTCTAGCATGAGTTGGCGAATTTGAGGGCCGACAAATATGCCTTCTTTAATCTTGGCATTACTTATTTTTGGAATTTTTTCCTCTAGATATTTGAAGGCAGGTTTATCCTGTTTCAAAGCCTTTGCAAATTGTTTCATCAGCCCTAGTTTTATGTGAAGTGGCGGCAAGATAACCTTTTCCTTTCGTACTAGTGGTTCGTGAATAACATTGTGAGATCCAGGTGAGGAATTGTCTCGCGGCGGCCATACTGAGCGTGTGTAGTGTTCAGACCTTGCTCAGCTATCCCACTTGCATAGGAAACACATGTATTTCGTATAGCCAGTTTGCAATTCATTGAGACTAGCCACAACCTTCAAATCTGCGCAGATAAGCCATTCATGTTCATTGTATTTTATACAGTCCTGAATAAAAGCAACATTGTCATACGTTTCTCTCAAGACGACTGAATGAGCGATCGGAACAGAAGGCATTGTGTAGCGGTACACCCTTAACACTGTACAGAGATGCATCAATGAACAATCTCCACTGATTCGGTTCACAGCACAAACCCAGAGCATCGAACAGACCATATATATCAGAATGCAATAACAAAGATTGTTCTTCATTGTGAAATATTCCTGCAAATCCAGGGAGCGCTTTCGGAATGCTGTAATTCGTACGTCTTCCGCCAGCAGATTCCATTCTTGTAGACGTGAGGCCAGCAGTTCACTTTGTTGCTTGGTAAGTATTAAATCACGAACCAAATCATTGAGTTCAGGCTGCGTGATGAGATGTTGTTCTTTCTTGGACTCGACTTGAGTTTCATAGCATTCGCCGTCTGATTCCGATTTGGCAGTCTGTGTTATCGGTCTGCATTTCAGCTGGAGGCCAAGGGATGGG
Source organism: Bathynomus jamesi (assembly GCA_023014485.1). Taxonomy (NCBI): domain Eukaryota; kingdom Metazoa; phylum Arthropoda; class Malacostraca; order Isopoda; family Cirolanidae; genus Bathynomus; species Bathynomus jamesi. Next base: position 664,244 of record JAJOZX010001023.1, on the reverse strand, counting down.
TATATCTGTAGAATGTTCCACAGGACGCATAGCAGAACGAAGATTTGGGTAGACTATAGCCTTTTTCCCTTTTCTGTTGCAACCTGTAATGTGAGACAATAGACATTGTTGACTACTTAAGATAGCATAATTGTGTAATACATTATGCAGAGCAGGATATGCTAAAATGTGCTAAAAACACCAAATTTGACTTATATTCAGAAAAATAAAAGATTCAAACCTGTGATGTTCGTTAAGCAGAAATAGCAATCAGTTGAATGGTCCAGCGGCTCTCTCCATACCATTGGGACACCGAATCCCAGACCAGAACCGGTGCCTTTGAACCATGCATATAACGAGCTTGTACATCTCACACAGCAGATATGAGGCGCCCAGTGCTTGTCCTGATCACCAACTTTGCATGCGAAGTATAATTCATAAAGCTTTTTCACACGCGAAGTCAACTTCCTTTTATACTGTTTTAACGTTAATGTCCCACAAATATAACAAAAACTGTCTGGCGAATTTTTACACTCTCTAAGCATTGTAGCATAACATCAATAAAAACCTGTAAAATAAGAAAATGATAGATCAATTTGCAATTTCACACAATATAGACGTTGTCAATGAAATATACATAATTTGATAGCTGTTATTCAATAATACTCACTTATAGCACCGATTTATGATAAAATATGGCTGACAATTTTGTTTTAAATGATTAATGAAATTTTTTTCATAAAATCAAAGTGGAAACACAGAGCCGAACACCACCACCACAGCATATGCATGACTGAACAAAATGTAAAAGATGCTTTCAGAGAACCAGTAGTTCTCAAAATGATACAATGAAATAGGGTCATTTTCATAAAATCGGCGGGTGATACAAATAAATGAGTGTTATTTTTGTAATCTACGCATATAATTAGCCATAAAAATGACGATCTCATTTCCGTTTGTTTTTCACTGTTGTACAGTATTATTACAAAAATAAATGAATTAATTGTTCACAATGATTAACAATTATATATACGGTAATTGTGCTATATTACAATTACATTATTAACAATAAGAAATGGTTTATACAATATGAGTTAAGTGAATACAATAATGACAAGACACTAATTTAGGTAATGAGATATACAACGTAACAAAACACTGTAGGCCGAGTGCCGGTGGCCGAGATGTTTACATACCTGCGATTTTGACGAAGGTGACTCTGAAGACGGAAAGGCCTACCGGCGTAAAACACTATGTGACGAGGTCTTGTTTTAAGAAAGGACGCCAGTAGAAATCTTGTAGAAGCGATTTTTGCTGGTGGTGGTGGTGGTGGTGGTGGGGGGGGGGGGATGAAATTGTAGGTCGCTTTAAGTGATGATTTACTTCTGATGCTTGAATGGAGTCTTGAAGGACGGCAGGCTGCTCTCCGACGAATGGTTGGAGAGCGAAATGTGAAGAGGAAATGCGTGAAAAGGCAATGAGCAAAATATGAGGGCGATTTGAAGTAGACTCGCATTTATACAGGCCCGAGAAAACGCATTGTTTTCGTGGGCAGTTTTGGGAAACAAAATAAAATTTGCTTTTATCTTTCTGGATGGTTCGTACCACGTGGGGTTTTATTGCCTTGTTTACAACTTCCAGCCATGAAACAAACAGGCGAGGAAGAGGAATTTCGTTTGCCTCTGCCTCTACACACATATATACTGTATATGCGAAGTACGAAGTTCAATCAACAAAATCGTTGAATTTATTGGCTTTATAACTCATTACCACACGTATATGGATTTCTTTATGAAAAGAGGTATCACCTGAAGATCTCCCCCCCCCCCCACTCAGGTAGAGCTGGGAGGGGGAAGATCTTCAGGTGGATCGGGCTGGAGGGAAAGATCTTCAGGTGGATCGGGCTGGGGGGGTTATAATCTTCAGGTGATCCATATATATATATATATATATATATATATATATATATGCCCGGTTAGGTTAATTGAATGCCCGGTTAGGTTAACTGAGTGCCCGGTTAGGTCAACTGTAGCCCTTGATGATTGGTTAGGTTAAGTCGTGATATTTTCGTTAGTTTACTGTCCAAATTGGGGGGAGTATCTCCAGGTGGAGCGGACTAGGTGGAGTATCTTCAGGTGGATCGGGCTCGAGGGAGGAAGATCTTCAGGTAGACACTCTAGAGGGGGAAGATCTTCAGTCATCCGAAAAGAGTATATGTGATTTTGTTGTGGTTGTATTATATGTGATAGTATGCGGTAAGGAGTTAATGAAAATCCTGCGAAGTTAATAACGAATATATATATATATATATATATATATATATATATATATAATGATGAATAAAACCACGAAGGAAAGGAAACACAAAATGGTGCTCAAGCGCTTTCGTCTAATGACATCCTCAGGAACACTGAGGATGTCATTAGACGAAAGCGCTTGAGCACCATTTTGTGTTTCCTTTCCTTCGTGGTTTTATTCATAAATATTTTTCACGTGTTACTTTCGTGAAATAATTTTCATACATATATATATATATATAATATATATATATATATATATATATATATATATATAGCGGATCGACAAGAAATAGACCAACAAATAGACAGACAAATCCTTTCCTTCCACGCTATCATCAAAGAGCCTTCTTGGAAAACACACGTGGGCAAAGAGTCAAACAATGAAACGTCTGTTCCTTGCCTTTTGGGAAGGAACAAGGCGTCTTAAGATTTGGTGCGAAGTCCTACGTCACAGGAACTACGTATAAAAGCGAGCACCCACTCGCACTCCTTCTCACTTCATTAGCGCTTCCATTTCGTTAGACTACTCTGTACGTTGTCACCCCTCATCAGCTTTAACCGGCTCAAGACCAAGGCTCACTTCAACACCACATTCAAGAAACGAAGCATCATTGGAAGTGATCTACCAATACTGCCGCAGCAAACCACAACGGCATCAGGAATTCCCTTGGTCTCTTCATTACCGCATCAACCGGTTATCAATCATCCTCGAGAGCACCGGAAGTTGCAACGCTACGAGAAGCATCCTCAAGGTGGACACATTGCGTGACTCGACGGCGAAAGCTACAAACCCAAATCACTCCACATCTGGTCAGCTTTTACGATTTACGAAGAACGGTCGTCTACGAGACTCCATTAGCCCATCATACCTTGGACTTACGGAACAAACTTCCAAGAGACACCGACAGCCGGGCCTACTCCTACAAGATCCTCTTCATTCCATCCACCACAACCGGGCCTACGCCTGCAGGATCATTTATTTGTGAAGCCTACATTAGCCTACCGCCGAACGGTAGGCTATACTCCCAAAGTGAGTAATTAAAAGTTCCAATTGACTCTCGTTAATAACGCTGTAGATCTGTTACCTAATTCAAGTGTCCTTCAGAACCGGTAATTCACATCATCCGCTATTGTGCTCACTTATATATTTGTGCGATAAATAAGTTCTCTACTGCAGGCCTAATTCATTTACAGTGTGTATTCCCTCAACTATCATTAGGCCTACCTATCCCAAACGCACGTGCATTCTTTATATCATTACTAGGCCCATTCAATCATCTAGCCTACTTAATCAGAGTGTCATGTTTTCCATTCAATGTACCAAACGCTCGTGCATTCTTTATATCATTTACTAGGCCCATTCAATGTTCTATGTTGCATGCCATTTACATACCATCGATGAGTATATTACTTATTACGTGTCAATTAAGCTATTAACATTTCATCTTATTAGCTAAGTCTATGCCATAAGCATAACGTAAAACTATCAATTAATTACGGTCAATTCTTTGTTATACCACAGTGAATAAATAACGGCTTTATTTTCATAATAAAAATAAAGTACCGAAACTTATTCTATTCAGTGTACCAAAACGTACGCGCTTTCTGTGTCATTAATAGGCCTCTTTCACAGATCATTTATGCATAATCTGTAGCATCCCTAATCAGTGTATTACATAACCTATTTGTTATATTATTACGTACATGCATTATTTTTGTATTCACTAAGTTTCATATTTCAGGTTGTGTCCCATTTTGTATACCATTAAGCCTCACATAAACGAGCTTATTTCAAAGGTCATTATAGAATTGTTAAGCTTTCTAGTCAATGTCTTTCCATTGTAATTTTCACTGTGAAAATTAATATAAATATTTTCTTAATTAAACTACAAAACCATAAGGTACTTTTTATAACCTTAATATTAATTTGCTTGGGTGTAATCCAAGCTGGTGACCCTCGCTGCCATTTCGGTCACTTCCAATAGTATGGTGGGCCTAATCAAATAACCACTTATTCCAATCGGTGATACTGTATGACATCATAAATTATTAACCCAGCCTTTCATTAATAAGCAATCAGTCATTGCATCAATTAATCATTGCATACAATTAAATCATTATCACCTAAACGGCTAAAAACTAGGTCCACTATATATATATATATATTATATATATATATATATATATATATATACAGTATATATCAAAGCTATTGACTTTTCCTTAGGGAAACGGAGCTTACCGTCCCCTCAGTAGCCCACCACAATCCGCAATTAGAAACCATAGTAATGAAAACAACCATCCCATTCACAAAACTCAGTTTGAAATTCTAACTAGATCCAATAACCTCACAGAACTCCGAATCTTAGAATCTTTGTACATCTATAGAAACAAACCCTCCATTAACAATAATAGTTCATCTTACAAATTACAGCTGTTTTAACTAACCAACCGATTTTCATAGACATATATATACCTTCTGATTTACGGACCATACAGTTTTCTCTTAGGTTTTGTCAAGTATGGAGGTCGATGTAAACATTGTGTATTTACCTGTTGAGGTAATTTAATTTAATTTTAATGATTTTAATTTTTTGTAGTGATGCAATTTTAATGATTTTAATTTTGTATTGATGCAATTTTCATTATTTTTATTTTAAGGTTTTAATTTTAATGGTTTTAATATTTATTGATGTAATTTTCATTTTTATTTTTTGTTTTTTTGTTTAAGGTTTTAGACTTATTCACTGATGATGACAAAAAGATTTGTCGAAAACGTCGCAGTACAAAAAAATAAATGAAAATGTTTGCCGTTGTGTTGGTCCTTCTGTTCATATTATATATATATTAGTGATGTAGCGGATGTCATTTTTTCACATCCGCGGATGCGGATGAGGATGTTTGATTTCAAATATGCGGATGCGGATGTCTACATTTTCGTTATTTTTTAGGATATATTCCAGATTTGTTGTGTTAACGTATATAATAAGTTATTATATAGAGAGAGCTGTAGCTATAATGTAGTATAATGATTAATTGTACAATAATTGCTGTACTTTTCCCTGAACATAAAAATAATAGCAAGCATCTAACTAATATAGAATCAATAGTGAATTCGTCTGCAAATAAATTCGTTATATTTTGTTGAGTTTCAGCTACAATTAGAAACATAATTGTGTTACCCGACCTCTTTCCCCAACCTCCACCCTTATAGAAAGAGATCTTTAATTAGCTTGATAACTATTTATATTAAGTTTAAAGTTTTATTAGGCATATTTATAAATGAGTAATTAAAATAAAGTAAACTAAGATGTTCATCGTTTAATATTCAAACTTAATATAGGAAGGTTATGCTTAAGGAACATTAATTTTTCTGCCTTTTCTGCTGCCAGTCTGTTTCTCTTTTCATCATATATTAATCCAGCACTCACTGCTAAATAATCTCTCGCTTGGTACGCTTGTTGGAGACGTGCTAAATGTTTCCTTGCAAGTTTACTCAAGTATGGATAGATATTCTGCGCATTTTTCCACCAACTAATAGGATTGTCACATGCAGCCAGGCGTTTTTCTTGGTGATAGCTCTCGATCATTTTACTACATCTTTTGACATCGCGTAGGTCTCGTCATCGCTGCTTGACTCAAGAAACTGAGAGAGAGATTCTGTGATAGATTTGCTTGTTGAAGGTGTTGGTTCTGTCACTGAAACTTTTATTCTTTTGGTGGGTGGCAAAGCGACAGATTCAAGAGATTGAAGCTCTTCAACTGCTTTGCCAAGTGATGATTTAACTCGTTCTAATGTACTAGGTGAAAATAACTTAGCTTTGTAACGTGGATCTAAGTAGGTTGCAAGAGAGTAACTTCATACAAGAACAGCCTCTCGTCTTGTCGCTTGCATCACTTTTGCGCACAATGAACTAGTTCTATTAATATAGTAGAATTTGATAATTTCCGCTTATTAATGACATTTTATCTCAACGGTCCACATCCGCACGACATCCGCAGTCCAAAGTGCGGATGCGGGTGCGGATGCGAGAAAATGTGCGGATGTTCCGCGGATGCGGATGCGGATGTGACCTGCATCACTAATATATATATATATGGGATGAATTTCACAATAAAACACGTGAAATGAATAAATTCTGCAAACCCACAAGGAAAAAGAAAAACGATTCCAAGGCCTTTCGTGTATTCAAAGCTACACCTCGTCAGGGAATGAAGATAAACGGCGAGATGCCCATAAATATATACAATGTACAGGAAAAACAAAACAATTAGCACATACTTAACAAGGGTTAATGAGAGGCAAAATAAATTTTAACATGATATCGTCAATTTTATACGTCCCCGCACTGTTATTGAAATTGCTTTTAAAATAAATAAATGCACATTCCAGAATATTTCGTTCTATTATATCTCTGTTTTTAACAAGCGCTTTAGAACTACCCCACTTGATGCTATGGTTACATCTATACATATGGTTAAATAAAGCATTGGAAGTATTAGCTGTTCTACAAGCATATTTATGCTGTTTTACCCTAATATCTAACGTTTTACCGGTTTGGCCTATATATACTGAGTTACATTGTGTACATCCGATCGAATACACACAACCAACAACATTATCAAGGCTATTCTTTATTAGGCGTGATTTAACAGTATTATTATACTTAAAGATTACATTAATGCCAATTGCTTTAAGTACAGTTGGAAGGTATTGAAAATAACATGGTAAGGTAGGCTAAGGATTTTTACGCTGAAATTCTTTTACAATTACATTATTATAATACCTATTCTTGGCTTTCTTAAGACAGTTATCTAAAAATGAAATAGGATAACATAATTTAGTACCAAATTCGATATTGCATAACTCGGAATCTAAAAATTCAGGACTGACAACTCTCAATGCTCGAAGAAACATAGCAGAGAAAATAGAGGATTTAATCGAAGGATGATGGTCAGAATAAAAATGCACGTAAGAGTTATTATTAGTAGGCTTACGGTAGACTTCATATTTGAACTGATTAGAGCATCTCCAAATTTTTAGATCAAGAAAAGATAGGCTTCCATCATTTTCTTTTTCAACTGTAAACTTAATAGATGGGACTAAATTGTTGAGCCTACCAAGAAATAAGTCCACATCCAAATTATTAGGCCAAAGGCATAAAATATCATCTATATACCTGTACCAAACCAGCAATTTCAATAACAGTGCGGGGACGTATAAAATTGACGATATCATGTTAAAATTTCTTTTGCCTCTCATTAACTCTTGTTAAGTATGTGCTAATTGTTTTGTTTTTCCTGTACATTGTATATACTGTATTTATGGGCATCTCGCCGTTTATCTTCATTCCCTGACGAGGTGTAGCTTTGAATACACGAAAGGCCTTGGAATCGTTTTTCTTTTTCCTTGTGGGTTTGCAGCATATATATATATATATATATATATATATAATCATGCGGGTTGCTTCTACAGAGCTTCAATTTAATATTTAGGAGAAATCCAATGACAAGGAGAAATGTAAATGCCATGAAAAGTCTTCTTTAATGCGCAACGTTTCGAGCAATACGCTCATCTTCAGGCTGTTTAATAACAATGTGAAATTAAAATCAATATTGAATGAAAAACAAAACAGAAAATTTCTATAAACTATTCATACAGACAAATTTTAAAAGACTGAGAAAAGAGGGTTAAATTCTAAGTTATACAGATTTACATATAAAAATTAAGAAGCTATTTTTAAATACATAGTAAATGTGAAATTAATACACTGGAAAAATTAACAATAGTACACTGGAATAATGAAACTAACTAACCTTTCACTGCAGTTTCCGAGGCTAACTAATTTGAGCAGAGGCAAGACGGGAAAACAAGAGATGGCGAGGGCGATTGGGGAAGGGGGGATTATAAGGAATTGGGGAAGGAGGAGGGATCATAGCAAATTGAGGGGGACGGCAGATGAGTCAACATTTAGACTGGGGGACAATGTTTTAATGAAAAGCGATTCCAAAATTCTTAGTGAGTTGAAACAAGTATTACAACCAAGAATTTTAAAATTGTCTAAAGTGACATCAGTTTTACATTTTATGCTGTGTTCGCGAATACTCGAAACTTTAGTTTTTAAAATTTTACCTGTTCGGCCACTTATTCCCATATGCGAATAAAATCTAGCCCTGAGAGAGCGACAGTGCTGCCAATGTAATTCCCAAGGAGACACCTAGGGCAGGTAAATAAATATACAACACCGCTACGCAACGAGTCAGGGGTTCGATCCTTCGCTGAGAAAAAGCTACCTAAAGACGTTTTATTAATAAATATGATGCGGAAATCAGTATGATAAAAAAATGTCCTTAACAATTTTGTAAATTTAAGCTTAAATTCCTTATTCAAAGGACCCATTTCAGGTACCAAGAAATATTTTATATCCTTCGGCACTGTAATACATGGAAGTTGAGGGCTATAAACATTATTTAAGAAGGATCTAATTAGTTTGTCTACATATTGAACAGGAAAACTATTATTAGTAAAGTATGATCTTAGATTATTAAATTCATCATTAAGTAAGGTAAAACTAGAGGTCAAATTATATCCTCTGAACAGGAGAGTTTTAATACAAGACATCTTATAGTTGAAATCAGTAAAACTAAAAAAATTCATGCCCAAACCAGTGAAAGTGGGTTTCCTGTAAACTGATGTAGTAATAGAATCACCGTTTTTCGAAATTAAAAGATCTAAGAAGGGGAGGGAGCCATTTTGCTCAGTTTCCATTGTATACGTTATATTGGGGTACAAGCGCAACAATTCTTTAACTTCCTAAATTCTTTGCACCCCAATATAACGTATACAATGGAAACTGAGCAAAATGGCTCCCTCCACTTCTTAGATCTTTTAATTTCGAAAAACGGTGATTCTATTACTACATCAGTTTACAGGAAACCCACTTTCACTGGTTTGGGCATGAATTTTTTTAGTTTTACTGATTTCAACTATAAGATGTCTTGTATTAAAACTCCTGTTCAGAGGATATAATTTGACCTCTAGTTTTACCTTACTTAATGATGAATTTAATAATCTAAGATCATACTTTACTAATAATAGTTTTCCTGTTCAATATGTAGACAAACTAATTAGATCCTTCTTAAATAATGTTTATAGCCCTCAACTTCCATGTATTACAGTGCCGAAGGATATAAAATATTTCTTGGTACCTGAAATGGGTCCTTTGAATAAGGAATTTAAGCTTAAATTTACAAAATTGTTAAGGAAATTTTTTTATCATACTGATTTCCGCATCATATTTATTAATAAAACGTCTTTAGGTAGCTTTTTCTCAGCGAAGGATCGAACCCCTGACTCGTTGCGTAGCGGTGTTGTATATTTATTTACCTGCCCTAGGTGTCTCCTTGGGAATTACATTGGCAGCACTGTTCGCTCTCTCAGGGCTAGATTTTATTCGCATATGGGAATAAGTGGCCGAACAGGTAAAATTTTAAAAACTAAAGAAGTTTCGAGTATTCGCGAACACAGCATAAAATGTAAAACTGATGTCACTTTAGACAATTTTAAAATTCTTGGTTGTAATACTTGTCCCAACTCACTAAGAATTTTGGAATCGCTTTTCATTAAAACATTGTCCCCCAGTCTAAATGTTGACTCATCTGCCGTCCCCCTCAATTTGCTATGATCCCTCCTCCTTCCCCAATTCCTTATAATCCCCCCTTCCCCAATCGCCCTCGCCATCTCTTGTTTTTCCCGTCTTGCCTCTGCTCAAATTAGTTAGCCTCGGAAACTGCAGTGAAAGGTTAGTTAGTTTCATTATTCCAGTGTACTATTGTTAATTTTTCCAGTGTATTAATTTCACATTTACTATATGTATTTAAAAATAGCTTCTTAATTTTTATATGTAAATCTGTATAACTTAGAATTTAACCCTCTTTTCTCAGTCTTTTAAAATTTGTCTGTATGAATAGTTTATAGAAATTTTCTGTTTTGTTTTTCATTCAATATTGATTTTAATTTCACATTGTTATTAAACAGCCTGAAGATGAGCGTATTGCTCGAAACGTTGCGCATTAAAGAAGACTTTTCATGGCATTTACATTTCTCCTTGTCATTGGATTTCTCCTAAATATATATATATATATATATATATATTAGGGTGATTCAAATATGGGGGTAAAAATTTTTTTTTTATATTTTAATGTGTTCAACCCTCTAAATGGTTCATTTCAGCATAAAAACAACTATCCTAAAATATTTTAGCAAATTTTTAATTTTTAGGGGTTGCTACCAGCAATTAAAAATTGACAGAACGACTCAAATCGTTAAATTTTTCCACACCACCCAGGAGGTACAGTGTAAGGCGCATTGCTTTTTTTTAACGTGGAAAGCTCCCCCGTAGGTCCTACCATAACCACAAGCATGCATAATTAAACTAGCATGATATTTGAGACATTAGCTGTCCTTACTTCATCAATGTTTCTTTTTTTCTATCAGGGTAAACAGCCCTGTAGTTTTTCACTACTTGTAGCAAGAATTGTTTTTGATCTTCATGTGTTAGTATTTTATTATATTCATCCATTAATTTTACTCCTCTTTCCGTTATATCATTCACGACTTTCCACTGTTTGATAGATTTCTTAGCGAAGTTATACTCTTCATCATTATGCCATTCTTTAGCATCTTTGAGTAAAAATTTTGAACTAAATTCTGTTATTGTAAAGAATCTTTGAGTATTTGATGTGACAAAATCTTCTAATTTCTTCGTTGGAATAAGTGCAGGATCTAGAAAAGCCCGTTTTGCAGGAAGAGTTTCTATTGTATTTTGCAAGGCCTTTACCATTTTGTTTTTTGTTTCAGTAGGCACTTCATCATAAAAGGCCAAGGCTACCAGTTCTTCTGATAGGTACCAGAGGTGACCTAACAGTTTTTTAATAACAACAAATGCAATTGTGTCATTTATTTGTTTGTAGACTACAAGATTCTGTAATAATTCCAGATCAAGACGAGGAGCGCAAGATGGCACAGGAGCTGTAAACCATGCCTTTACATATAACCGAGTAGCAGATAGACAGATGTCTTTTAGTCCTTTTTTGTCTTTTACTGAAATTTTGAACTGAGATTTGAACATAAAATTTTTAATGAATATGTAATTTTGGCCATCCACCTAGCCCGATGAAGTCCCGCTGGATGTTTAAATTTGATTCCACCTTTTGGTTCACCTCCCCAAAAAATAATTGTTAACTGCAATAGTTCTAGGTAATCGTCTCTTGGTTGGAATGTATCTAATTGATTTGCTGCAAATATAATTATGTCATCTTTGATGTCATGAATATTTTCATAGATATCTGAATCTGATAATGCTGTTTCGTAGTCCTCCTTATTAATGCTTGACCATTTTTATCTGAACTTCTTAAAAAGGACTATATCTGGGCCAGAAGATGGTGATAAAGACTTTGAAACAACAGCTTCCAGCATAATTTCAAATATGACAATAAATCGTCATCGAATTTTTGTTCCAGAAGAATAGCTGCACCATTTCTAGGACCAGTATTGGCTGCCGTTGCATCGAAACACATGCATTTTATTTGTTCGCAGATGCCCCATTCAAGCGATGTCTGATTGTTGGCATTAAAACTAGAGACGCATTTCTGTCACTCAATTTTGCAACATCAAAACTTCCTAATAATTTATCATCAAACAATTTTCTACGTTTGCCTACCTTACTTTTCCATGTTGAAGGTTGTGCAGCACAGAAACCAGATTCATCACTTTTACTCTCCTCTGATTCTGATTCTGATGATGTACTGGTGAGTATGACAGCCTCTTCATTCTTCTTTCTTTTGATCTCTTCTTCTGCTTTCCTCTTTTCATAATGTTGTTGCTTTTCTGCTGCTCTTTGCTCTTTTTTAGCAACAGCCTTATCAATGGTACCCATTTTTCCATGACGTTCTTTCTCACGTTGCATTTTCAAGAATTTCTTATAATTTTCTATTTTTATAAGCTCCCTAGCATTCTCATGAGCAATGTCAGATAAGTTTTCCAGTTTATCTTTCCATTTTCTTCTTTATTATTTAAATTTTGTGATCTTTTCAATTTGTTTGCTTTGTTTTTCTTAAGCAGCTGCCATTCCTTCAGTATTCCTTGAATTTTATCTACTACATGTACTCTTTGTTTTGCTGGTATTCCTGCTTTTTTGCAAACTGCTAGCACATCATCTGCAGTAGAGCAGCATGATTCTCTAATGCCTTGCTTTTTAATATTTCTGTAGTGCATGAAGAGGGCCATCATTTCCTTCTCTGATGATAATACGGATGTTTTTAGTACTGCAGAGGGCTGCCCAATTAGCCATACTTCAGTTTCTTTTCTTGTAGAACTTCTCCCAACTGAGCAACTAGGTGATGGTGAGTTAGGCCTAGCTTCCATAATCGATTAATTGGTATCAAAATTACGAGTTCCAAACAACAATTAAAAGCAAGCTAGTATATAAACCATTATTAAAAATTCTGAAATATAAACAATTAAACATAAAATCATAAGTTGTAAAAACAAACAAATTGAAAAAAAGGGAAACTTTGACGCCTGGTAGCACATAGTAAATTTTATTTAAAATTCGCCAAATTTGGCATACACTACTTTTTTGTCATAGGGAACAAAAATACAGGTTGAACAATTAAAAAAAAAACTTTGATTTTTTTGAATCACCCTAATATATATATACTGTATATATGAGCCTCTTTTGAAGCAACTAAATTGTTTGAGTATTGACGTCAGCAATGACGTAAAAAGAAAACGGGGAGCAGTGACTCTGCTTTGGTGGATCAGAGTCGAGTCACTGAACGACCAACAATTGCTCGCTGACTCAGTCAGATTCTCGCGTAGGGTGAAAATGACGGAAGCCCAACACTGTATATATGTTACATAGGCTGACCATACGTACCGTTTTGAACGGGACAGTACCGTTTTTTTTATATTTCTTGGCCGTCCCGTCGTTTTAATAAAAATGTCAATTTTGTCCCGGTTTATGTACTTACTTTTTCATGAATACAGAATATTACATAACCCCCGTCCCTTTTTTGCCATCCCAATGTCCCGTTTTTGTCTCAAGAAAATATGGTCAGCCTAATGTTACAGGGAATCTGTGTAACTAGGGATTTCATGTAAGGTTAAGTCGTGATATTTTCGTTAAACCTACGAGAAAATTATTAACTGCCCAGTTAAATGAATGCCCGGTTAGGTCAACTGTACGCCCTTGACGATTGGTTAGGTTAAGTAGTGATATTTTCATTAAAACTAACGAAAATATCACGACTTAACCTTACATGAAATCCATGAACATTTTAGGGATTTCATAAAGTCCCTAGTTACACAGATTCCGTGTAACATATATACCTACACTGTGCTGAGAGTTATAAGAGCAGGCAATTTCACAAGAATAATCTCAGAGATCATACCAAGTGATTACAAATGATCTTCCCAGTTTTAAACATTTATTATGAAAAACTAACAAAGTTACAGCGAAAAGCAAGATATACAAATGAAGAAGAACTCAAAAAGTTTAAATTACAAGCTACTGAAGTTCAGTATGAGCTCTTTTTGTGGCTCTACAGACATCAAAGCGGTATTCTGTTTCTCCTCCATATATCAGCACATCATACTGAACTTTTATAACAGCCTCACGTATCCTTTCCTTCAAATGTTCCAAAGTTGTTGCCACTGTTGGAACAAAAACTTAATTTTTGACATAGCCCCAGAGGAAAAACTCAAGGGGGTTAGGTCGGGCGAACGAGCCGATCAAGGAATGGGCCCCCCCACGCCCGATCCAACAATCAGGCAATTGCTCATTTAGGAATGTTGTAACCTCAGAAGGAGTCACAAAAAGAACTCATATTGAACTTCAGTAGCTTGTAAATAAAACTTTTTGAGTTCTTCTTTATTTGCATATCTTGCTTTTCGTTGTAGCTTTGTTAGTTTTTTTCATAATAAACATTTAAAATCGGGAAGATCATTTGTAATCACCCAGTATATACTGTATATATCGACTATGTCCATATATCAGTAGCGAATTTATGGATTTGCCGCCCCAAGGCCATTTACTATATGCCGCCCCTAGTACAGAGAAAAAAAAGTCATACTGATTTAAAAAAAATCATTTATTTCAGTTTAAATACAAATTTCAAAATGACTTTTTAAAGGAATTCAAAAACATTCAGTTTAGGAACAAAACTTAAAAATAAAAAGTATGTAAATAAATTTTAAGTTTTTTCTTCTCGTTTTTTTATATAATTTTTTATATTTTTTATAATTTTTTTATTTTCTTGACAACCCAAGGCTAATAGTGAGCCGGCCAAAAACTGAAAAGTCATCTAGAAAAAAACTTAATGGCGTTTTTTGTTAATAGCAGGCACCCACTTTAGATAAGTAGTATTGCCCAGATGCCAAACAAGATGTGGGTGGATGCCACTCTCAGTTTTGGGTTTGAAGATCCCATACAAGGTTACAAAAGTCAAATTCTGAAAAACTCCGAATTTTTGCATTTCAGTGATGGCTCTATGTAACAACGTGTTTAAAGGTGTATCATTAGCATAAAGCATATTTTTGTGATTTTATGGATAATAAGTGAATGTAACTATGACTCTGGATGTCTTTATTTCCATTAAAACTACATTTAGCATGCTGGGTGAGGTGCGCATGTGCCTACTACTACCATAATACAGGTAATAGCATACTTTCACATGTTGAATATTTTCAGTGCATTGGCTGGCCAGACATTGGTTTGGTATATGCAATTAAAAGAGTGCAGACAGTGCCAGCTGGTAAAATAATAATAATACTGCTAAAGGATAGGTATGGTCAGAGCGGTAACGCATCTCTCAAGACACAAGATGCCTCTTCAATCTTAAGATGATGATGAGGAAGCCACCTTCACTCGGGTTGACAGTCTGCCTTCTCGCACTAGGCGTGACGCTCATGATGTCATGAAGCTAGTTCAGCAGTTGAAGCAGTTTGACGTCTTCAGAGTTCACGTCAGTGAAGCAGGAGATACAGATGCCGCCTCTAACATCCCACTTGTTTCACTGGCAACCAAAGACACTGCATCCACAGATGTTGTGGAGAACCTGCTGACAGCTCAGGATCGAGGAAAGCAGCATGTAATCGGCTTCATGAAGGAGAGACTGATTGAACAGAAACGATGAAGAAACATCGGTCGAAAACCTTTGCTGATGTGTACAAAGCTACAGTTTCCACCAAGCAGAACATGCGGAAGACCATCAAAGCTGACAGGAAGCTACTACAGCGGCTCCTGAATGTCGCATGGTGGAGATGGTCAACGTCTTGAGGCATGAACTGTCCGCAGTCCCATTTAGTCTGGCGAAGGCAGGAGGAGAGATGAATTCGACATCGAAGTTTGAGTGATGAACATCCTGATGGCTCAGCAGACCATAAGCTCAGAGGTTCCAACCTCTGATCTGCAGACCTGTGTGATGATAGATAGCCATGCACTCATCCAAGCTCTTGGCAAGCCTGGCGGCTGTCGGACATTCGGCGACTATGCTGAAGTGTTTTTCAAGGCCGTGACGAGTTATTTCAATGAACACACAACAAGAGTTGATGTCATCTTTGATCGGTACGCAGGGGAAGGATCGATCAAAGCAGTTACCAGGACAAACCGTGCAAGCAAGAAGAAACCGATTGATTCGGAAAGTCATTGATGGCCCACAAGTTCCACTGCCTGAAGTGTGGAAAAACTTCATGGCCCTGGATACAAACAAGGCTGACCTAGCCTTGTTTCTGTCTAACGTCATCACTGAGAAGGGCAGAGATCTTCAAGAAAGATGTCGGCTGGTGACAGGGGGTGGCTTCTCTAAATCCACTGAAGTGCGGCCAACCAGGCGACATGACGTTCCACTGCATAGCAATCATGAAGAGGCGGACACCAGGCTCTTCCTTCACTCATGTGATGCAGCGTCCCAGGGCTATGAACGAATACTGGTAGTGTGCAGAGATACTGACGTAATGGTGATGCTGATTCACTTCGTTTGCACCAAGGTCGCTAAAGTGTGGATGCTGTGCGGAACGGCCAAGAACCGAAAATGCTACCCCGTGTACGATGTATTCAAGAGTTTGTCTCCCCCAGTCAGGGACAACCTGGTCAGCTTCCACGCTTTGACCGGGTGTGATACAGTCTCATCTTTCACTGGTCATGGAAAAAAGAAGTGTTGGAAGGTGTTCAGTGACCACCCACTCCTGCTGCACGCCATTGGTCGAGATGGGGATATCGCAGATGTTGATAAGTTTGTATGTCATTTGTATGGCACCCCGTAACAACACACAGTTGATGACGCCAGAGTTTACCTTTTTGGGAAGGCCAAGAAGACTCTGGAAATGCTCCCACCGACAAAAGATGCCCTGGAGCTCCACACCAAGCGGGCAAACTATCAGGCCAAAATATGGCTCCAGGCTGACAAAGAGCACGTAGATGTTGAAGATCCGGTGGACACTTCAGTTGGAAGATGGGAGCCTCCTACCAGTGTGGACAAGACTTCCTCCAATCTCTGAAGCCTGCCTGGAGCTTGTTGCTGGTTGCAAGAAAAAGTGCAAGACAGCTAGATGCAAGTGCTTCAGGAAAAGGATGACTGTACGACAGCTTGTGGTTGTGACGACAGCGGTTGCTGTAACCCAGCTGGACAGTAGATCTATGTCTCTCTTCCGGGCTGAAATCGAGAGAAACTGGAATGTGCTGTAAGGAACTAATAATTGTTCTTAAGTGATTGCAATCCACACAATTGTGATTGTCAGTGCAGCATTTTGGTGCTGTTCATCAAGAAACGTGAACTTGTAGATGTTACTAGTGTGTAAACTGTATAGCTATTGGGATATATTTATTGCTTTGTGATTTAGTTGTGATAATTCTGTTACTGTGAGTACTTAATTCATGCCATCAAACTTATTAGGCACTAATCATGTTAAAATAAATTGTTTTGACAAACAGACTTGATCAATGTTTTTTTCGCCAATTAAAATAAAAAAAAAAATCACAAATTTTTAGCACAATTTCGGTCGTGATTAACTTGAATTTGACTTGAGTTGGTAATTCGGCTGGAATAAGCGTGTCATCATACTTTTTTATCACTGTCAAAATTAAATATTTGGTCAAACCAACTGGTTCAGAATATGTTTTTTAAAATTAAAATTAGAAAATATAATTTTTTGCACAGTTTGACCTCGAAAATGACCTTCAAAGCCAAAAGCGAGAGTGGCATCCACTTGCATTTTATTCCTCACCCACAGGTACATTGATTTAGCATGGGTGCCAGCTATTAACAAAAAACGCCGTTCAAAGTCGATTTTTTAATTTTAGCCGGTCCACTATTAGGCGTTTTCTGTCTCAACGTAAATCGCTAATGCCATCTCTCTCTCTCTCTCTCTCTCTCTCTCTCTCTCTCTCTCTCTATATATATATATATATATATAGTCTTGGGGATTATTCTTGTAAAAATGTCTGCCTGCGCTTGTAAACTCCAGTGAGTCGCCAAATATGTATATACATTTTTAAAATGTGGGTGAATCAGACAATTTTTATTAGGTAATTTCAAAATCTAAAATTAATTTTTGTGAAAATTATGTATTTAATTTATATCTAATTGATATTCTTAAAAATTGCAATATTATAATCATGCAACTCGGACAGGGATTATTTTTGCAGCCAATCATAGATGTTGGAGGCTGATCACGTAATGATTCAACTGTAATTTAAAACTAATGGAATCATATTCAAAGTTAATTAAAGTTTGTTCATTGTAAATAAATGCAAAATGCCTTTGAAGGACTCTCTAACAATGTAGAAATTTCCACAAACAGTATGAAGTTTTTAAAATTTTCTAAACACGTCTTTTGTTGTGGGCAAATGAACGAGCAAGAAATATATATATATATATTATATATATATATATATATATATATATATATATACACAGGGTGTTTCAGGAGGAAAGGTCAATACTTCGGGAGGTGATAGTATCGGTCATTGTGAGAAAAAAGTTCATATGAACATGTGTCTAATTCTAAATGGTTACGGAGATAGAGCTGTTTGAATCTGATGCGCGCGCAGCTCTTCCTCCCTTCCCTCCCTATAACCTTGAACCATGTAAGCTGTAATGTAAACATGTAACATAAGCCAATCGACAGCTGACTGTTGTGAGTGACATTGTTTGGTGTTTGAAGCAGTGTTAAGAATGCCACATACCTTCACACATGCCGAATATGCAGATATGGTGTATGTCTACGGTTTTTGCGATGGAAGTGCAACAGCTGCTGTTGCAGAATACCGTCGCAGAATTCCGGATCGAAGAGTGTTTACCAGGGTTTTCAACACAGTGCGTGAGATTGGTACACTTCCCAGCGCTCATGTTTCATCTAAACGTGAAGGCAGGGCCGCCGCTTCCATTAGGCGAGGTTAGTAAATGCTAAGGGCGCCAAAGATCTGGGGGGCGCCAGCGCCTCCCGCCCTGTGCACGTCTGATAGTATTATGTAAGAACAACATGAAAAAAATAATGAAGGAATGAGAAGCATAGACAAATGATGAAAGGTTGTACGACGTATGTACACCAGTTTAGCTTGACTGATATTTACATAATTAACTTATTCATCTTATTGGGTCATTATAGAACTTTCACTATCACGACCTTTAACCCTTTAGGGACGGGAGTCGTAAATAAGCGATTTAAAAATGTTGCGCGCACAGACGGAGTCGTCAATAAGCGACTCGGCTTATTTACGGCTTAATATGAGTTCCGGGAGTCGTCAATAAGCGAATAACTGTTTTTATGTGACATATGCCCTTCTTGCTTGGAAAAAACAGTAGATATGTCCTTTTTTCACGCATATTTTAGCACTTTTGAGCGTTCTGATTTGTTACTACATATGCCTCGCTTTACTCGCTGTTTTGATTGGTCATGACACTTTCTTGAACTGTGAAATGATTTTATAATTTTATAATAAATGTATGTATTAGCAAATTAAAATAGATCAGTGTAAGGCAAATAGTTTCTTCAATATGGTACCTTGATTACTTTGTGGGCAAACCCAATCGTGAAGTGGGAGGCGGGTGGGGCGCCAGCTGCAGTCCTGCTAAGGGCGCCAAATAGGCTGGCGCCGGACCTGCGTGAAGGTCAACAAGATGTGGATGAAGTGGAAAACATTCTTCAGTTGGTAGAGCGTAGTCCTACTACTAGCTCACGAAGAATTTCTACACGTCTCGGTGTACCACACCACACACAAGAGTATGGAGAACATTACGTGAGGAAGGCTTGCATCCATATCATGTACAGCGTGTACAACACCTTCAACCAGGAGACGCTGCCATGCGACTGGAATTTTGTCATTGGGTAAATGCTAATCGCCGATTGCTTCGATTAATACTGTTCACCGATGAAGCTACGTGGAAACACATTTTCAACATCGCTTCTCTGCCAATGTGTGGTGCGGTATCATCGATGATCAGCTGATTGACCCTGTTACTTCTTTAGAGAATCGTCTTACAGAACAAAGTTACCTAGAATTTCTGCAAAATGAATTGCCAGGACTATTGGAGGATGTTCCTTTGGTTACACGCGCTGGTATGTACTTTCAGCATGACGGAGCAACTCCACATTCTACCCGTCTGGTGATGCAATACCTAAATCAAACTTTCCCTGGTCGATGGATCGGCCGCGGTGGTCCCATTCAATGGCCACCAAGGTCTCCAGACCTCTCTCCGTTAGATTATTGTTTGTGGGGGTGGATGAAAAGTCAAGTTTACGAAAGAAAGGTAGATATACGAGACGAATTGCTCGCGCGCATTTTGGATGCTGCTGCCCCCATAAAGGAACGTCAAGATCAACTCAGACGAACAACACGCGATCTTCGCACACGAGTTGCAAAGTGCATTGAGGTTGACGGTGGGATTTTCGAAAACATATTGTAAACTGTAACAAATTTGTCATTTCTGTATCTGATAACATTCAAAATGTCAATGTTTAAACATTAAATGTTAGAAACAGTAATTGGTTTCTCTTTCTTGATTACCATTAACAATGCTTTTTTATTTGTAGATTCAAACAGCTCTATCTCCGTAACCATTTAGAATTAGACACATGTTCATATGAACTTTTTTTCTCACAATGAACGATACTATTCACCTCCCGAAGTATTGGCCTTTCCTCCTGAAATACCCTGTATAACCTTGGTTTTGCTTCCGCCTAGCTGCCGTCACCGGCAATCGTAATCAGCGATGCTAACCACTATACCACCGAGGGGCATATACACTGCCGTAATAAGGGCGAGGCGAGTGAGGCACTTGTTTCGGGTGCGCAAAGCTGAGGGGCGCAGAAAAACTATATAAAATATGTATCTACTATCCCAAGCACGCCATGCCATTAGGGAAAGGGCACATTTCTATAAATTTTCAGTACTTTTCAGTACTTTATTTTCTGTTTTCCATCCATATTATTCGATGAGCGCTTTTCCAAACCGAATATTGCAAATCAGAAAACAGGATTTAATGAGTGGAAAAATTTAAACCGTATTGTAGAACATGAAAATTCAACTAATCATCGTGAACATTTCTGTAAATGGAAATCCCTACAAAAAAGACTATTGTGCGGACAATGTATCGATGATGCGCTACAGAAATTTACCACTTAGAGGATCGTGTAGTGTTATAGGAATAGGGGTGCGCAATTTTATGATCTTGCCTCGGGCGCAAAGTTAGCTAGTTACGGGTCTGGGCATATACATAGAGAATAACTTAATTTTCACAATTTACTCACCAACAATTTATTATATTCTTACACAGGATATTTCTAAACTCGCGCAGCCCAATACACACACACACACACACACACACACACACTGTATATACATATAAATTTATATACATTGGGTTGCGCGACTTTAGAAGTACCCTGTAAAAACAAACTTTAATTTAAGTTGTTATTATGGCCTATCTTTATAAACAACTGTTGACTGGCCTTGAAAAAAAAATGAGACCGATTTAAATAATTCTTGCTCAGTCTTTTCGTTATTTCTCTTTGGTTGCTGCGAAGCTAAGTGCTGTGAATGCTGTGTCCGTCAGTTGTCAGTTCCTCTCCATGTGAAACAGTTATAGTTGTTATTGTCTCTAACTCAGGGCTTCCCAACCTTGGGGTCGCGAAGATCATATTCCGGGTTGTGAAGTGATTTAATAATTTTATTTTTAATTCTCTTTCTATGGCCGTCTGACAAGACATTTATCAATCATGAATGTAGTTGTATATAACAGCTAAAATCCTGGCCTTTCCGCGCATAATAAACGTTGTGCTTATGAAGTATATATATATATATATATATATATATATATATATATATATATATATATATATACAGGGTGTCCCAGAATTAACTATTTCAATGAAATCGGACAAATTTTTAAAAAACCACTTTTATTTATGTTTATCATGTTTAATATGTGTTAAAAATGTATAAATTTCTAAATTTTTTTCATAATTTTATTTTCATAATTTTTTCATAGTTTTTCATAGTTTTATTTTCATTCCTTTCAGAACCCTATTAATAATGAATACACAAGAACGCATCTTTGTTGTAACATCCCGTATCAAAGGAATGCAATGTAATGAAATCAGAGAAAAATTTACAAGAAGATTCCACAGAACCGGTCCTACAGACAAAGCGATTCGTGAACTTGTGAACAAATTTAAAAAAATGGATCCGTACACGACGAGGTGGGAAGAGGACGCCCAAGGACAGCACGTAACAGTACCGAACAGGTACGACAATTGTTTGAGGATGAACCAACAACTTCAGTTAGGGAGGCCGGTCGAAGACTCAACATATCCAAGACAACAGTTCATAGAATCTTGCGTTCGACACTGATGAAAAAGGCTTATCACATTCAAGTACTGCATGCCCTAAATGAAGAGGATTATCCAAATCGAGCAGCAAGGTGTGCAGAAATTGTGGATCAAATCGAAATGAAAGTTTATTGGATAACATCTTATTCAGTGATGAGGCGACTTTCCACACGTGTGGTAAAGTCAATCGACACAACTGTCGTATCTGGTCCAATGAAAGACCGTCTGAAGTCATAGAATGGCAAAGAGACTCTCCAAAAGTTAACGTGTGGCTTGGAATGACCAAATCCAAAATTTATGGCCCATTCTTCTTTGCGGGAGCAACTGTAACAGGTACCGTCTACCTTGATATGCTTCAGCAGTTTCTCGAACCACAGCTTCTTGATGATGGCATTCTTGATAATGTTGTTTTCAACAAGATGGAGCACCATGTCATTATGCTCTAATTGTTCGAGAATACCTCAACAGACGCCTTCCGAATCGGTGGATTGGACGTGGAGGACCTCGACCTTGGCTTCCGCGTTCTCCGGATTTGACACCCTGGATTTCTTTGCATGGGGTTTCATAAAAACAAAGGTTTATCGCCAAAAGATCAATAGTTTAGCTGAACTTAAAGAACGCATCCAGTTGGCAGTGCGGGAGATAACACCTGAAATGCTTCAAAATGTGTTTCGCAGCGCTGAGGATAGATTTGAAATTTGCAGAGATACAGACGGTGCACATGTTGAAACTTCTCAATAAAGTTTTGACTTATGATTTATAAATCTATTTGTTTTTGTATCATAATTTAGTAATAAACACAAAATTATGTCAGTTTTTTATTAAATTTGTCCGATTTCATTGAAATAGATAGTTAATTCTGGGACACCCTGTATATATATATATATATATATATATATTATATATATATATATATATATATACAGTCGACCACTTAAAAAGGTCACCTAATTAGCAGGTCATATGGTTTAAGCAGGTCATCTTTCTAAATCCCAAATATTTTTATATGTCTGCCATTATAATTATATATTGATAAGAAGGTCACGTCTAGGATAGATAAGCCGCTTAATGAGGTTAAAAATACAAGTATCAGTCAGAACTATAAGATAACAGAACTATCAGTCAGAACTATAAGATAACAGTTTTAGATGCAATTTGCATGCTCGCATTAGCGTGGGAAAATGTGAAACAACAAACAATTTTGAACTGTTATGTGAGATGTGGCTTACGAAGAAGCGATGAAAATACAAATCTTGCAATTGACACCATTGAAGATATTGAGCTTCCGGAAGGAATTGGAAGAGAAGATTTTGATAGAATGGCAGAAATATCAGAAAATGAAGGCATTTTTGAAGGAGCAACAGACGAAGAAATCATTGCAGGAATTAAACAAAAGAAGACAGCGAAGATCAAGATAGCGACGATGATGAAAATGAAACATATACACCCCTTTCCCGTAAAGAAATTTCGACTCTTTCGAATTTATTAGATAGATATGGAAATATGCAAGGCAACCTTTCAACTTTAAAACATATTTCCACTATACAAACAGAACTAAGTAAATTGTGCGCAAATAATTTAAAACAAGCTACCATCAATGATTATTTTCGTGAATAAATACTGTATGACGTATTTTAACCCTATTGATCCAAAGTTGTATATATAAAATTAATGTTTTTTAATAAATTAAATAAAGTACTGTATGACTGTATTTTAATAAAAAAAACTATTGAATGAGTATAAAGAGTTAATGGAATGGTAATAATATATGTATCCTGCCGATAACACTAAGAAATGGATAAGCAGGTCGGCCGCATAAGAAGGTCAGAAACGTTTAGTCCCAAAGTGACCTTTTTATCCGGATTTGACTGTATATATATATGAAAATTATTTCACGAAAGTAACACGTGAAAAATATTTATGATGAATAAAACCACGAAGGGAAAAGAAACACAAAGTGGTGCTCAAGCGCTTGAGGATGTCATTAGACGAAAGCGCTTGAGCACCACTTTGTGTTTCTTTTCCTTCGTGGTTTTATTCATCATATATATATATATATATATATATATATATATATATATATATATATATATATATATATATATATATATATATATTTAGGGTGGTTCTTATATGTATAGGAAAAATTAAATGTATAAAATTTGGGGGTCTCACCTCCGCTTTTTTCCTATTAATATAAAAGGTGTATGAAAGAAGTTTTAATAAAATCAATTAATATTTAAAGGTGCCTCATAAGCAGCCTTTCCTACTAAGCCAAATCTACTTTGCTTTCAGTCCTAAAATGAAATACATGTTTAGTTGGATTCACTTTCTAAGTAATCAGTTGTTAATGTCTATTTTAGTTTATGCTGTTCTTTAACTGCTGTTATTTGCCCTTATAGTGGAACGCTATTAAAAAATTCGTATATTTATGTTTCAATAATTAACTAAAATTGAGTCCTTGTGAGGCACCAATAAGAATATTTATATTTACTCGAGATTTTGCAAATTTTGTTTTTTTGTCAAATGGAATATATTGAGGGGGTGAGACGGTGAAATTTGCAATTTAAAAAAATAAGAACCACCCTAAATTATATATATATATATATATATATATATATATATATATATATATATTATATATATACAGGGCGTCCCAAAAAAATGTATACACACTTTAACAGCTGATAGCTCAATTGATGTTTCTTTCTTTCCAAGTTAAACCCATTAGAATTAATAATGGCAGTCAGACTAAGCTTTGAACAAAGGAAATTCATTCTAAAGCTACTGGAAGTGTGAAAACGCAGTTGAAGTGCAAAGACAGTTTAGGAGGGAGTTTCAAACAGATCCACCAACGCGACTTACCATCACTCGAATTAGAGATAAGTTTGAAGCCGATGGAACTGTTCAGAATGTCCACAAGAAGCGTTCCGGAAGACCACGGACATCGACAAGCCCACAAAGCAAGAAAGAGTACTGGAAACGTATCACCAAAGTCCAAGAAAATCTGTGCGGCAAGCGAGTCGTGAGGTAGGAATTTCAGAATCGTCTGTCCACCGCATTTTGAAGCGCTGTCAATGGAAAAGTTACATTCAAAGATTAGTCCATGCTATTAATGAAGATGATCCGGACCGAAGAGTGGAGTATTGCGAGTGGTACTTGGCACGATGTGGATGTGGATTGGACGAAGGGGTTTCGTAGAATACCCTCCGCGTTCACCAGACCTCACACCACTAGACTTTTTTTATGGGGATACTTAAAAGACAAAGTCTACGCTATAAAACCTGCAACAGTCGCTGAATTGAGAGCAGCCATTGAACGAGAATGCACACAAATACCAAACGAAATGTTTCGTGATGTTTGCGATTCCATTGCTTCGCGTTATCAGCAGTGCCTGGACCAGGACGGACGTCAGTTTGAAAACAGGCGTTGACAAAACAATTAAATAATGTCTGTAGATTCTATTACATTTTGAAAATGAAATGTATTTTAATAAACACTGCCTTTATAAGTATTTAAAGTGTGTATACATTTTTTTGGGACGCCCTGTATATATATATATATATATATATATATATATATATATATATATATACACACACAGTGGTGAGCTGCCAAAATTTTAACAACCGGTTCGCTAAGCTGCCAAAATTTTAACCACCGGGTTCTGTATAAAAAATTCTGAATTCGGCAATAAAAAATTGACAACCCTTCCCTCCCCACCCTTTCGCAATTTTAATTAAATTAATTATCTCGCTATTTGCCTTTTTCAAGTTTCTGCATTTATGATTCAGCTAGGTATTAATAACTGCATGACAATTAATTAGTATAGTTAATTAGAGAAATAGACGTTTATAATGAAATCAGAAAGAAGAATTATTTAATAAAAACCGATGAATCATATTATCTACATAGTTAAAATTAAATTGCTCAGTCAACTTTAGCAATAATGAATTATTAGGCAAAACATAAATATCAGTGCATCTATGCTTTTAAATTTTTTTTTTTTAAATTTAAACATTTTTACGTACCTTATTATTACTTATTACGGTAATAATTTCCAAATGGCTTCTTGGTTTTCTCCGTAAATTGTCGTTTTGGATACACGAACTCTGGTATCTAAAGCGGATCGATGACTTCTCATCCATGATTTGACATATGTTAACGGGTTCCAGAAGCTTAATGGTTTCCCCAACAATTGATGATCATAAAGCATGATATGCGTTTAGTTGTTAAACTTGCTCTTCTATCACTACAAATAATATTCATCACCGAAAAACCTCTTTCTGCTTCTGAGAGCTCTCTTCAGCGTCCAGCAAAAAAGTTAACAACCGGTTCTTATTTTCAAAAAGATTTTAACAACCGGTTCGCGCGAACCGGTGCGAACCGGGTTCAGCTCACCACTGTATATTATATATATATATATATATATATATATATCGCTTGTATAGGAGATATTCCGCGCAAGACGAGAGAGAGAGAACGAAACAAACGAAAAAATTAGGTAACCACCCGGGAATCGAACCCGGGATCTTCCGATTGCCGGTCAGATGCGATAACCATTACACCATGGGCCTCACTCTTCCAAATGCCGTAATTCTTCTACATCCTCGCAGAAACCAATGCCCCAAGGGGGCACCTCCCGCATGCCGTAACATTATATACATTTAACTGCAAACACGCAGTATAATTAACGTAAAGAACGACGCTTGTATAGGAGATATTCCGCGCAAAACGAGAGAGAGAGAACGAAACAAATGAAAAAATGAGGTAACCACCCGGGAATCGAACCCGGGATCTTCCGATTGCCGGTCAGATGCGATAACCATTACACCATGGGCCTCACTCTTCCAAATGCCGTAATTCTTCTACATACTCGCAGAAACCAATGCCCCAAGGGGGCACCTTCCGCATGCCGTAACATTATATACATTTAACTGCAAACACGCAGTATAATTAACGTAAAGAACGACGCTTGTATAGGAGATATTCCGCGCAAGACGAGAGAGAGAGAACGAAACAAATGAAAAAATGAGGTAACCACCCGGGAATCGAACCCGGGATCTTCCGATTGCCGGTCAGATGCGATAACCATTACACCATGGGCCTCACTCTTCCAAATGCCGTAATTCTTCTACATACTCGCAGAAACCAATGCCCCAAGGGGGCACCTCCCGCATGCCGTAACATTATATACATTTAACTGCAAACACGCAGTATAATTAACGTAAAGAACGACGCTTGTATAGGAGATATTCTCTCGTCTTGCGCGGAATATCTCCTATACAAGCGTCGTTCTTTACGTTAATTATACTGCGTGTTTGCAGTTAAATGTATATAATGTTACGGCATGCGGGAGGTGCCCCCTTGGGGCATTGGTTTCTGCGAGTATGTAGAAGAATTACGGCATTTGGAAGAGTGAGACCCATGGTGTAATGGTTATCGCATCTGACCGGCAATCGGAAGATCCCGGGTTCGATTCCCGGGTGGTTACCTCATTTTTCATTGTTTCGTTCTCTCTCTCTCGTCTTGCGCGGAATATCTCCTATACAAGCGTCGTTCTTTACGTTAATTATACTGCGTGTTTGCAGTTAAATGTATATAATGTTACGGCATGCGGGAGGTGCCCCCTTGGGGCATTGGTTTCTGCGAGTATGTAGAAGAATTACGGCATTTGGAAGAGTGAGGCCCATGGTGTAATGGTTATCGCATCTGACCGGCAATCGGAAGATCCCGGGTTCGATTCCCGGGTGGTTACCTCATTTTTTCATTTGTTTCGTTCTCTCTCTCTCGTCTTGCGCGGAATATCTCCTATACAAGCGTCGTTCTTTACGTTAATTATACTGCGTGTTTGCAGTTAAATGTATATAATGTTACGGCATGCGGGAGGTGCCCCCTTGGGGCATTGGTTTCCGTGAGTATGTAGAAGAATTACGGCATTTGGAAGAGTGAGGCCCATGGTGTAATGGTTATCGCATCTGACCGGCAATCGGAAGATCCCGGGTTCGATTCCCGGGTGGTTACCTCATTTTTTTCATTTGTTTCGTTCTCTCTCTCTCGTCTTGCGCGGAATATCTCCTATACAAGCGTCGTTCTTTACGTTAATTATACTGCGTGTTTGCAGTTAAATGTATATAATGTTACGGCATGCGGGAGGTGCCCCCTTGGGGCATTGGTTTCTGCGAGTATGTAGAAGAATTACGGCATTTGGAAGAGTGAGGCCCATGGTGTAATGGTTATCGCATCTGACCGGCAATCGGAAGATCCCGGGTTCGATTCCCGGGTGGTTACCTCATTTTTTCATTTGTTTCGTTCTCTCTCTCTCGTCTTGCGCGGAATATCTCCTATACAAGCGTCGTTCTTTACGTTAATTATACTGCGTGTTTGCAGTTAAATGTATATAATGTTACGGCATGCGGGAGGTGCCCCCTTGGGGCATTGGTTTCTGCGAGTATGTAGAAGAATTACGGCATTTGGAAGAGTGAGGCCCATGGTGTAATGGTTATCGCATCTGACCGGCAATCGGAAGATCCCGGGTTCGATTCCGGGTGGTTACCTCATTTTTTTCATTTGTTTCGTTCTCTCTCTCTCGTCTTGCGCGGAATATCTCCTATACAAGCGTCGTTCTTTACGTTAATTATACTGCGTGTTTGCAGTTAAATGTATATAATGTTACGGCATGCGGGAGGTGCCCCCTTGGGGCATTGGTTTCCGTGAGTATGTAGAAGAATTACGGCATTTGGAAGAGTGAGGCCCATGGTGTAATGGTTATCGCATCTGACCGGCAATCGGAAGATCCCGGGTTCGATTCCCGGGTGGTTACCTCATTTTTTTCATTTGTTTCGTTCTCTCTCTCTCGTCTTGCGCGGAATATCTCCTATACAAGCGTCGTTCTTTACGTTAATTATACTGCGTGTTTGCAGTTAAATGTATATAATGTTACGGCATGCGGGAGGTGCCCCCTTGGGGCATTGGTTTCTGCGAGTATGTAGAAGAATTACGGCATTTGGAAGAGTGAGGCCCATGGTGTAATGGTTTCGCATCTGACCGGCAATCGGAAGATCCCGGGTTCGATTCCCGGGTGGTTACCTCATTTTTTCATTTGTTTCGTTCTCTCTCTCTCGTCTTGCGCGGAATATCTCCTATACAAGCGTCGTTCTTTACGTTAATTATACTGCGTGTTTGCAGTTATTATAATATATATATATATATATATATATATATATATATATATGGGATGAATTTCACAATTAAACACGTGAAATGAATGAATGCTGCATTCCACAAGGAAAAAGAAAAACGATTCCGAGGACTTTCGTGTATTGAGAGCTACACCTCGTTTTTCTTTTTCCTTGTGGGTTTGCAGCATGTATATACTGTATATCCGGTGGCTCCCAAAAAAGTTCTCATTTTTCAACTAGTCATATCTCGGTAACCCGTGGACCTATATAGACGATATTTTAACACAATTTACACAAAAGCCTTGTCTCACTATTGTTAAAATTTGAAAACGATATCATTTATGCTTTTCTCACAATTTAGAAAATAAAAACTCGTGTAAAAAAAACAAATATCATGAATATTTTATTTATTTTAGCCGATTAATATCGATTGTAGTCTATGCTCGGCCTTTTGGCGGATTTTAGGCCATGTGTAGGCTACGCCCGTTTCAGAGTTTACGAGCTTACACTGCAGGGCTGCCACATTTGTTACGTTCGTAACAAATGTGTTACTTTCTATCTTTTTCATACTTTTGATACGATGTTCAAATTTTTTTTTACGTTTTAGAGTTTTTTATATGCTTTATCGGTTTACCTAAAAATATTTAAAATTATTAGTTTTATAAAGAAATTAGCATATTTCAAACCATTAAATTACAGATGGAAAAAGTGCTAAATAATTTAGATAGCATATACTGTATATTTCTGATGATATATTCTGTATATCGTTCGTTCGCGTATAAATCTCACGAGTCACGACTATACGTTTGAAAACGTTTTCGGTTCTCGGCTTACTGACTCAGTGACTCCCCCACGCTGTCTCAGTCAGAGTCAGTCAGCAGTCTGTAGTGTTCCAGTTGCAAACTTGTAACAACATTTGGATCAATCCCAGAATAGGCACCTGAAATAATTTTTAGGTGCTTAATCTGGGATTGAGGAGAAAAAAATATAAACAGTTTTTAGAGATATAATTTCATTGTTTTTATCAATATTTGAAAAAATCAACCCTAACCTAACCTAATGATTTGCTTCAGATGGATTCAGAAACATTCGGGTTCATATTGCAGGAATTTATAATATTTAAAATTTTTCTTTATTCATTAAACCACTTTAAACCTTTTATAACTTTGCCTTTATTACATTTGTAATAAACTTTGTATAAACAATAAATTTTGTAATCATCAGGTTTTTTTTATTTAATTCCTTGCAAGGTGCCTATTCTGGGATTGAGGTTGAACGCAGGTACTTCATCTGGGATTGAGGTACATCAGGTGCCTATTCTGGGATTGACCCCCAACATTTATCATAGATTGTGTTTGTGAACGCGCTTGCTCTTATTTTGTGGTCATTTTTGAATGCGAATATAATTGAAGCACAAATACCCGAAACGGACAACTGTATGATTTTAACTCAGACACTTAAGGACTATTCTTTTCTTCTCTCGTAAAGGGAAAATAGGCCTTAAATCTCCGAGTCAAAATCATACAGTTGGTACATTTCGGGTATTTGCCCTTCAATTAAAACACGGCTTTGTAACTTCGTTCATAGTGTCTTTACTCGTTTTTGGGTTTGATCCCTCGATTTTTTCAGTGGAAAATTTAGTGTAGCAATTATTATTTTATTAAAAACATCCCCTTCATAATGGAAGGAAAACGAAGTGAAGACCAAAACTCTGATAGTGATAACAATGAATATAAGACTCCCGAGAAGAAGAGACCAAAATCGACATCATGTTATGAACGGAAAATACCAACAAAGTTATTACAAGATTCAAGATTTGCTTCTTGGATTGATAAAAGTAAAGCAAATGAAAATAAAGCTTTGTGCAAAGTATGTAACTGTGAAATTGCGGGAGGTGTAACACAGTTAGAAAGGCATGGTAAGACAGAAAAGCATTTAAAAAACATTAACTTTCGAAAACAGACATCTAAAGTGACTGATTTTATGCAGGCTCGTCCCTCTTCCCTTCAGGCAGCTCAAGTAGCAGCAGGAGAACTGAAAATGTGCGCTTTTATTGCAGAGCATAATTTGCCTATAACAACATTGGATCATCTAGCTGGCCTCATTAGAAATGTCTGCCCTGATTCCAAAATTGCTAAAGACATGAAATGTGCGAGAACCAAAGGAACTGGTATATCTTCTAATATTATTGGTGCTGCTTATTTTGACGATCTTATTTCTCAATTGCGGAGAACAAAATTTTCTCTAATTATAGATGAAACAACCGACATATCTACATTTAAACAACTTGTCCTGTTATCTAGGTATTATGATTACAATATTCAAAAAACGGTGGATAAATACTTGACTATTTTAGAGATTAAAGACTGCTCTGCTCAGGGAATTTATAATTCCATTGAATCTTTCTTTAAACAGCAAGGCATTCCATTTGATAATCTTATCGGCTTTGCAAGTGATAATGCTAGTGTTATGATGGGCCAAAAAGGTGGTGTTCAACATTTACTAAAGCAAAAAGTCCCATCTCTTTTCATACAAGGTTGTGTTTGCCATTCAATGCACTTATGTGCATCCAAGGCTTGTTCAGAACTACCAAATTATTTAGAAGAATTAGCAAAGAGTGTATATTCATATTTGTCAAATAGTCCAAAGCGCTTAGCTGAATATAAAGACTTTCAAATATTTACTAGTACTAATCCTCAAAAAATACTGCATGTTAGTTGCACTCGGTGGCTTTCGCTTGAGCAGGTCGTACAGAGATTGTTACAACAGTGGCCTGCTCTTTTATTATTTTTCACCTCAGCTGCGCTAGAAGATAATGTTCGTTCGGCTTCGATAATATTAGAAGCATTAAGAAATCCCCTTACAAAAATGTACTTTGCATTCCTTGCATTTATATTGCCGGACGTAAATAGGCTCAATGTGGAGTTTCAAGCTGAAAGTTTTAGAATTCACAAACTAAGGAACTCTATTAATACCAGTTTTAAAGGAATCCTTAGTAATTTCATTAAGAGAGAAATTCTAAAGAATAATGATGTATCTAAGATCAATGTTGCTGATCCTTCAACTTACCTTAGCGTCAATGATATTTATCTTGGAGCCAAAGTTGAAAGTATTTATTTGGAAAATAAGGAGAAAATTTCCCTGAATGAGCTTCAAGAGCTTAGAATTAAAGTCTTGAATTTTTATGTATGCCTTGCAAAGCAAATGAGTCAGCTATTTTTGTCCCATGGTATGTTCAAGAACTTAGAGTTACTCGAAGCTTTGGACCCAGTTAATGTTGCTAAAGGAACTCCACAGTCAATTATACCACTTGCTGTAAAGTTCCCTAACATTATTTCAGAGCAATATTACGAACAATTAAACAAAGAATGGAGAGAGCTAACATTACAGGATGAAGCACCAATGGTATCGGAAAAGGAACCAGAAAGATTTTGGTACAATATTTCCCAAGAAAAGTGTGGGGACGAATACCGTTCCCTTTATTGTCAAAATTAATGACAAATCTCCTTTCACTGCCTCACTCTTCAGCTGGTGCTGAAAGAATATTTTCTACATTGACTAATATCAAAGTAAAAAATCGTTCTTCATTAAAAACTTCTACTGTGAATGCACTTTTATACACCAAAGGACTGCTTCGAAACACAAATTGTACCAAATGGGAGCCATCTCAAGAGATGGTGAATAAGATGAAGGAAGTGAAATGGCGTGTAAAAGAAGATATGGATGAAGAAGAAGCAATATTTAAAAAAAATCAGGTAAATATAATGAACTTTGTTATTTTATAATCAATTTTAAATTTTTTTAATATTTTGTTACCTTTTTGGCTGATTTGTTACCTTTTGTTTGTCAATTTTGTTACCTTCACCTAAAATCTTGTGGCAGCCCTGGCTTACAGACTACATATCCTTCAGTCCTTCAGTCGCAATCATGAAGTTGTCAGAAGAAGACTGTGCTCTCATTAAAGCTTGCTACATTGACAAAGGATGGAAGAGTGGAAGATTAATACGAGAGTTTCCAGGGAGAGGTTGGAAGAGACGTACACTAGACAAACTGTTAAAGAAGCTTCGCGATACAGGAACCACCACCAGGAAACCAGGAAGTGGCAGGCCAAAAACAGCAACAACACCAGAAAACGTGGATTACATAAATGATAAAATCTGCTCTCAAGAAAATGAACCAGGGACTCATTTATCGCAACGGACAATTGCCAAAAATCTGAGTATTGGTAGGAGTTCTGTGCAACGTGTAGTAAAATCGCTGAACCTAAAACCATTCAAAAGGATTCCCACATCTAGAAAAAACGAAAATGTGAAGGATAAAAGAAAAACAAGGTGCAGATAGTTGCTTAATAAATTTTCAGTTGATTGTGTTAAGAAGATAGTGTTCACGGATGAGAAGGATTTTACACTAGAAATTCCACGAAATCCTCAAAATGACGTTGTCTACGGACGTGGTCGAAAACGCGATATTCCGGTGAATAGACTGTATCATGAGACATCGCGATTTAAAAAAAAAGTGATGATATCTGCAGGCGTTTCTTGGAACGGTAAAACTGACGTTCATTTTATTGATACCGAAACGACGAAAGTGAATTCCGTAAATTACATGGAACTTTTAAACACAAAGTTGTTGCCAGACTGCCGTCGTCTCTATCCAGAAAATGATTTTTGTTTTCAACAAGATGGGGCGCCGTCACATACAAGCAAGGCCACACAGGCATTTCTGAATGATAATACGCGCAAATTCATTACCAAGAATGAGTGGCCGCCTCAAAGCCCGGACTGTAACCCAATGGATTATTCCATTTGGGAGTTGCTGAAAAAGAAAGTTTATCGTGGGCAGCGCGAAAAATTTACTGAACGTGAATTAAAGGACAAAATACTACAATCATGGCAGGAAATTGACAATAATGAGGTGCAACGAAGCATCTCTGTGTGGAAGAAGAGACTCCGATTAGTTTGTCAACAGGACGGTGGTCCAATCGATCATTTAATTGGCTAAAATAAATAAAATATTCATGATATTTGTTTTTTTTGACACGAGTTTTTATTTTCTAAATTGTGAGAAAAGCATAAATGATATCGTTTTCAAATTTTAACCATAGTGAGACAAGGCTTTTGTGTAAATTGTGTTAAAATATCGTCTATATAGGTCCACGGGTTACTGAGATATGACTAGTTGAAAAATGAGAACCTTTTTTGGGCCACCCGATATATATATATATATATATATGATTATATTTTTAATGGCCAGTTTGTAACCATAGTTTAGATGGTAAATCGGTACTATAAGGAATGATGGTAATTACCGTTATTTATGATAATGATTATAAGTGAATGTTATTAATGAATGCTTTGGCCGAGGTCACCAGATCTTTCAGATCAAAGTAATGTTATTAATTAAGCTATTAATTAAGTTGATTGATAGATCGAGTTTTCTTCCTTTAATTACACAAAATAAATTGACTAATGAAAACGACAGTATTGTTCACTGTTTACATTGGATGTAATGTGTACACTTGAATTAATGCTTACAGTATGACAATTAATAACGTCCGGCAGATTGATAGATTCTCTATATAAAGTTAATTGAGTGATATTCAAAAGGCCAATGAGGCCTTGCACGGTTATGTTTACATGATGGTAACGCGTGGATCACTGAATTGCCTTCGAAGAGAGAGACAAGGTGGAGGCGTCGGGCCAGGCAACGAGGTCCCGCCTTGAGTGATCTCTGGTGATGTGACTTCATCTTTGTCGAGTTTGATTTGATGAGTTATATCGCATTGTTGATGGCATGTTGCTGAAAGTTGCAAAGATGGTTGCAAACGTCTCAGTTGTCCACTATATATATATATATATATATATGTGTGTGTGTGTGTGTGTGTGTGTGTGTGTACACAGTATCGTGCAAATTAATGTGAACAGGACAAAAAGTTAAAATTTTCAGTAAACAGCATATATTTTGAAGAGTGAAAAACCTTAATATTTGATATAGTTACCTTTAGCTTTAATAACGTCTTGAACACACTTTGGCATAGAATGTACCAGTTTTTCACAGATTTTCTTTAATTCTTCATCATGAAACCAGACTTGGACGACAGACGCGATCAGTTTTACTTTAGTTGTGCGGTCCAGTTTTTGAAATCGCGTCTTGCATAAGTCCCATAGATTTTCGATTGGGTTTAGATCTAGTGTGTTTCCCAGTCAGTCTAAACAGCTGATATTTTTCACCTTTAAGAACTCCTCAACGCAATTTGATGATAGCATGGAGCCAGATCCTGTTGGACCCCCACCTCTTTAAAGGAGGAGCCATGCAGTTAGAGAGTTCAGAAGAGCAGTGTCCGTTATAATAACGATAGTAAAGAGAGAGTGAAACAACATTGCGGGGAGGAGAGAGAGAGAGTGAAGACAGTTAGCGGCGGGGAATTGATGCGATGAAAAGCCTTTGATTCCACCCGGTCAAGTAGGGATGTGTAGATTGAGCCATCCCACACATGAGAAGCGTATTCCATACAGGGGCGGACAAGGCCCCTGTACAGAGACAGTGACTGAGTAGGGGTGAAGAAACTCCGGAGCCAGTACAGCACACCTAACCTCTTAGAAGCTGTTTTGGAAAGAGAGTATATGTGATCATTCCAGGAAAGATAACGGGAAAAGGAAACGCCAAGAATGTTAAGTGAAGAGGAAGGATTGAGTTGTATATTGTTGAAGGTAAGGGGATAGTCGTATGGATGGAAGATTATGACGAGTAGATAGATAAAGGAACTGAGTTTTTAAGTCACTGAAAGCCACAAGGTTTTCTCTGCCCCAATCAGAGATGGCAGAAATATCAGAGGTCAGGTGTACCATAGCCGTCCAACGCGAAGCATGGAGTGACTGTTGAGAGGGACGCTTTATGAAGCGGATGGAGACGTGAAGAGTGGAATCATCGGCATAGGAGTGGATAGGAGAGGAAGTGCGACTTAGTAGATCATTGAAAAATAAAAGAAAAAAAGTGGGTGACAGGACAGAACCCTGAGGAACACCACTGTTAATCGCTTTAGGAGAAGAACAGTGACCATCTACAACAGCAACTATAGATCAGATCGGCCAGAAAGGAAACTAAAGATGAGGGCACAGATAGAGGGATAGAAACCGAACGAGGGCAGTTTGGAAATTAAAGATTTGTGCCAGACTCCATCAAAAGCTTTTGGTATGTCTAGCGTAATAGCAAAAATTTCACCGAAATCCCGAAAGGAGGATGACCAAGAGTCAGAGATGCAAGAAGATCGCCAGTAAAGCGTCCCTTGCGGAACCCATACTGACAATCTGAAAGAAGATTGTGAAAAGAGAGAATCTTCCTGTTAACGATAGATTAAAAAAAACTTTAGAAAGGCAAAAACTCAAAGTAATTGGACAATAGTTGGAGGGTTGAGAGTGGTCACCCTTCTTTGGGACAGGCTGAATGAAAGTGAACTTCCAGTAGGAAGCAAAAGCCACAGATGAAAGAAAAAGAAGAGTTTGCATGGGCACTGGGCAGGGTGTTAGCACAGAAGCACAGTTCTTGAGAACAACAGAAGGAACACCATCAGGACCGTACGCCTTCCAAGAATTGAGCCCAGATAGAGCAGAAAGAACATCTTTGGAAGAGATTCTAATTTCAGTCATAATAAGGTCGGAGAGAAGAGAAGATGGAGGAACAGCACCGGAATCGTGCATGGTTGAGTTGGAAGCGAAAGTTTGAGCGAAGAGTTCAGCTTTGTCAGGAGAAGAAACAGCAAATGAGCTGTGGAAAGGAAAAGAGAAGGGAAAGAAGACGAATTGAAGTTGAAGAGGTTCTTAGCTTGATGCCAGAAAGAGCGAGAAGAATTAGAAATGGATAGGTTTTCACATTTTTGTTGGATGAATAAATTTTTGGGGAGTCGAAGAACAGATTTTGCACGATTCCGAGTAGAAATATAAATTAAGTGAGAGTCAGGCAACGGTACCTTCTGAAACTCCCCTTTCTGTTGCAGATAGCACTAGAACAAGTAAAGTTAAACCAAGGACTTTTTGCATTAGCAGTAGGAATAGAATACAAAATGTACACCTCCATGCCCGAGAGAATCACCTCCGTGATGCGCTCAGGACACTCAGAAGGGGCGCGGCCACGGAAGCAGTAATCATTCCATGAGAAATCAGAGAAGTACTGCCCAAGGACCTCCCAATCAGCGGCTCAAAAGTGCCAAAGGCGCCTCCTCTTGGGAAGATCCGAAGGCCGAATTGGAGCGATAGGACAGGAAATAGATATAAGATTGCCGTCAGAGGAAACCAACGGAAAAAAAGTTTGACAGAGTAAGAAGAAGGATGAGAGGTGAGAAATAAATCCAGTATGTTGGACCTATCTCCAAGGCGATCGGGGATACGAGTAGGGTTCTGACAATTTGCTCTAGGTAATTCAGGATAGAAACGTTGTAAGGTAGTTCACCAGGGGAAAGCCAAAGGTGTTGGTGAACATTGAAATCTCCTAAAATAGTGATTTCAGCAAAAGGAGAGTGGGACAGAATGTATTCCACTTTGGAAGTGAGGTGGTTAAAGAATTTTGGATAGTCAGTAGAATAAGAAGAAAGGTAGCCAGCGCGGATGTATTTAGTTTGAGATTGGCATATAAGCGCAGCCAGAGGGTATAGAATTCGAAAGATTCGAGTTCGGGAATACGAGAACAAATTCGGTTATTGCGTATTATTATACACTGCGCATCTGCCACTGAGCGGCAGAAAAATCGGCCCACTTGGAATATCGCGAAAAACAAAAAAGTGGGCAAGCTTCTGTTTATAAAAGTTTTAAAATTCTAAAATTTAGTCTATGACGACATTAAAAAATCTTCAAACACTTTCTTAATACAATTTATTATCAAAAAATACTGTGCAAAAATTGTAATTCAAACAAACAAAGATTTCGACAAAAACAAAAAATTGAAAAAAACACAATAAAACAACAAAAAAACAAACAACAACAACAACTTGTGATCCAGGGTTAATAAGAGGTGTTGCCTCCCCTAGCTTGAATGACTACAACCATTCGTCGATTCATCCCATGAATGAGATCGGCGATCACATCCTGTGGGATTCCCTCCCACTCGTCAGTTAAAGCTTGTTGTGGCTCCTGTAGAGTGTTAGGGGCTACTAGACGAGCCCTAAGACGCCGTCCCATCGTGTCCCAGAGATGTTCTATGAGGTTCAGGTCCGGACTTCGGGAAGGCCACTCGATTCGACAAAATTCCAGCTTCGTCAAGGAAATCGCTAACGGCTCTTGCTGCTTGGGGTCTAGTGTTATCGTGCTGTAGAAGGACGCCTTCGCCAACGAAAGGAGCAAAATGGACCACATGCTCCAGCAAGATCTCCTCCACGTATCTTGCGGACGTCAATGACCCACCACCAAGAACGACGAGCTCTGTGCGCGAATTTGAAGTGATACCACCTAAGACCATGACTGAGCCTCCTCCAAAAGCAACCCTCTCCGTTAAAGTGCACGGGGCGAATCTTTCTCCTGTTCTTCTCCACACTCTTTCCCGTCCATCGGATGTTCGAAGATTAAATCTTGATTCGTCCGTGAACAATACTCGTCCCCACTGGACCATAGTCCAATTGACATGTTCACGAGCGAAAGCAAGACGAGCATTGCGGTGGTGTGGGAGCAATTCCCGACCCATTGCTGGACGTCTAGCATGAAAGCCACTTTCCATAAGTCTCCTCCTAACGGTTCACTCCGATACACTGACGTCTCGAGACCTTTCCAGCTCATTGCGGACATTTGTGGCAGTCAAGCGACGATCTCACAAAACACTCAAGACCATGAAATGGTCGTCACGGGCAGATGTGCAGCGCGATCTCCCAGATCCTGGTCTTCTGGTGTACTCTCCTGTCTCCACATAACGTCGGTAGACACGTCGAACTGTTGTTCTTGGAATTCCTAGCGCATCGGCGACATAACGCTGGCTACGACCATCTTCAATTATTCAATTAAGGCGACAACTCTTGCGACGTTCACGGCACTCAAATCCATTGTAAATGTCCAATTCTGAAACCCAAAGGAATTAGAAGTTTATCTGTTACTAAACGCAAATGCCTACTCCCACTAGTGGAAGAAAAAGTGGCACTAGCAGTCTTAGAGCAAGTGAATGTCAGACTGTCGAATTCTTAAAAGAAGTCGAAAATTCGTTACAGTTAGTGTGTTCGCAGCTAACTTTGTTTTGTTTCTTTATTTGGTTGCCTCATAGACTATATTTTCGAATTTTAAAACTTTTATAAACAGAAACTTGCCCACTTTTTTGCTTTTCGCGATATTCCAAATGGGCCGATTTTTCTGCCGCTCAGTGTGTATATGCAACATCCACCTTTGGAGTGAAATTGAGTATAGAGAAAGTAAGAGGTTACAGAAAATGGGTTGCTGTCAGTCGTCCCAGACACCTGAGTTTCAGTGAGGAAGAGAAGTGAGGTTTAGAGGAGAAGAGGTGGTGTTCAACAAATTGAAAATTTGAGGAAAGGCCACGAATGTTGCAGAAGTTTATGAAAAGTGAATCAGGCAGAGACCCAGAACATCTTGAATGGGCGGCAGCAGATCCAGACTCGCTGCCCGGGTCTGCGTTCCCAGTATCGGCAATGGGAGAGCCAGAAGTGGGGACATTTATGGTCCCTTCCTCAGGAGACTCCGAGGCTCTTGAAGTTGTTGTCATTTTTTTTTAGTTTAGAGAAGATTATGTACTGTGTAAGATACATGTACATGTTATGCGGAATAGGGAGAGAAGTGTGTGTTTGAGAACATGCTGGACTGCTCTCAGGGTAGACGAAACACGGAAAAAGATCAGCTAAGGAGCACAAAATAGATTTCAGCGTGTAAAGTGTGTTGCTGAAGTTATTTGGAATTTTACATACCATTTACTGTATGTGTTGCAGTAAAAAATGTTTGTGTATATATATATATTGTATATATCTATGTAAACTCTGTCTATTTATTTGTAAATAAAGAACTGAACTGAATTGAAATTTTTTTTTATGGAAATACATTAATTTTCCCGCTTACTTTACGATATTTCATTTTAGCACTTATAAATTAGGTTATTATCTCCCAAATAAAAATGATCATGCCTCAGAAAGGTGAAATATTCAGCTTGTGAATAAAATACTGATTACCTAAAGGCCCTTTAAAATAAGAATGAGTTAATATGCTTTCTTTAGCAATCTGTATACATAAGAAAACGCTGTCTCAATGTCATTATTGGTAATGTCTACATTATTGTCAAGTATCGCTCGGAAAGCTATATTTCTAACATTTGAAATGTCACTGTAGTCAAAAAGAATTTACCAAGTCTCTTTATCTCATTCATGAGCTGTCATACTAAAATCAATATTTACAATTACAATATTTACAATTACAATATTACAATATTACAATATTTACAATTACAATTATATTAGACTATGATTGCACTCTGTATTTATTAAGGGTGGCCTTAAAATTGAAGCTTTCTATCTAATAATTTTTCTTTGTTTGAAGTTTATTATCAGTTGATTATCGATTAATTTACAAAAAGTTAAATGCAATAACCAATCTGTAATTAACAAGCCGGATAGATAACTCTATCGTCTCTCTCAGGGTATTTTCTATATCTTTGGTCTTTCTCATTATTACCAGCGGATCCAGGGGGGCCAAAGGGGCCATGGCCCCCGTAAAGCTGAAAAAAGTGGCTAACGCCACTTTTGGCCCACAAAGGCCACGTAAAATATTTTTCTTACCCTTTCCCTTTTACTTCATATTACCTACAAAAGTGTTCTATATATCTACCTGCTTTTTTCTATTTACCTGAAATCCGTACATTGGTCTTATTTGTGTTTGCGTGGATGTCTTTATGTCCCAATATTTTAGAACATTTCTTGTGAACCTAGCGATTTTCAGATTCTTTTAGGATGGATCTAGTTACACTCGGTAATTTGACTTGGCAATTCTGACCTGAAACACCGTTGACTATTTTCACTGTGTCCAGTTAGCTTTGTTCCTAATCGGCTTCTCTTTGTCACGACGCAAAGCCCCTGTGCCTTGTTTGTTTGTGTTTTGTCCTACATCATGGCTTCCACTTTTATTTAGTGGCTATTCTTGCCATGATCAGTAAGATAAAGAAATGGGCATTAGAGAATGGAGACAGGGGTAAGAAAGGAGAGACTTTCAGTGATGGTGTGCGCTGCTGCCGACGAGCGCTGCGCACAGTAACAATCAGCACTGTGTTAAGGATTGCGAAACGATAGAA
This sequence comes from Bathynomus jamesi, assembly GCA_023014485.1. Taxonomy (NCBI): domain Eukaryota; kingdom Metazoa; phylum Arthropoda; class Malacostraca; order Isopoda; family Cirolanidae; genus Bathynomus; species Bathynomus jamesi. Next base: position 622,632 of record JAJOZX010001023.1, on the reverse strand, counting down.
AGGTAAACAAAGAGATTTTTTATTTAGGAAGGATTGTTTATGTAGAAAATTTGCCAAGGTTCTCAAATTTGGGATGTATGCGTGCATGCATTGCATCGCATATTTTTGATGATGAAAAGGTATTTTGATGGTGGCGGTGGAAGCCTAATATGTGAAACCTAACAATTTTAAATTTTCTTGAGTGGGACCCTCCCTCACAAAAATCGTGGCTGCTGCTTTGTGTAACAAGTCTAAATTAAATTCAATATCGAGGGTGGTATGGCATTGGAATGCCAATGACTGTCCTTACACCTGATAAACCAATGATATTTGTTGTTGGCGAGATGGATTAAGGTTAGCTTGGGTTGCGTTAGATTTGGCCCGCCCGAAACGTGGGGCCTGGATCTGCCAATACCCATTATCACTATACTTTATTATCTTACGTGGAACATCAAGGGCATAGGTTTTTATTTTAATTATATTTTAAATCTCTCAAATCTAAGAGGAAATCGTCATGGCAACTACATCTGGCAATGGCTCCGAAAGTAATGACGCACCGAAAGGTAGGAGACTATTTCACCTAAATTTCGTTCTACGGGTGGCCATAAAGTCTGGAAACAGGTTCGTATTGAGGATTTATTAAGATAATGTACAACGAAGAAAAAGAATTATCGTAATATATCCTATGTTTCCAGACTTTCAGACTTTATGGCCACCCTGTATATTTATTACTGTCCGAGTTCTACTTGTAAAAAACAATTATCCGGCTCCAAACCAATTACGTCATCCATCTTCAGCTGTATACCAACAAATCAGGTGGACGAAATAGGAAATTTTGTGTATTTTTAAAGCTTTGTTTTTAGTTTCGTAATTAACGAGTAACTTTGGTTTTCAAATACATGTTAGTTAAAGCTCTTCTCTTATATTAGTGACCATATTATTTTAATAATTACTTAAGGACTGATACCATTGTGAATTTTAAGTGCCTTCCTCCATTTATAGAACAGCTGAAGACTGGTGACTTAATTAGTCCGGTGCAGTATCAATTAGAAAGTAAATTTGGGTTCTCTTTTATACGAACGATTTTGCTCATAGATCAGAAAAAAACGGAAGACATTATTTATTCGCCATTATAGTAATGGACCAATGGTATAGTGGATGCTTCATAATTTTTCCTAAATTTTTGTTCCCCATTATGGGAAAGAATCTATCGAGATTCTATCGACATTCTAACAAACTAAATTGACCTAACCCAACGTGACCTAAACCATGCTAACTTACGTAACCTAACCTAACTTGATCTAACTCACAATAACTTGTCGATAAAATGTTAACATCGAAAGAATGACGTTAGTCAGTGTGGGAAATAGTAACAACTTATTATGGTTTGGCTGACGAGACATAACATCAACACTAAACCTAAAAACCTAAATTAACTTAATTTAACCTAGCGTAACCTAACCTAACAAAAACTAACCCATAATAACTTGTCGATTTTATGTCATGTCGATCAGATGTCGTTAACCTGGTTCTGACGGCCCTAAACTGGGAATCGAACGACTGAGTTTGGTTTGTCGAGAAATTTGTTAACCAAACTTGTACGGGGCTCCAATAAACCTTAGCCCCCCCCCCCGCCCATGTTCTAAAAATCTAAACCATTAGAGGTACAGTAAAACTAAACATACCTTACAAAAGAGAATTTAATCCTGCATTTAATGAGAAACAATTAAAACTTGGTGTTCCCGCCATTGGCTTCCAAGACAGCCTGAATTCGCTTTGGGTAGCTTGCCAAAAGTGACGGGAATAGATCTTGATCGTTACGCAAATTTGCTAAAACAGTTTCAATGTGTTGCGTCATTGTATCCTTCGAAAATCGATTTGCTGCAGGTTCTTGAAACAAGAGACATTCAACCTTGTCCTTTATAACTGATCCAATGTGTTCACAGACGTTCAGGTCAGGAGAATTTCCTGGCTATTCTTCATTTCCAAAGAAATCGATCTCATGGTTCCGCAACAACTGTTGAGAGGCTAATGCCTTAAAGCAGGGGACCTTATCATGCGAAGTGTGACCTGATCGACATCCATAACATTGTTTGGGTTTCTTAGAAAAGGAATGACATGCTGGGATAGAATAATATCACGAAAATACTGTCCATCCCATCTCTGACCATTTGGCTTCAGCACCCAAGTAGTATAGTGTCAAAAAGGGAGACACAAAATGGATCAATTTGAAAATTTCCCCCCTCACCGTCCTTCATGAGGATCCTCCACCGTCTTCATGAGGGTCCCTCCTTTTTGAGGTGTCTTTCATGGTCCTTCAAAAAAAGAAAAAAGAAAACGGGGAAAAAAAAGGGAAAAAAAGGGGGAAAAAAAAATTTAAGAAAGGATGAGCCTCGCCTTCCTCCTTGAAAAAAGTTTCATGAGGCAAACAAGAACAAACATGCAAAAGCATGCAAAAAACATACATACATTCGAGTACTTCCTGTTCAGGCAAGTTTCGCCAGACAGTAGAAATGAAAACTTAAAATGAATATCTGAAAGGTTTTAATAGGCCTAACGAGAGTATGCATCAACACATCCAATTTCGTTGTTAACAAACTGCGAACAATACATAAATCAAAATCAGACTGAACATATTTTAAATCGAAAACAAGTTCTTTGTTTAATATCTGTATTATGAAAAATAAATGAATATGTATTATTTTAATTTAAATAAATTAATTTCTCTTTTTTAAGGGAAACTGGCTTTATTTTCAAACGAGTTGACCTTCAAATACAAATATATTATAGTACACGCATATATGTTTATTTACTTTTAAATATGTAGTTTTCTGTTATTTACATCGCTATATACCATCACATTCACTTTCACATGCCACTTCTGGTATATGAATTAATAATTTTACCGTTCATCAAATTTCGTTATAAAATTACATGTGTTAAAAGAACAAGTTGCGTAACGATGCTTTAAACTAAATACATCAAAGTTGTTTTCCTCTCTAAACATCCACTTAAATATTATTAATATTGATTTATTGTTATTATACATATATATGTACACGTGTTAAGAGTATTTAAATTAAAATATTGATTTCAATTCCCTTCGTAATAAAAGCATCTGGCAACTCTACCCCAATCTTGCCATATTTCTCTCACAGTAACTGTCTCAGAGTAGTAGTTAAGTTTAACTTTCTTCTAACGACTATAGTTGATACTAATCTTGCTATTATTATTATTATTATTATTATTATCATATATATATATATATATATATATATAACACCCAAATAAGTAGGTTCGGGTAAAAAAAACTTTCTCAGTAGATGCAATAAAGAAAAAACGGGATGTCGAGTTTGTGGGGGATTGGCATTTTTAATTAGATTCAGTGGGAAATAGGTACTGAAACTGAGAGATTTTTCATGAAGAACCTTTCTAGTTGCAGTCATAGCGCCATTCACTTACTTTAATTATCATTTCTCTAATTTATCGACTGTTTACATTTCCTCATAACTCTCATAATAAACGTATTGTTTTCACTTTTCTTACCAGTCAGTCCAGTATTTACATCAATCACACAGAATGTTCATGCTTATTGTTTTTGTCACTAGCTGTACTAAACATGTCTTTACAAATTGAAGCGTACCGTTACACAACGTTTAAAATGTTATAGTTTAATGCTTTATGATATCAGATCTCGTATAAAAAACATCATTTTCTGTACAAATGGCCACAAAAATACTTTCAATCCTAATATATGTACGTATAGTGGGCAACATACGCTTTTACAACTGTATTGAAAACGTAAAAGTATCATCATGCGATCTTAGATTCTGCAATGACGTAAGTGAGCCCTAACATTTAATTTAAAATTATTTAACAGATCATTCGAGGGAACTGTACATCGATCTCATTATAACTTCTGACTCATAATAACACGCCATACATGTTTACACGAGTTCAATTAAATATATACAGGGTGGGCCGTAAGTTTCCATACATAGGAAAAATTAAACGTTTGTTTTTATGTTCAGATACCCTAAGAATATGCGTTTGACGTAAGATCTTTTACTGATGAAACAAATTTTTACGTCAATGGAGAGGTTAATCGGCAAAACATACGTTATTGGAGTAATGCTAACCCTAACTGGCTGAGTCCGACGAAGATGCAAGTGCCGGTAAGTGATGGTGGGCCGGGATATGGGGTGACAGAATTATTGGACCAATTTGTCAGTGGAAATCTTAATGCCGAAAGGTATCTTAACATGTTGCAAGAAGAGATTTTCCCATCCCTGCTAAACGAGGAAGGTAACTCCCAGTTTACTTCCAGCAAGATGGAGCTCCACCTCATTATGGTCTTCACGTGCGTCGGTATTTGGATCAGCAGCAGTTTCGGATGCTTGGATTGGTCGGCGTGGTCCTGTGGGAGTGGACCTCCCAGATCCCCAGATCTCACCCCCCTTGATTTCTATCTTTGGGGGCACTTGAAGGCCATGGTGTATCAGGAAAAGATACGAGATAAATCATCTAAAGGAACGTATCACCAACGCCATTACAAGCATAACGTCAACTGTGCTAATGCGTGTTCATCAACAGTGGGGAACACGTATTGAAATGTGTTTTCAAAACAATGGCAACCATGTAGAGCATATTATATAAATAAAATGGTTGTCCATAAAAAAAATGTTTATTTTTCCTATGTATGGAAACTTACGGCCCACCCTGTATATATATATATAATATATATATATATTATATTATACAGTGGTGTAGTGCTAAATAAAGAAGTGAGGAACGCATTTGAAAGTGTTACTCAGATGGGGGGGGGGGGACAATGGCGAGCGCGGCGAGCCCATACAGCTGGGGGTCCGGGGGCACTGTAAGCCCCCGGGAAATCTTTTGAAATCTGACCAATTTCAGGGATATTTTGAGGTCATATGCACTGGATATTAGGATATATTCCAAGGTTGAAGATGCAGTATTTCCAGTGTCATTAGATATATGACATCCAGTACGATCAAAAAATAGCTAACAACTGGAATGATTAACTAAAAAAAAAAAGTTATCAACTGGTACGCTGTGGTGACTGTTTCATCAGATCTTTATAGGCTAGCATTGCCTCAGTCGAAGCTAAAAGAAATGAAACAGTTAATGATTCTTTCTCATATTTCTTCTAGGGGTGGGAATTAAAATTTCATGACGTTAGAGATTTGTAAGTTCGGATTTATTTGAAATAGTGAGGGAAACGCCGCTCGTCTACCAAAAAAAAAAAGTAAGGGAACGCCGTTCCCACAGCACTACACAACTGTGTGTGTGTATATATATATATATATATATATATATATATATATATATATATACTATATATGATGAATAAAACACGAAGGAAAGGAAACACAAAAAGATGCTCAAGCGCTTTCGTCTAATGACATCCTCAGGAACACTGAAGTACAAAAAAGGTTACGGCCTATATATAGGTTACAGAAAAAAAAAAAAAAAAACTTCCTCCTTCAGTTAAATGATCAAGTCCCCTCCATTAAGTTTACTTTAGAAGTGGAACAAGACAATTCAATCCCATTTTTGGATGTGCGTGTACATAGGGAAAGCCCAGGTTTTAAGTTTAGTATCTATCGGAAAACAACAAATAATTTGTCCTACCTACACTTTTACTCGGGACATGACCCCCACTAAGAAGGCCATTTTTTCATCAATGTTTCTCCGCGCCCTTAGGATCGCCAGTCCGGAATACATCGATGCCGAATTGGAAAAAATCAACGGTATTGGAAGTGATCTGGGTTATCCATCTGCGTTTATGGAATCTTGTCTCAACAAGGCAAAACGAACTTTCTATCGTGTCAATAATAACACTCGTACTTTGTCAAAAAATATTTTAGTACTTCCATTTTTCCCGGGCTTTTTAGGCATTGCTAATGTACTTAAACTTTGGATATAATGTAGTATTTTCATAAACAATATTGTGAAAAATATCATAGTAAAAAATAGCCCTACCAATAATTCAGGCATTATCTATAAAATTGGTGTAAACAATATGATTCCTTTTACATAGGTCAGACGGGAAAGGATTTGCACACACGTATAAAACAGCATCAATATTCCGTTAGAACAGGACAGTTGTCCAGTGCTCTTTTTGTCCATTGTCAGAGTTATCCCACTGTATGATTGGAATAATGCTTCAGTTTTATTTCACTCTAGCAACATGTTAATAGAAATATTCTTGAGTCTGCCATTATCCAACTTTCAAATAACTTCAATATAAGCAAAGGTCTTTTTCAACTCGATCCTGTTGTTTTGAATTCCTTCAAAACAGATTTAGATAAAAAAGGGTAGGACGCTAAATCTTGGTAAACTTGTATGCTACTTTATTAACTTTTAATCTTCATTTTATTTTTATATATATCGAAACGACTATAAAAGACAATGTGTTAAAACCCGGGCAGATTTCCAGTATAAATTTGTATTTTTATAATTCATTTGATCTTGTGCTAAAAATCGATATTTTTCTTTACAAATCTGTATGCCTCTTTGTTAATCCTTTAATTTTAATTTTATTTTTACTTCTCTGTTATTGCATATATATATATATGTGTGTGAGTAGATATATATATATATATATATATATATATATATATATATATATATATATATATATATATATATATATATATATATATATATGTGTGTATGTATGTTATTTATATTTATTTATTATTTATTTTTTTTCTTTCTGTAACCTATATATAGGCCGTAACCTTTTTGTACTTCAGTGTTCCTGAGGATGTCATTAGACGAAAGCGCTTGAGCACCTTTTTGTGTTTCCTTTCCTTCGTGGTTATATTCATCATAAATATTTTTCACGTTTTACTTTCGTGAAATAATTTTCATATATATATATATATATATATATATATAAGGAGTTTGTATGTGGCATTCCAACAGAAGGCAGGAAGTGTTTGAACCCTGTTTCTCCCATCACTGTCCTCTTCATCTGGCCTTTTTACATGTCACGTCTACCCTGTAAGCAGTCCAGCATACTCTCAAACACGCGCTTCTCACTATATCCCTTACTACACACGCATGCATCTTACACACTACACAGTCTTTTCAAAAAAAGGTGTAAATTTCAGTAGTCTCGGAGATTCGCGATTGTCCCTCCTACATTTTCTCAGTAATTGTTTTCAGACTAGTAGCTAAGTTTAACTTTCTTTTAATGACTAGTAGTTGCTACTAATCTTGTTATTATTATTATTATTATCATTGTTTTATATATATATATATTATATATATTATATATATATTATATAAAGGGTGATCCAGAGAATGGGACCCAAAAGAAACCCCTGTAACTCTTAAAGTATAAGTCCTTTTATAAAATCATACGCATCATTCGAAAGAGGATAGTTACAAGTTTGTACAGGATTGTATAGGTTTTGTCAATACTAGACAAGATAAGATACAAAACAAAATAAAAAGTGTTAGTTAAAACTAACCCTTCAAGATGACTGCATGGACTGTGGAACAGCTGCGTTTCATAACTGAGCAATATTATGAGCATGGAAGAAGTGTAGTTTCAGCTCTCAGAAGGTGATTTTGACATCTGAAAATTTGTCATGAAAGATCTTTGAGCTGAAACTACACTTCTTCCATGCTCATATATTGCTCAGTTATGAAACGCAGCTGTTCCACAGTCCATGCAGTCATCTTGAAGGGTTAGTTTTAACTAACACTTTTATTTTGTTTTGTATCTTATCTTGTCTTGTCTTGTCAAAACCTATACAATCCTGTACAAACTTGTAACTATCCTCTTTCGAATGATGCGTATGATTTTATAAAAGGACTTATACTTAAGAGTTACAGGGGTTTCTTTTGGGTCCCATTTCTCTGGATCACCCTTTATATATGATGAATAAAACCACGAAGGAAAGGAAACACAAATTGGTGCTCAAGCGCTTTCGTCTAATGACATCTCAGGAACACTGAAGTACATAAAAAGGTTAAGCCTATATATAGGTTACAGAAAGAAAAAAAGAAAAAATAAATAACATACATACACACACACACATATATATATATATTATATATATATTACATACATATCTATATATACAAATACATACATACATACATACATACATACATATACAATAACAGAGAAGTAAAAATATAAAAAAAAATAAAAAATTAAAAAAAATTAAAAATTAAAACCTTAAAGGATTACCAGTGAGGCGTACAGATTTGTAAGGAAAAATATCGATTTTTAGCACAAGATCAAATGGATTATAAAAATACAAATTTATACTGGAACTCTGCCCGGGTTTTAACACACTGCTGCCTATGGTCAGGTTTCGATATATATAAAAAAAATAAATGCAAATTAAAAGTTAATAAAGTAGAAGACAAGTTTACCAAAGATTAATGTTTTACCCTTCTTCTAAATCTGTTTGAAAGGAATTCAAAATAACAGGATCGAGTTGAAAAAGACCTTTGCTTATGTTGAAGTTATTTGAAAGTTGGATAATGGCAGACTCAAGAATATTTCTATTAACAATGTTGCTTGAATGGAATAAAACTGAAGCATTATTCCAATCAATACAGTGGGCTAACTCTGACAAATGGACAAAAAGGGCACTGGACAAACTGTCCTGTTCTAACGGAACATTGGTTGTAAACAATGTGATTCCTTTTACATAGGTCAGACGGAAAGGATTTGCACACACGTATAAAACAGCATCAATATTCCGTTAGAACAGGACAGTTGTCCAGTGCCCTTTTTGTCCATTTGTCAGAGTTAGCCCACTGTATTGATTGGAATAATGCTTCAGTTTTATTCCATTCAAGCAACATTGTTAATAGAAATATTCTTGAGTCTGCCATTATCCACTTTCAAATAACTTCAACATAAGCAAAGGTCTTTTTCAACTCGATCCTGTTATTTTGAATTCCTTTCAAACAGATTTAGATAAGAAGGGTAAAACATTAAATCTTTGGTAAACTTGTCTTCTACTTTATTAACTTTTAATTTGCATTTTATTTTTTTTATATATATCGAAACCTGACCATAGGCAGCAGTGTGTTAAAACCCGGGCAGAGTTCCAGTATAAATTTGTATTTTTATAATCCATTTGATCTTGTGCTAAAAATCGATATTTTTCCTTACAAATCTGTACGCCTCACTGGTAATCCTTTAAGGTTTTAATTTTTAATTTTTTTTTTAATTTTTAATTTTTTTTTTATTTTACTTCTCTGTTTATTGTATATATATATATGTATGTATGTATGTATGTATGTATTTGTATATATAGATATGTATGTATATATATATATATATATATATGTGTGTGTGTGTGTATGTATGTTATTTATTTTTTCTTTTTTTCTTTCTGTAACCTATATATAGGCTTAACCTTTTTATGTACTTCAGTGTTCCTGAGGATGTCATTAGACGAAAGCGCTTGAGCACCATTTTGTGTTTCCTTTCCTTCGTGGTTTTATTCATCATAAATATTTTTCACGTGTTACTTTCGTGAAATAATTTTCATATATATTATATATATATATATATATATATATATAATATAATTATATATATATATATAACATCCAAATAAGTAGGTTCGGGTAAAAAACTTTCTTAGATGCAATTAAAGAAAACGGGATGTCGAGTTTGTGGGATTGTCATTTTTAATAGATTCAGTGGGAGATAGGTACTGAAACTTGAGAGATTTTTCATGAAGAACCTTTCTAGTTGCAGTCATAGCGTCCATTCACATTACTTTAATTAGCATTTCTCTTATTTATCGACTGTTCACAATTCCTCATAACTCTCATAATAAACGTATTTGTTTTCACTTTTCTTTCATGCCAGACAAGTCTCAGTATTTACATCAATCACACAGAATGTTCATGCTTATTGTTTTTGTACTAGCTGTACCAAACATGTCTTTACAAATTGAAGCGTACCGTTACACAACGTTTAAAATGTTATAATTAATGCTTTGATATCAGATCTCGTATAAAAAGCATTATTTTTGTACAAATGGCCACAAAAATACTTTCAATCCTAATATATGTACGTATAGTATGCAACATACGCTTTTCCAACTGTATTGAAAACGTAAAAGTATCATCATGCGATCTTAGATTCTGCAATGACGTAAGTGAGCCTTAACATATAATTTAAAATTATTTAACAGATCTTTCGAGGGAACTGTACATCGATCTCATTATATATATATATATATATATATATATATATATATATATATATATATATAGGAGTTTGTATGTGGCATTCCAACAGAAGACAGGAAGTGTCCGAACCCTGTTTCTCACATCACTGTCATCCTCACCTGGCCTTTTTACATGTCTCGTCTACCCTGTGAGCAGTCCAGCACACTCTCAAACACGCGCTTTTTCACTATATTCCTTACTACACACGCATGCATCTTACACACTACACAGTCTTTTCAAAAAGGTGTAATTTCAGTAGTCCAGAAGACTCGCGATTGGCCCCTCCTTCCTGCATGCATCGTATATATTACGAAACAATTTATAAAGTTCTCTCTTATTGCTTTCCTTATTGTAATGGGTATCACAACCGATTTTTCAATATTATTTAAGTATTATGTTGAGCAACATAACCCCCCCCCCACAGACTAGTTTCTTAGCATAATCATGAAACATGAAACAAGATTATATTAATATATATGAAAATGAAAAAAAGGTTTATTGGCAGACTATAGTCCATATGACAAATATTATTAATACAATGACAGTTCATACACTAAGGATAGAAATATATACAATTGATTAGAAATAATACTGCACTGTCGAAGTTAAGTGGAGCTACAGACAGACGTTTTCGTACCAAGAAGTCCATAGCTTAGAGGATAAATGGCAGGACTCATGGATAGCTTGGATGATCGGGTTGGTTGACTTTTTAATTCTTTGCATTAGACTGTGTTGAGCACGTCTTGTTACCTCCGGGAAGCTCGGAACATTGCGGGTAGCAAACATTTGCGAAGCTGAGCATCTCGGGGGTAATTTATGTAAGAGTCTAAAAGACCTGTTGTACATCAAATTTAGGGTTCTGCCAGAACCTTTTTTATAATTCACCCAGAGTTGCTGACCGTATATATTACTGCAGAAAGCACGAAAGAGTGTCTTTAGCTTCACTTGTACAGAAACGAAAGTTCCTTATGGTCATGTATATATATATATATATATATATATCTTTCATGTGTGATCATATATATATATATATATATATATATATATATATATATATATCCAAAAGTAGTTTGAAGGCTTATTCCATCTCACGACTGACTATAATTATACACTTTAGAGGAGTTTGAAAATTGCATATATTTAGACAAAAAGTATTAGGTCTTAAGCTGATTTCATGTCAATATCAGCGTGCTTCACTGCCCTTTCAGTCATTGTGACCTTAGATCGTACCAGAACTATGGTCTTGACAAAGCACAATGTGTTAAATTTACCAAACAAGGATTACCTATGTTCAGGACTCTGGACATTTCCATACTCAACATCAACTATGCCCATTTGATCGTACCTTTCTTTATGTACATGCAATAGCATCAATTGGTTAAGCTTTCTCTGAATCGTGTTTGAACTCAGATAAGATTTAATACGCACGATATTACTAAACGAGCGTTCACTACAACACGTAATGGAGGCAGGCATCACTATAATTAACTTTGTTTACGTAATCACAGAGGAGATAAGAAATTACTGGTCAGGTGTCAGTGATTGCACGTGTGTAACTACATTACGTAGGATTAACTGCTCAAGGGATTCGTGAACACAAAGTTCATACAGAGGTTGTTAGATGAGTATGTAGTCTTGCAGGAAGGAAGTCTGAGCCCTAGAATGAAGTTACACTCACTAATTATGCTGTGGACGTCTATCCTTTGCATCCTCGAGAAGCAAATCTTTACACTGGACATACATTTTGCACTATACTTCGTTAAAACTCTCAGTTATGGGTATTATAATGAGATACAGAGCTTCATAATGTGCCTTTCTGTAATGATCTTCAGATGCATAGCTACCTTCCGGTGGAACACAATCCTCTTCTAGCCTAGCTGGAACTCTTCTAAATCGAGGCTGTGAGGGTACATCTACCTGACAGGAACCTAGTGACTGTACATTCTTTCAGAAAAGACTAGCCCCTTCATCATTGCGCATATTTCAAAGAGTTTTATCAGTCATACCACCAATAGCTTATTATATATATATATATATATATATATATATATATATATATATATATATATATATATATATATAGAGAGAGAGAGAGAGAGAGAGAGAGAGAGAGAGAGAGAGAGAGAGAGAGAGAGAGAGAGAGAGTTGCAAAGAATGATGATGCGAAATTTGAATCACAAAATAAGATAGCAGTAAACAGAGTAAAGAGAATAACGGGGCAGATATTGATAGTCTTTAAACGATGGGATAGGAATATAAGGATTCCTATACTGAAAACCCTGATCATACCCAAATTGGAATACTGCTCGGTTCTAACATCCCCATATAAAAAAGAGGACATTAGGCAGCTGTAAGGGATTCAGAGAAGCTTCACAACCAAGATCGATGGGGGGTGCAAAGAACTAAATTACTGGGAAAGATTATGAAAGCTATTCATATTTTCACTGGAAAGGAGGAGAGAGAGAAACACCATTATTTACACTCGGGAAATAATGAAGAAACTTATCCCTAATCTTACTCTGAACCCTGTAACTTCCTAAACAACGGTGGAAAGTAGAAAAGGAAGACTGCGTCGTGTTCCCAAATTAAAGGCGAGACAGGGAACATCCTTAACCCTGAAAAAAATTAGTTTTGTGGTGAGACGACCAAAACTGTCTAAACAAAAGCCCAAAGACCTAAGGAACATGAAGGGAGTTGCTGTGGACATCTTCAAAAGATGATTAGACGCCTGGCTCAGAACAATCCCCGATGAACGGGACGTACATGGCTATGTGAGGTGGAGAGTACAAGAAAGCACTCGCCCCTCGACCAAGACAGGCCTAGAGGGGACACCAGCCTGACCTTCGTGTGAAGAGAGAACTACGCACGGAACCGCAACGTTGCGTATACACACACATTTTATTCGTGCATTTATCCGTGATTCACTGTCGTCAATTGAATTAACATAACCTACTAATTGTTACCACTGTACACTTAACCGTGATCGTGACATGGTGCTAGCCGTGATTTGAGGGTGTTTACATTTGGGGTCTCCTCCCGCCATCCCACACAATGCGTCTCAGTCAATGTCTCTCAGCGCAGCCAAAGACAATATTACGGACGATACAAAGATCAGCAGAAAAATCAACGAGTGGTACAAAACTTCAAAATAAATCCAATTACCTTCCAAACAACACAGGACAATAGGAAAGTCAGAATGTGTAGTGTCCCCAAACTAAAGGCCTGACAAGAGACCTCCTCAACACTGAAGGAAATTAGCCTGGTTGTCAGTGGGCCAAGACATTTTAACCAGCTTCACCTTCATGTGAAGAGAGACCGACGCAGAGGGGGGGGGGCACTACCATCGAGTATAGCAATTTAACTTGAAGTAGTAGCATTATTAAATATTTAAATTAAATAGATGATTCTTTCGCAATAAAAATTAGGTGGTAACCTACATCTTAACACATAGCTATCATATCTACAGCTAATTACGCAAAAGTACATTTCTCTTTCATATTGAGTTGCCAGATAGCAATATTTATTAAATTAAACCATATATTAATCATCCATTTAAATAGTGTACCAGATACCACTTTTAAACATTATTATTATTGCCAGATACAATGGTATCTGGCAATAATAATAATGTTTAAAGGTGGTATCTGGTACACTAGGCCTGTCTTGGTCGAGAGGCGAGTGCTTTCTTGCACTTTCCACCTCACATAGCCATTGGGGATTGTTCTGAGCCAGGCGTCTAATCATCTTTTGAAGATGGCCACAGCAACTCCCTTCATGTTCCTTAGGTCTTTGGGCTTTTGTTTAGACAGTTTTGGTCGTCTCACCACAAAACTAATGTTTTTTTCAGGGTTAAGGATGTTCCCTGTCTCGCCTTTAATTTGGGAACACGACACAGTCTTCCTTTTCTACTTTCCACCGTTGTTTAGGAAGTTACAGGGTTCAGAGTAAGATTAAGGATAAGTTTCTTCATTATTTTCCGAGTGTAAATAATGGTGTTTCTCTCTCTTCTCCTTTCCAGTGAAAATAGGAATAGCTTTCATAATCTTTCCCAGTAATTTAGTTCTTTGCACCCCCCTCGATCTTGGCTGTGAAGCTTCTCTGAATCCCTTACAGCTGCCTAATGTCCTCTTTTTTATATGGGGATGTTAGAACCGAGCAGTATTCCAATTTAGGTATGATCAGGGTTTTCAGTATAGGAATCATTATATTCCTATCCCATCGTTTAAAGGCTATCAATATCTGCCCCGTTATTCTCTTTACTCTGTTTACTGCTATCTTATTTTGTGATTCAAATTTCGCATCATCAGTCCTTGCAACCTCTCTCTCTCTCTCTCTCTTTCTCTCTCTCTCTCTCTCTCTCTCTCTCTCTCTCTCTCTCTCTCTCTCTCTCTATATATATATATATATATATATATATATATATATATATATATATATATTATAATAAGCTATTGGTGGTATGACTGATAAAACTCTTTGAAATATGCGCAATGATGAAGGGGCTAGTCTTTTCTGAAAGAAAGTACAGTCACTAGGTTCCTGTCAGGTAGATGTACCCTCACAGCCTCGATTTAGAAGAGTTCCAGCTAGGCTAGAAGAGGATTGTGTTCGACCGGAAGGTAGCTATGCATCTGAAGATCATTACAGAAAGGCACATTATGAAGCTCTGTATCTCATTATAATACCCATAACTGAGAGTTTTAACGAAGTATAGTGCAAAATGTATGTCCAGTGTAAAGATTTGCTTCTCGAGGATGCAAAGGATAGACGTCCACAGCATAATTAGTGAGTGTAACTTCATTCTAGGGCTCAGACTTCCTTCCTGCAAGACTACATGCTCATCTAACAACCTCTGTATGAACTTTGTGTTCACGAATCCCTTGAGCAGTTAATCCTACGTAATGTAGTTACACACGTGCAATCACTGACACCTGACCAGTAATTTCTTATCTCCTCTGTGATTACGTAAACAAAGTTAATTATAGTGATGCCTGCCTCCATTACGTGTTGTAGTGAACGCTCGTTTAGTAATATCGTGCGTATTAAATCTTATCTGAGTTCAAACACGATTCAGAGAAAGCTTAACGAATTGATGCTATTGCATGTACATAAAGAAAGGTACGATCAAATGGGCATAGTTGATGTTGAGTATGGAAATGTCCAGAGTCCTGAACATAGGTAATCCTTGTTTGGTAAATTTAACACATTGTGCTTTGTCAAGACCATAGTTCTGGTACGATCTAAGGTCACAATGACTGAAAGGGCAGTGAAGCATGCTGATATTGACATGAAATCAGCGTAAGACCTAATACTTTTTGTCTAAATATATGCAATTTCAAACTCCTCTAAAGTGTATAATTATAGTCAGTCGTGAGATGGAATAAGTCTTCAAACTACTTTTGGATATATATATATATATATGATACACACTTGAAAGCAATATATATATATATAAATATATATATATATATATATATATATATATATATACATGACCATAAGGAACTTTCGTTTCTGTACAAGTGAAGCTAAAGACACTCTTTCGTACTTTCTGCAGTAATATATACGGTCAGCAACTCTGGGTGAATTATAAAAAAGGTTCTGGCAGAACCCTAAATTTGATGTACAACAGGTCTTTTAGACTCTTACATAAATTACCCCCGAGATGCTCAGCTTCGCAAATGTTTGCTACCCGAAATGTTCCGAGCTTCCCGGAGGTAACAAGACGTGCTCAACACAGTCTAATGCAAAGAATTAAAAAGTCAACCAACCCGCTCATCCAAGCTATCCATGAGTCCTGCCATTTATCCTCTAAGCTATGGACTTCTTGGTACGAAAACGTCTGTCTGTAGCTCCACTTAACTTCGACAGTGCAGTATTATTTCTAATCAATTGTACATATTTCTATCCTTAGTGTATGAACTGTCATTGTATTAATAATATTTGTCATATGGACTATAGTCTGCCGATAAACCTTTTCATTTTCATTTTCATATAAATTAATATAATCTTGTTTCATGTGTCATGATTATGCTAAGAAACTAGACTGTGGCGGGGTTATGTTGCTCAACATAATATTTAAATAATATTGAAAAATCGGTTGTGATACCCATTACAATAAGGAAAGCAATAAGAGAGAACTATATAAATTGTTTCGTAATATATACGATGCATGCAGGAAGGAGGGGCCAATCGCGAATCTTCGGGACTACTGAAATTACACCTTTTTGAAAAGACTGTGTAGTGTGTAAGATGCATGCGTGTGTAGTAAGGAATATAGTGAAAAGCGCGTGTTTGAGAGTATGCTAGACTGCTCACAGGGTAGACGAGACATGTTA
The DNA here is from genome assembly GCA_023014485.1 of Bathynomus jamesi. NCBI lineage: Eukaryota > Metazoa > Arthropoda > Malacostraca > Isopoda > Cirolanidae > Bathynomus > Bathynomus jamesi. Next base: position 606,070 of record JAJOZX010001023.1, on the reverse strand, counting down.
AAAGGCCAGGTGAGGATGACAGTGATGTGAGAAACAGGGTTCAGACACTTCCTGTCTTCTGTTGGAATGCCACATACAAACTCCTTATATATATATATATATATATATATATATATATATAGATATATAAATTATTTCACGAAAGTAACACGTGAAAAATATTTATGATGAATAAAACCACGAAGGAAAGGAAACACAAAATGGGCTCAAGCGCTTTCGTCTAATGACATCCTCAGGAACACTGAAGTACATAAAAAGGTTACAGCCTATATATAGGTTACAGAAAGAAAAAAAAAGAAAAAAAAAATAACATACATACACACACAATATATATATATATATATATATACATACATACATATCTATATATACAAATACATACATACATACATACATACATATATATATGCAATAAACAGAGAAGTAAAAATAAAAAATTAAAAAAAAAAATTAAAAATTAAAACCTTAAAGGATTACCAGTGAGGCGTACAGATTTGTAAGGAAAAATATCGATTTTAGCACAAGATCAAATGGATTATAAAAATACAAATTTATACTGGAACTCTGCCCGGGTTTTAACACACTGCTGCCTATGGTCAGGTTTCGATATATATAAAAAAATAAAATGCAAATTAAAGTTAATAAAGTAGCAGACAAGTTTACCAAAGATTTAATGTTTTACCCTTCTTATCTAAATCTGTTTTAAAGGAATTCAAAATAACAGGATCGAGTTGAAAAAGACCTTTGCTTATGTTGAAGTTATTTGAAAGTTGGATAATGGCAGACTCAAGAATATTTCTATTAACAATGTTGCTTGAATGGAAAAACTGAAGCATTATTCCAATCAATACAGTGGCTAACTCTGACAAATGGACAAAAAGGGCACTGGACAACTGTCCTGTTCTAACGGAATATGATGCTGTTTTATACGTGTGTGCAAATCCTTTCCCGTCTGACCTATGTAAAAGGAATCACATTGTTTACAGCCAATTTTATAGATAATGCCTGAATTATTGGTAGGGCTATTTTTTATTATGATATTTTTCACAATATTGTTATATGAAAATACTACATTAATATCCAAAAGTTTAAGTACATTAGCATGATGATACTTTTACGTTTTCAATACAGTTGGAAAAGCGTATGTTGCACACTATATGTACATATATTAGGATTGAAAGTATTTTTGTGGCCATTTGTACAAACAATGATGTTTTTTATACGAGATCTGATATCATGAAGCATTAAATTATAACATTTTAAACGTTGTGTAACGGTACGCTTCAGTTTGTAAAACCATGTTTAGTACAACTGGTGACAAAAACAATAAGCATGTACATTCTGTGTGATTGATGTAAATACTGAGACTTGTCTGGCGTGAAAGAAAAGTGAAAAAAATATGTTTATTAGGAGATTATGAGGAATTGTGAACAGTCGATAAATAAGAGAAATGATAATTAAAGTAATGTGAATAGGCAATAACAAGACAGCAACAAGAAAGGTTCTTGATGAAAAATCTCTCAACTTTCAGTACCTATTCCCACTGAATCTAATTAAAATGCCATCCCCCACAAATTCGACACCCCGTTTTCTTTAATTGCATCTAATAAGAAAGTTTTTTTACCCGAACCTACTTATTGGATGTTATATATATATATATATATATTATATATATATATATATATATTATATATATATAAGCAAACAACCACAGGGAAAAGGAAACACAAAGTCCGAGCGCTTTCGTCGTGATATATTCACATTATCAAGGAGGATAATGTGAATATATCTCGAAAGCGCTCGGACTTTGTGTTTCCTTTTCCCTGTGGTTGTTTGCTTATTAATAAGATCACGTGTTATTTTGTGATTTTAGTGCATATATATATATATATATATATATAAAACAATGATAATACTAATAATAATAATAACAAAATTAGTAGCAACTACTAGTCATTAAAAGAAAGTTAAACTCAGCTACTAGTCTGAAAACAATTACTGAGAAAATGTAGGAGGGGACAATCGCGAATCTCCGAGACTACTGAAATTACACCTTTTGTGAAAAGACTGTGCAGTGTGTAAGATGCATGCGTGTGTAGTAAGGGATATAGTGAGAAGCGCGTGTTTGAGTGTATGCTGGACTGCTCACAGGGTAGACGTGACATGTAAAAAGGCCAGATGAAGAGGACAGTGATGGGAGAAACAGGGTTCAGACACTTCCTGCCTTCTGTTGGAATGCCACATACAAACTCCTTATATATATATATATATATATATATATATATTAAAACATTGACCCATTCTCTAAACGTTGATTCCTCAGCTGTCCCTCTAATTTTTTTTAATCCCCCCCCCCCCCAACTCATAACTCTCCAACCACCCAATTCATAGTATTTTCCTTTGCTTTGTTTTAAATTACTTGTGCCTCGGAACCAGCAATGGAAGGTTAGTAGTGTTAATTATCCCATTGTATTAATTTCAAATTTATTATATATAATTTTAAAAATAGCTTTTTAAATTTCTCGTATTTTTATATGTAAACTTCTTTTATAACTTTGAATTCAACCCTCTTCTTTTAGTCTTTTTAAATTTTGCTTCTAATGAATAGGTTCTATAGTAATTATTTTGTCTTATGTGTTTAATTTATTTATTGATTTTAACTTCATTTTGTCATTGTTTAGCCTGAAGATGAGCGTATTGCTCGAAACGTTGCGCATTAAAGAAGACACTTTTCATGGAATTTACTCGCCTTCTTGTCATTGGATTTCTCCTAAATATTTTATATATATATATATATATTATATATTATATATATATATATATATACACACACACAGTGGTGTAGTGCTGTGGGAACGGCGTTCCCTTACTTTTTTTTTTGGTAGACGGAGCGGCGTTCCCTCACTATTTCAAATAAATCCGAACTTACAAATCTCTAACGTCATGAATTTTAATTCCACCCCTAGAAGAAATATGAGAAAGAATCATTAACTGTTTCATTTCTTTTAGCTTCGACTGAGGCAATGCTAGCCTATAAAGATCTGATGAAACAGTCACCACGGCGTACCAGTTGATAACTTTTTTTTTAGTTAATCATTCCAGTTGTTAGCTATTTTTATTGATCGTACTGGATGTCATATATCTAATGACACTGGAAATACTGCATCTTCAACCTTGGAATATATCCTAATATCCAGTGCATATGACCCCAAAATATCCCTGAAATTGGTCAGATTTCAAAAGATTTCCCGAGGGGCTTACAGTGCCCCCGGACCCCAGCTGTATGGGCTCGCCGCGCTCGCCATTGTCCCCCCACCCCCGCATCTGAGTAACACTTTCAAAATGCGTTCCCTCACTTCTTTATTTAGCACTACACCACTGTATAATATATATATATATATATATATATTTAAATTAAACTCGTGTAAATATGTATGGCGGGTTATTATGAGTCAGAAGTTATAATGAGATCGATGTACAGTTCCCTCGAATGATCTGTTAAATAATTTTAAATTAAATGTTAGGGCTCACTTACGTCTTTGCAGAATCTAAGATCGCGTGATGATACTTTTACGTTTTCAATACAGTTGGAAAAGCGTATGTTGCACACTATACGTACATATATTAGGATTGAAAGTATTTTTGTGGCCATTTGTACAGAAAATGATGTTTTTTATACGAGATCTGATATCATAAAGCATTAAACTACAACATTTTAAACGTTGTGTAACTGTACGCTTCAATTTGTAAAGACATGTTTGGTACAGCTAGTGACAAAAACAATAAGCATGAACATTGTGTGATTGATGTAAATACTGGACTGACTGGTAAGAAAAGTGAAAACAAATACGTTTGTTATGAGGAAATGTAAACAGTCGATAAATTAGAGAAATGATAATTAAAGTAATGTGAATGGGCGCTATGACTGCAACTAGAAAGGTTCTTCATGAAAAATCTCTCAAGTTTCAGTACCTATTTCCCACTGAATCTAATTAAAAATGCCAATCCCCCACAAACTCGACATCCCGTTTTCTTTAATTGCATCTACTGAGAAAGTTTTTTACCCGAACCTACTTATTTGGGTGTTATATATATATATATATATATATATATATATATATATATATATATATATATATATATGATAATAATAATAATATAGCAAGATTAGTATCAACTAATAGTCGTTAGAAGAAAGTTAAACTTAACTACTACTCTGAAGACAGTTACTGTGAGAGAAATATGGCAAGATTGGGTAGAGTTGCCTGATGCTTTTATTACGAAGGGAATTGAAATCAATATATTTAATTTAAATACTCTTAATACGTGTACATATATATGTAATAATAACAATAAATCAATATTAGTAATAATATTTAAGTGGATGTTTAGAGGAGGAAAACAACTTTGATGATTTAGTTTAAAGCATCGTTACGCAACTTGTTCTTTTAACACATGTAATTTTATAACGAAATTTGATGAACGGTAAAATTATTAATTCATATACCAGAAGATGGCATGCGAAAGTGAATGTGATGGTATATAGCGATGTAAATAACAGGAAACTACATATTTAAAAGTAAATAAACATACTATAAGCGTGTACTATAAGTATATATTGTATTTGAAGGTCATCTCGTTTGAAAATAAGCCAGTTTCCTTTAAAAAAGAGAGAAATTAATTTATTTAAATTAAAATAATAAATATTCATTTTATTTTTCATAATACAGATATTAAACAAAGAACTTGTTTTCGATTTAAAATATGTTCAGTCTGATTTTGATTTATGTATTGTTCACAATTTGTTAACAGACGAAAATTGGATGTGTTGATGCATACTCTCGTTAGGCCTATTAAAACCTTTCAGATATTCATTTTAAGTTTTCATTTCTACTGTCTGGCGAACTTGCCTGAACAGGAAGTACTCGAATGTATGTATGTTTTTGCATGCTTTTGCATGTTTGTTCTTGTTTGCCTCATGAAAACTTTTTTCAAGGAGGAAGGCGAGGCTCAATCCTTTCTTAAATTTTTTTCCCCTTTTTTTCCCCCTCTTTTTTTTCCCCTTTTTCTTTTTTCTCTTTTTTTTTTTTGAAGGACCATGAAAGACACCTCATAAAGGAGGGACCCTCATGAAGGACGGTGGAGGATCCTCATGAAGGACGGTGAGGGAGGAAATTTTCAAAATGATCCATTTTGTGTCTCCCTTTTTGACACTATACTACTCACCCACATGCGCTTCTTTGCAGTGAACAAAACAAACACACCAACACAGTCTGGACTTTTTAATAATTCGCGATAATGTTCATTGTCATCGATTTCATCTGGTGTTGTGGCCCACACTCGATCATTTTGGTAGTTAGGCCGACGTGTTACGTAAACAAAAAATTCATCGGAGACAGCTAAATGCATGAAATCATCCACATCCCAATCTTCAAGATAACGGGCAAACCACATTTTGTCATCGATGTTAAGTTGAGTTTTTCTTGGCTTTGGAAGTTCATGCCAAGGCTTTAAACCTTGCCTATGACGGTACAGTCGAATGATCTCACCACTAACGATCTTTCCTCTCAACACTTCGATCTCTCTAGAAAGTTTAGCACAGCTGTTTTTCCGCTTACGCGTACCGCTTTCAATGATGTCCTTTGTTTCCTGAGAGAGTGGCAAATTTGGGCGCCCAGATTTGGTTGTATCCATTTCACATTCATCCAAAGTTTTATTCCAATTGCTTTTGACGAAGTCCTCACTTCTTCGCAACTTTTTGGTAACCCATGAACGTGTTATAAAAGTGGCTCCAGCATCACGAGCTTCCCGAAATGTTATTGCTCGTATGCGATCTATCACACGTTGCCTCTCCGAATCACCAATTAATTGAGAGGCCATTATATTATCACTTTATCAGCTAGAGTAATTTTAATACCTGCAATAAATAAAGAATTTTATATATTTTTATAATCACTAAAAACTATTTCGATATAAGTAAACATGTAAGCTGCAAATGGGGGTGCTAAGGTTTTTTGGAACCCCTTACTGACCATCGAACCTAAGTACGCCTTATACGGGCATAATAAATTTTATGTAGACAATGTTTTATATATAATATAATTTTATACCCATCATTTCATCGACAAGACCAAACACTCGACATTTATTGTGGGTTAGATTAAGTTAGGTCAGGTTAAGTAAGTTTTTTAGAGTGTCGATTGTTTGGTCTTATCGACGAAATGAGTATAAGTCCAATAAAATATGTATAATACGTGGATAATATCCAACACTTGTCAATGATTTGCAGATATGGAATAGTTTTATCGACGAAATGTCACACGGCGAAATCCAAAATGGAGAATTGTCGGGGTATTGGATTTATACCTAACTCCTACTAACGTAACCTAACAACTAACCTAACCTTATGACTTGTCGATTAAGTGTCACATCAAGAGAATGACGTTTGCCAAAATTATGGAAATGCGTGAAGTACAAGCATGTGGTCGAAGCGTTAAAATATATACACGTATATAAGAGGGTGGTCCATAAGTCACTTTACCAAAGCGAGTTTCGTTATAATAGAGGGTAAAGCGACTTATGGTCCACCCTGTATATCAAGGGAGAGTTTTTTTTCAAGGATTGTTGTAAAGAAAATTTCTGAACGTGATAAATTCTTTAAGGAATCTGGAAAAGATTTCTTAAAAATACATGAAATTGGAATCTGACCTTAAACTTTTTAATAATAATAATAATAATAACGGTAAAAATAATTGACCAATTAGAATGATCCAGTTTTTTTATGGTCTGATTGCTGCTGAATTTCAAAATTTTCTACATTTTCCTTTGAAAGTTTGTTTCATCGGGGAACTTTTTTCTACAACTATATGTACTGTAATGTAGAGCAGTGGTTCCCAACCTTTTCTCGTTCAAGGCACCACAGTGCCATCTATTTTCTTTCGTGGCACCCCTGAGCGGCATCACGTACCTTGAAACTGAGCCTATATAATTTCTTTATGGTCATAATAAATTGTAACTATTTTTGTTTCATTCGAAATGTTCATATCTTTAGTAATTTTTCACTTTTCAAAATTAGTTTTGTCATTTTGATGAAATTTGTTGATGACACCATCGTTGGAAACACTGATGCAATTTCAAAACAGACTAATATTTAAACGGTTACTAATCTAAAATTTAAATTTTCAACAAATTTCACATTTATTTATTTATTATGTTGCTGTTTTGCTGCAGGTGTCGAAAAAATTGTTTGCGATCCAAAAGACTTTAAAATTGAAGCTGTAAAAGAGGAAGACTATGAAATGTATGTGGCATTTATGTTCGAACATTTTATACCTCGTGAAGAGCTCGTAAGTATTATGAAAATGTAATTTAGATAGTAGCCAATATAATACAACAGATCTAACAACGGAATGTCGGCACATTTTTATTGGATATATAAAGAAGACAGATGTAGCAAAGGTGGAAAGAGTAGTCGGTGTAATGAAAAAGAATTGTACTTGATAACCTCGGTAGTGAAATTTTGCGCGGCAATCTCTGATCGCACGGAGATCAAGCTTGTGGCCTTATTTTTAGCGTTGGTTTGGGAACGAAAGAGTTGCTTTCTTGAGTCCTCCATTTCTCATAGCCAAGTACACCGGACTACTGGGATTGTTCTAAGTTCGAACCACTAGTTCTTATTTCGTTTAGTAATTGGTTAAATAATTTTGTACTCTAACGACAAAATTAAAATTTTAAATTGCTGTCTTCTGTCGGTCAGTCTGTATATTCTATTGGTGTCCGCTTATAAAGACTATAGGCCTATTCCCCGAGTTTTTTAGATGCTTGTTCATTTTCTGTACTGTCAGTAAAATATACTACTGTGCTATTATCGGTCATTCCCTTATCAATATCGGTTATCATGATTATGAATAATAGCGGAGTAATTACTGGGTTACGTACCTCCGATTCTGATAACGATATTCCTTACACTGTAACAGCTTGCTGACGCTTTTTAAGAAAGTTTTATACCGTGTTTTTTTAAACTTTGCCTGCTATTTTCATACCTTTCATTTTATGCGCTATTATTTTATAATCACACGCGTCAAATACTTTGGCAAAGTTTGTGCATAAATGGGATTGTTATAATAGTCTACAGTCCAGTAGCCAGGAATTCCCAACGGATGGGGTAGGTGCGGTCGAAATTGTCGAAAGGCGGACCTTTTGGTGCAACGACCTAGTCACTGTGGAGGGGGTTTAGAGTAAAGTTTGCGAAAAAAATGAGTGTTTATTTCCGAAATGATGTTATATATTATAATATCACGTTATAAGTTATAACTATCGTTACAAAAGTCGACCTTTCTTGTCAAGAGTTATCGTTCGACCCCCCCCCCCCTCGACCCCCTTCTGGCTACGGGCCTCTTCTATTATTTGGAATAGGCATGATCTTCTTGATCGAGATCTACTGTATGTTAGTTCTTATAGAATCTTTCTGTGCCTCTAAATGCCATAGATTTTATTTCTTTAACTATCATTCGAATATAGATAAGACGTCAGTGACACTGGATTATATGATAGTTCTTGCTTGAGATCTATCTCCTGCTTTACACAGTATATAGGAACAATGCCCTGTCTCTTAAAGATGTCCAGTATTTTCCTGCGTCCAGAGATCTCCATATCCATTACAAAAGTGTAGATATTTCCCTATTTAATCAGTGCAGCGTACCTTTCGTTTGGATCTGCAACTGAGTCAGGTATATCATCTGGATAAGCTTAGTGTTATATTTTCTCCTCATAATTCTTCTTCAGAGAAAGAATTACTGTCATATTACTTAATATTTTGTGGGACACTAAAAAACAATTTATACTGAACTCTTTACTGTTCGGATCTTTCTTAATTTCAGAGTATTGGTTAGTTAATTATTTTCATTCCTTAAAGTTTCGACGTTCTTGTGATTCTGTGTTTTCCTTTTTACTAAGTTCTAGAAATATTTGATCGTTTCTACAGTACGTTTTGGTTCTCTCTCTCTCTCTCTCTCTCTCTCTCTATATATATATATTATATATATATGAAAAATTATTTCACGAAAGTGACACGTGAAAAGTATTTATGATGAATAAAACCACGAAGGAAAAAAAACAAAACAAAGGGGTGCTCAAGCGCTTTCGTCTAATGACATCCTCAGGAACACTGGAGTGAAAGGACAGATCAAGGCAATATATAGGTTACAAAAATAAACATACATACATACATATTCACATATATATACATATATATATATACATATATATTATATATTATAATATATACATATATAGTAAGCATAGAAAAAAAAAATTGTGGGAGGAGCCAACATTTATATGGTCACAGAAGACTAAAGAAATAAAAATAAATATAAATATAAATTGAGAAAAAATTAATTACAAAATAGTGCCTTAGTGATATATATGTCACAGCCTAAATAATCATAAAGAAATAAACAGGCAAATAAAAAAAACCCATAAATACATATACATACATATATATATATATATACATATATATACACATATATATACATATATAATATATATAAAGACACTTTTAGCACTTTGGCCGACCTTCCATATAAATTCAAATGGCTTTTTTATGGAACAGGTCACAAAGAATAAAGAAATAAAATAAATATAAATATTGTAAGTGGAGTCTACCAATTCAAGCTCAAGAGGGAGGTTTTACAATCGATTTAATAGATGCTGCCAAATTGATATATATGTCACATTATTAAAAATAAAAATTGAAAGATAAATTTTAAGAGAGGCACACCAATTTATAAGGGAAAAATTACCACATAAGCATATTATAGTCACAACGAATACAAAAGTAAAGTAAATATAAATTGGAAAACAAAATGATCCCTAGATGATATATAAAGAACAATAAAATATATATACAACATATTTACGGTATATATACGAAATATAAACGCAATATATACAGAATATATTATATATATATATATATGCATAAGGGAAAAAAAAATTACCAATTTGTTTTTATAATTATTGTCTGAGAAAACGGTAGGTCGCAAAAGAATAAAGAAATAAAAATAAATATAACTTGAAAAAATTACAAATAATACACGTACACATATATACCCGCATACCCAAATATATATATACATATACACACATATATACAAACACACACACACACACACACATATACATATATATATATATATACAAGCTTGACCTTCACGAAATGAGAAATCATCCGCAGAACCTTTGTGAGGTTGTAAGGTAAGGTAAGGTACATACACATATACATATATATATATATATATTTAACTGCATACATACATACATACATACATATACACACATACATACATACATATAAACACATATACATACAAACACATTTAACTGCAATGACCACACACATACGCACATACACATACATACATACACATACACTCATACAGCAAAAAATTGAAAAATAAAATTGTAAGGGAAACAACAGACAAAAACAAATTTTTTACCAAAGATTTAACAACCTGCCCTTTTTGTTTAAATCCATTCTGAAGGAATTCAGAGCAACGGGAAAATATCAACGGTATTGGAAGTGAGTTGTGTTACCCATCTGCGTTCATGGAATCTTGTCTTAATAAGGCTAAACGAACCTTCTATCGTGTGAATAATAACACTCGCACCTTGTCAAAGAATATTTTAGTACTTCCATTTTTCCCGGGCTTCTTAGGCATTGCTAATGTACTTAAACTTTTGGATATTAGTGTAGTTTTTTCATATAACAATATTGTGAAAAACATCATAGTAAAAAATAGCCCTACCAATAATTTAGGCATTATCTATAAAATTGGGTGTAAGCAATGTGATTCCCTTTACATAGGTCAGACGGGAAAGGATTTGCAAACGCGTGTAAAACAGCATCAATATTCCGTTAGAACGGGACAGTTGTCTAGTGCCCTTTTTGTCCATTTGTCAGAGTTATCCCATTGTATTGATTGGAATAATGTTTCAGTTTTGTTTCACTCTAGCAACATTGTTAATAGAAATATTCTTGAGTCGGCTATAATTCAACTTACAAATAACCTTAACATGAGTAAAGGTCTGTTTCAACTTGATCCCGTTGCTCTGAATTCCTTCAGAATGGATTTAAACAAAAAGGGCAGTTGTTAAATCTTTGGTAAAAAATTTGTTTTTGTCTGTTGTTTCCCTTACAATTTTATTTTTCAATTTTTTGCTGTATGAGTGTATGTGTATGTATGTATGTGTATGTGCGTATGTGTGTGGTCATTGCAGTTAAATGTGTTTGTATGTATATGTGTTTATATGTATGTATGTATGTGTGTATATGTATGTATGTATGTATGTATGCAGTTAAATATATATATATATAATGTATATGTGTATGTACCTTACCTTACCTTACAACCTCACAAAGGTTCTGCGGGATGATTTCTCATTTCGTGAAGGTCAAGCTTGTATATATATATATATATGTATATGTGTGTGTGTGTGTGTGTGTTTGTATATATGTGTGTATATGTATATATATTTGGGTATGCGGGTATATATGTGTACGTGTATTATTTGTAATTTTTTCAAGTTATATTTATTTATTTCTTTATTCTTTTGCGACCTACCGTTTTCTCAGACAATAATTATAAAAACAAATTTGGTAATTTTTTTTTTCCCTTATGCATATATATATATATATATATATTCTGTATATATTGCGTTTATATTTCGTATATATACCGTAAATATGTTGTATATATATTTTATTGTTCTTTATATATCATCTAGGGATCATTTTGTTTTCCAATTTATATTTACTTTTACTTTTGTATTCGTTTGTGACTATAATATGCTTATGTGGTAATTTTTCCCTTATAAATTGGTGTGCCTCTCTTAAAATTTATCTTTCAATTTTTATTTTTTAATAATGTGACATATATATCAATTTGGCAGCATCTATTAAATCGATTGTAAAACCTCCCTCTTGAGCTTGAATTGGTAGACTCCACTTACAATATTTATATTTATTTTTATTTCTTTATTCTTTTGTGACCTGTTCCATAAAAAAGCCATTTGAATTTATATGGAAGGTCGGCCAAAGTGCTAAAAGTGTCTTTATATATATATATATATATATGTATATATATGTGTATATATATGTATATATATTATATATATATGTATGTATATGTATTTATGGTTTTTTTTTATTTGCCTGTTTATTTCTTTATGATTATTTAGGCTGTGACATATATATCACTAAGGCACTATTTTGTAATTAATTTTTTCTCAATTTATATTTATATTTATTTTTATTTCTTTAGTCTTCTGTGACCATATAAATGTTGGCTCCTCCCACAATTTTTTTTTTCTATGCTTACTATATATTGTATATATTTATATATATATATATATGTATATATATATATATGTATATATGTGAATATGTATGTATGTTTTATTTTTGTAACCTATATATTGCCTTGATCTGTCCTTTCACTCCAGTGTTCCTGAGGATGTCATTAGACGAAAGCGCTTGAGCACCCTTTGTGTTTCTTTTTCCTTCGTGGTTTTATTCATCATATATATATATATATATATATATAAATAATACTTTTTCAGTGATCACTCTTCTGTATTAATGTCTTTACAATTCTTTAGTTTTGCATCCATTCTCTTTCTCTTGCGGAACATTGTTCACTTTTCTCTTTCGAAAATGGGTCTCTTTCCTTTTGATATTTTTCAAAATATATTTTTCCCAAATTTCAGCGTCTTCTCTTTTAATGTTATCCTGAAAGATAGATTTCTAGTTTATTGGTGCCTTGCTTAATTTTGACCCTCCCAATTTAGAGCCTTGGAGTTTAGTTTAAAATTTTCAGATTTACTTCTTTGTGTTGCGTACGCTCTTTCTCTCGATGTAGCCTCATGATGGTTATTTCATTATTTGCTGTAACATTACTGTGCGAGTTATTTTTAAGTCATCAATTAAAATGCTGTTATTGGCAAACACTAGAGTGAGGCAAGATTTTTTTTCTGGTATTGTCTGTGATTTCTTACGTTAACATCAACTCGTATCCCTTTACAAATTTTTTTATTCTGACATACGTACAGGGTGTACACAAAATCGTTTCCCGAAAATAAACTTTAATTACATAAAATCCAAAGAAGACACAGTAATGCTTTGTTTTGTATGTTGTTGCACCACACGTCAAGTTTATTATGTTTCTCATTAAATTTCAACATGTGCGCCGTTAGTTGCACGCAGCACATCCAAGTGAAATTTTAGTTGACGCCATACGTTCCCAAGCATATATCTCATAACACTGTTGATGGGATCGAAAATCCTTGCACGAAGAATGTCAATGTTAGCAACAGGAGTATGGTGCACATTAATCCTTTACATATCCCCAGAGGAAGAAGTCCAGGGGCGTGATATCGGGGGATCGTGGAGGCCATGGCACCGGCCCGTCACGCCCAATCCATCGTTCGGAAAAAGTGGTGTTCAAGAACTCACGCACTAACAAACCCCAGTGTGGAGGTGCACCGTCTTACTCTAAAATGATGTATGGTTGAAGGTCTTCCAACTTGGGGCTACAAAGAACTCGAGCATGTCCAGGTACACTTGTGCCGTAGCGTTCTTTTCAGCAAAGAAGAATGGGCCTATCACCCTGTCATGCATTAATCCACATCAAACATTGATAAGGAAAAAAACTTGATGTGTTATGCAACAACATGCAAACCAAAACATTACTGTCTTCTTTGGATTTCATGTACGTAATTATTAAAGTTTATAATCGGGAAAGGACTTTGTATACACTTATACTTTATACATTAGGTTTATGAATTCTAGGACTGTGTTGAGGTATTCTGTTTTAAAGCATATTTTTCACCAGAACTAGCCTTCCTATATACAATTATTGGTTTGCATGTATGCATATAATGACTTAGGACTTTAAGTTAAATGTTTATGATTTTTTGCAGTTTTTATGTATATTTTAGTACAAATATTAAAATAGATAACCTTTTACAGGCTCGAGGATTAAATCTGACAGCAAAAGAATATGGGAAAATGTTTAAAAAACAAATAAAATCATGGGTATCTTCAGGAGTATCTGTTTGTGCTACCTACATGCCTACTAATGAACTTGCAGGAATTATGCTCACACAGATTTTAACACGAAATGAAAAGGAAACTTTTGGGAAAGAAGATACGGATCATTATTCCGAAAGTGTTGGTATTTATTGATGTTAAAAGTAATGAAATTATTATATATTAGGTTAACTAGTGTGGTACTGACATTAGTGTAGTATTAACACTGTAAGAAAATTCCAATATCTCACAAATGTCCATGACTGTATTAGGAAAATAGCAATGAATTTTTTATTATAGGTGCAAAATACAATAGCGGTTCTTACACATCTTGAACGGTCTGTCAATTTGTTTGAAGATCCCCGAATAGACAAAGTTCTTGAATAGCAGCGACGGCAGTACGTCCAAAGTTTGCTGGAAATAGGCTCACTTACAGAATAACTGAGGTAAGTATTCTAATTTCAGACATAATAAAGTCAGAGGAAACAGGAGGAGAAGATGGAGAAACAGCACCGGAATCGCCCATGGTTGAGTTGGAGGCTAAAGTTTGAGCGAAGAGTTCAGCTTCGTTAGGAGAAGAGATAGCAACTGAAATGGAAAAAAGGATGTAAAAGAGAAGGGAAAGAAGTGGAATTAAAGTTGTTGGAGAAATTCTTAGCTAGATGCCAGAAAGAGCGAGAAGAATTAGAATTGGATAGATTTTCACATTTTTGTCGGATGAATTAATTTTTGGCAGTCGAAGAACAGATTTTGCACGATTCCGAGCAGAAATATAAGCTAAGTGAGAGTCAGGAGTTGGATGGCGACGGTACCTTCTGAAACCCTCCTTTCTGTTGCGGATAGCATTAGAACAAGTAAAGTTAAACCAAGGACTTTTTGCATTAGTAGTAGGAATAGAATATGGAATGTACGCCTCCATGCCCGAGAGAATCAACTTTATGATGCGCTCAGCACACTCAGAGAAGTACTGCCCAAGGGCCTTCCAATCAGTGGCGTCAAAGTGCCTCTTGGGAAGATCCAAAGGCCGAATTGGAGCGATAGGACAGGAAACAGATATAAGATTGTGGTCAGAGGAAACCAACGGAAAAAAAAGTTTGACAGTAAAAAGAAGGATGAGAGGTGAGAAATAAATCTACAATGTTGGGCCTATCTCCACGCGATCGGGATACGAGTAGGTTGCTGTACAATTTACTCTAGCTAATTCAGGATAGAAACGTTGTAAGGTAGTTCACCAGGGATGTTGATGAAATGAGAGGAAAGCCAAAGGTGGTGTGAATATTAAAATCTCCTAAAATAGAGATTTTAGCAAAAGGAGAGTGGGATAGAATGTATTCCACTTTGGAAGTGAGATAGTCAAAGAATTTTAGATAGTCAGTAGAATTAGGAGAAAGGTAGACAGCGGGGATGCATTTAGTTTGAGATTGGCATGTAAGCCGCAGCCAGAGGGTGTATAGAATTCGAATGATTCGAGCTTGGGAAAATGAAAACAAGTTAGGTTATTGCGTACATACAGTATACGCAATATCCACCTTTGGAGTGAAATTGAGTATAGAGAAAGTAAGCGGGTACAGAAAAGGGGTTGCTGTCGGTCGTCCCAGACACCTGAAGAGAAGGTGAGATTTAGAGGAGGAGAGGTGGTGTTCAACAGATTGAAAATTTGAGGAAAGGCCATGAATGTTGCGGAAGTTTATGAAAAGTGAATCTGACAGAGCTCAGAACATCTTGAATAGGGCGGTAGCAGATCCAGTCTCGCTGCCCGGGTTTGCGTTCCCAGTATCGGTAGCGGGGGAGTCAGAAGTGGCAACTTGAAGTTGTTGCCATTTATTTTTTAAATTTGAAAAGATTACACTATGTAACAAAATTTTTGAAAATTTGTGTTTATCTTAATTTTTTGGTGTTTCTTTGTTTTTGGGTGCGCTGAATCAAAAAATCGCATTAGTTTTTCTCATAAACTCTAGTTTCTTCTAGATAATCCATAATGTTCCATAATCTATTTTTTGTACCTAGTGGCTTATCAGAGAGCAAAATCACAATGAAGAAAATGAAAGGAAAATAAATATATTTCATATTTAAAGATATATAATGTATATTATAACGTATATAATGTATACATAATGCGTATATAATGTATCATATATATAATGCACCAAATATAATATGCACACAAATATACTCACAAATCCAAACGGATAATATTAAAAATGTACATTTGAGCGACTTTTTCTCTTGTAGTCCCGTGGATTATCTCGAATTAAACACCAGATATAGTCGCTCATCATAGTTTCGTCCCATTTTCCCTGATATCTCCTCTCCATGGTTTGGATATCTTAGTGAAAACGTTCACCATGTTCTTCACTTACGTCACCCAAATTTGGTCTGAAGAATTCTAAATGCGAGTCCAGAGAGTGTAACTTCAGGGACATTCTACAACCTAACCTTTGAAAGTGTTTGAGTAGATTTTCTACAAGCTCTTTGTAGTTGTCGTTCTTCTTGTTACCTAAAAATTCATGGACTACAAGCCGAAATGACTGTCAAGCATTTTTTTGAAGAGCTGTCATTTTTTCTTCTAACTCTTTAGATGCTAACATGCGTCTGACATGAGATCCAACAAATATGCATCCCTTGATTTTAGTTTCAGAAAGTTTGGGAAACATTGAACGTATATGATAAAGAGCATCACTTTCAGCATCCAAAACTTTGATGAATTGCTTAATAAGACCAAGCTTGGTATGCAGCGGGGGTAGAAAAATTTTGTCTGTTGGAACAAGGGCTTCGTTAAGAACATTGTGTTTGCCTGGATTAAGCTCATTTCTCACGGGCCATTCCTTTCTGACAAAGTGCTCACCATCTGTTCTGCTGTCCCAAAGGCAGAGGAAACATGAATATTTAGTGTAACCGCCCTGTAGTCCAAGCAGGAATCCTAGCATTTTTAAGTCTCCACATACATCCCATCTATGTTCACTGTAGTTTATTTTGTCTAGCAACAGCTTTACATTTTCATATTCTTCCTTCAATTGAACCGAATGAGCCAAAGGAATAGATGGAAACATGTTTCCATTATGTAGTAGGACGCCTTTTAAACTTCTAGTTGAACTGTCAATAAACAAACGCCAATCAGCAGGGCTGTATTCAATTCCTATCTCAGCAAAAAGGCCATTCACGTCACAGTAGTAGCAAAGAGTTCGATGCAAAATAGAAGTAGAAAGAAGTGTATCGCAAATGCCTATTCCTGTAGAAAGAGATCTTGACACTTGGGTCCAAAAGATTCCACTTTTCAAGGCGGGACGTCATAATTTCTGCATTGGTTTTCGTAAGGTTCATGTCCCTGACTAGGTCGTCTATGTCTTTCTGGTTGGGGAAATGGGGTGACGTATTGGAGCTTGCCTCGAAGTCAGCATCTTCATCTTCGGAGGATATTAAAGGCGTTTCTTCTATTTCCTCCATGGTGGGTTGGCATGGAACGGGTAAATCTTCATTATGGGGGACTGGGGCAATAGAAGATGGGATATTTGGATATAGGACATTTTTTCGACCGTATGTATGAGTCTAAAAGACCTGTTGTACAGCAAATTTAGGGTTCTGCCACAACCTTTTTTATAATTCACTCGGAGTTGCTGCCCGTAAATATTACTGCAGAAAGTACGGAAGAGAGTGTCTTTAGCTGCACTTGTATAGAACCGAAAGTTCCTTATAGTCATATTCGCTTCAGCACAAAGGCTTCGAGATTGTCCGTAGTAGTTTATATAAGAGAATTGACATATATAAACGGTTTCACCGGTTCCAGTTTGAACATTTATTGAATATGGGTCAACAAGCAAATACTTTCTTTCAAACACAACGAATGCAGTAGAGTAATTTATACAAGTGTTCCGTATAAAATTTAAGATTAGCAAATTGTAGGTATAGAACATAGTTTTTCAAGTAGCAGCTCGGGCGATATGTGGCCCCTGATGCACAGCCAGTGGCCCACCACAATAAATCACAAATAGAACAAGAAGTTAAAAACTGTAAGAAGTGCCACTTTTCACATTAAGCACATGTCAGGAAAAATTATTAAAATTATATTTTGTTTAGTGTTAAATTTTTATACCATTTTAAATCAGTTTAATTTCAAATTGTTAAATTTTTAAATGTACTAAAATAGTGTATTGGAAATGAAAAATAATTCTGGCCCCGCTGCTTCTAACGTGTTTCTATAATCTGAGTCTTTTAAAAAACCATTTGAACAGCCTTAGTATGGAGGCATCACACTAGAATGTCTCAAAAAGATATAAGCAAATAGCTGTTTACGCCATTGTCCTCAGATTTTAGATTTATAAAATATATGTCCTCATTCAGTTTCCAGCCATAGCCTCAGTTCACGTATTAAGAGTAAGCGATGTTAATAATTCATATCTAAGATTGCCTACCAGATCTGCACATTATTAATTTCAAACATCAGACAACCATTATATAATTGGTATCATTCATATATTTATGAATATTTAATAATATCCTAAATATGTTATTGTAAGCCGCATACAGTTTTCTCATATTATACAACTTGCATCGTTCGGTCTCACCCCATTCTATGCCATTCCCATTCCCAGCCATGTTTGCAAATGCAATTCCCATTCTATGCCACTCCTATTCTAGGCATTTCCCATTCTATGCCATTCCTACTTCGTCATTTTCATTCCCATCCATGGCCTTTCCCACTTTGGTTGGAGTTAAGTTAGGTTATGATTTGGCATAAAAACTGAATACTGACAATTTTTCAATCTTTTTTAACTTCAACAGGAAAGCGAAAGATTCGGTGTTGAATTGGGATGTCAAATGGCCACGAGTCAATCAACAAATATAATAACTCAACACATTCTGACTAAGATGGGGTACAAAGTTTGTTACACGCTCGATTACGCAGACTTTGAACTTGACGGAAAGAAGATAATAAATGTGGGCGCCATGAAGAACGGAACGACTGTAGCGAAAGTCATGAAGAAGTATTTGAAAAAGCAGTAACATTCAAAGCGTAAGAAGAAGAAGAAGAAGAAATTACAACGGAACTTTTGTCCAAACTTTATGATGGATATTTTTACACATGTATTTTAGTTTTGCTGTTTTTATATAATCATAGTTTGATCAAAGGATGCCTTATTAGAATAAGTGAACTTTGCTTTGTAGCGACAAAGCAAACTTTGCATTCACATTTCCAGTTCATTTTAAACTGCACGATTTGCTGAAATTTTGACAAGTAAAATATTTTTTCTTCACTCATTTTCTATTTTTTTTATAATAAGAGAGAAAATGATTTGAATATTCTGAAGTTCACTTAACAATTAATAGGTACGGATATTGCCCAAATACACGAAAGAAATTCTGTACAAGTTATTTTGTAGGTAATTACAATTAGATACCTAAAGGAAATACACTAATTATGGAAATTTACTACATTGCATGAATTTTCATAGTTTCTCCGCTTCACATCTACAGTATTTTTGCTTGTATTCACTTCTTGTTTTGAAATTGCTTTGTTAAAGTTATAAAATTAGTTTCATTCATTGGGTATCAGTTGCAATCATCTTTTTAAAACCTTTTTGAAAAAATCATTCTGAGGTTGTTCTTAACTCTCTACAGTATAATCTATAATAATAATAATTTTTATTGTTCCTTCCTGCATGTATGAGACATAAATAGGTGTACAGAGAATAGCATATACTAACACACACACGCATATATATATATATATATATATACAGTATATAGGGTGAACCAAATGTAGGTGGACAGTAAATGATAACGTTTATTTTGAGAATACATATTTAATTTTTTTGTATACTATAATACAAAATAAAATTTAAATAAATTTAGTTATAATATTTAATATAATATAACACAAACACCATAGTTATAATGAACACCATAGTTATAATATAATATAACACAAACCGTATTCAACCTACTGTCCACCTACTTTTGGTTCACCGTGTATATATATATATGATGAATAAAACCACGAAGGGAAAAGAAACACAAAGTGGTGCTCAAGCGCTTTCGTCTAATGACATCCTCAGGAACACTAGACGAACATTAGACGAAAGCGCTTGAGCACCACTTTCTGTTTCTTTTCCCTTCGTGGTTTTATTCATCATAAATATTTTTCACGTGTCACTTTCGTGAAATAATTTTCATATATATATACATAGAGGTTCTGAATGACACGGTTCTTCGCGGACATTTCGGAAACAGAGTAAAATTTGTTTTTCTCTCTGAGGCTATTCTTGCCCACGTATTTTGATTTTATGGCCTTGTTTACTTCTACAGGCCATGTGAGAAAGGCGAGGAAAAGGAATTTCCGTTATGCTCCAACACATATATAACAAGTAAAATCCCCAAATGATAAAAAATATAAAAAATTAAAAACCGTGGTTTAGTGTCTTTATCTTTTAACTTTTGGGGATTTCACCGGTTTCATCTATTTTTACATTGCTATTATGTTTTTAATGTATATACAGGGTGTGTATATATGCACAGGCATGCATACCCATAAGTACGCACCCGCATTCATATATACATACATGCCCATTATACATTCAGATAAATGGGACAGTAATGCCTTCATATACTTACATAGTATAGAACCGTCATTATAAGGAGGAGATTGTAGACTAGTCTCTGACCAGCCATGCGTGGCTGGCTACGAGGGCATGATGAGATCAGAAGGCAATTCCCTCCTCCACCAAATCCCGCAAATGAAGCCCGGTTACGTCAACTGAATATCCGGTTAGGTTAATTGAATGTCCGGTTAGGTCAAGTGAATGCCGATTAGGTTAATTAAATGCCCGGTTAGGTCAACTGAATGCCCGATTAGATTAATTGAATACCCGGGTAGGTTAATTGAATGCCCGGTTAGATTAATTGTACGCCCTTGACGATTGGTTAGGTTGAGTAGTGATATTTTCGTTAAAGCTAACGAAAATATCACGACTTAACCTAACCAATCGTCAAGGGCGTACAGTTGACGATTGGTTAATTGAATTCCCGGTTAGGTCAAGTGAATGCCGACTAGGTTAATTAAATGCCCGGTTAGGTCAACTGAATGCCTGATTAGATTAATTGAATACCCGAGTAGGTTAATTGTACGCCTTTGACGATTGGTTAGGTCAAGTCGTGATATTTTTGTTAGCTTATACTTATAGCGTTCAACATCCACCCCGGCAACGCCGGGTCGCTCCGCTAGTATATAATAATAAAAGGACGTGTGTGTGTGTGTGTGTGTGTGTTCCAGCCATAACTCCAAAATGGAAGCAGTTACAAATATGAAACTTCACACACATATTAAGTCCCGAGGTTGTGCACCTGGGCGTTAATAAATTAAATAAGTAATTTTAAAAAATTAAATGACGTCATCAAGATCATTACGTCATTACGTGTATATATATATATATATATATATATATGAAAATTATTTCACGAAAGTGACACGTGAAAAGTATTTATGATGAATAAAACCACGAAGGAAAAAGAAACACAAAGGGGTGCTCAAGCGCTTTCGTCTAATGACATCCTCAGGAACACTGGAGTGAAAGGACAGATCAAGGCAATATATAGGTTACAAAAATAAACATACATACATACACATTCACATATATATACATATATATATATATACATATATATATATATATATAAATATATACATATATATAGTAAGCATAGAAAAAAATTGTGGGAGGAGCCAACATTTATATGGTCACAGAAGAGTAAAGAAATAAAAATAAATATAAATATAAATTGAGAAAAAATTAATTACAAAATAGTGCCTTAGTGATATATATGTCACAGCCTAAATAATCATAAAGAAATAAACAGGCAAATAAAAAAACCCATAAATACATATACATACATATATATATATATATACATATATATACACATACATATATATATATATATATATATATATAAAGACACTTTTAGCACTTTGGCCGACCTTCCATATAAATTCAAATGGCTTTTTTATGGAACAGGTCACAAAAGAATAAAGAAATAAAAATAAATATAAATATTGTAAGTGGAGTCTACCAATTCAAGCTCAAGAGGGAGGATTTACAATCGATTTAATAGATGCTGCCAAATTGATATATATGTCACATTATTAAAAATAAAAATTGAAAGATAAATTTTAAGAGAGGCACACCAATTTATAAGGAAAAAATTACCACATATGCATATTATAGTCACAAACGAATACAAAGTACAAATAAATATAAATTGGAAAACAAAATGATCCCTAGATGATATATAAAGAACAATAAAATATATATACAACATATTTACGGTATATATACGAAATATAAACGCAATATATACAGAATATATATATATATATATATATGCATAAGGGAAAAAAAATTACCAAATTTGTTTTTATAATTATTGTCTGAGAAAACGGTAGGTCGCAAAAGAATAAAGAAATAAAATAAATATAACTTGAAAAAATTACAAATAATACACGTACACATATATACCCGCATACCCAAAATATATATACATATATCTTTGTTTTTGTCTGTTGTTTCCCTTACAATTTTATTTTTCAATTTTTTGCTGTATGAGTGTATGTGTATGTATGTATGTGTATGTGCGTATGTGTGTGGTCATTGCAGTTAAATGTGTTTGTATGTATATGTGTGTATATGTATGTATGTATGTGTGTATATGTATGTATGTATGTATGTATGCAGTTAAATATATATATATAATATGTATATGTGTATGTACCTTACCTTACCTTACAACCTCACAAAGGTTCTGCGGGATGATTTCTCATTTCGTGAAGGTCAAGCTTGTATATATATATATATATATATGTGTGTGTGTGTGTGTGTGTTTGTATATATGTGTGTATATGTATATATATATTTGGGTATGCGGGTATATATGTGTACGTGTATTATTTGTAATTTTTCAAGTTATATTTATTTTTATTTCTTTATTCTTTTGCGACCTACCGTTTTCTCAGACAATAATTATAAAAACAAATTTGGTAATTTTTTTTTCCCTTATGCATATATATATATATATATATATATTCTGTATATATTGCGTTTATATTTCGTATATATACCGTAAATATGTTGTATATATTTTATTGTTCTTTATATATCATCTAGGGATCATTTTGTTTTCCAATTTATATTTATTTGTACTTTTGTATTCGTTTGTGACTATAATATGCATATGTGGTAATTTTTCCCTTATAAATTGGTGTGCCTCTCTTAAAATTTATCTTTCAATTTTTATTTTTAATAATGTGACATATATATCAATTTGGCAGCATCTATTAAATCGATTGTAAATCCTCCCTCTTGAGCTTGAATTGGTAGACTCCACTTACAATATTTATATTTATTTTTATTTCTTTATTCTTTTGTGACCTGTTCCATAAAAAAGCCATTTGAATTTATATGGAAGGTCGGCCAAAGTGCTAAAAGTGTCTTTATATATATATATATATATATATATATGTATGTGTATATATATGTTATATATATATATATGTATGTATATGTATTTATGGGTTTTTTTATTTGCCTGTTTATTTCTTTATGATTATTTAGGCTGTGACATATATCACTAAGGCACTATTTTGTAATTAATTTTTTCTCAATTTATATTTATATTTATTTTTATTTCTTTACTCTTCTGTGACCATATAAATGTTGGCTCCTCCCACAATTTTTTTCTATGCTTACTATATATATGTATATTTATATATATATATATATATGTATATATATATATATGTAATATATGTGAATGTGTATGTATGTATGTTTATTTTTGTAACCTATATATTGCCTTGATCTGTCCTTTCACTCCAGTGTTCCTGAGGATGTCATTAGACGAAAGCGCTTGAGCACCCCTTTGTGTTTCTTTTTCCTTCGTGGTTTTATTCATCATATATATATATAATATATATATATATATATTATCGAAACCTATGGTAAAATTATTGAATACCCGGTTAGGTTAGGTTAGGTCCCGAGGTTGTGCACCTGGGTGTTAATAAATTAAATAATTCATTTTAAAAAATTAAATGACGTCATCAAGTGGGGGGGGGGGTGTTCAAGTGGTTAATACACCTTCTCCTTAAGGGAGGGGTAGGGAAATCCTTGTTGGCAGCGATCAAACAATTTGTGGAGATATTGAAATCTTGGCTCAGGGCCCCAATCTAAAGAAAATTATATTTTATTCATAAATTTGATAAGTTTAACACGGAAAAGTTATTGAATGACAATAACAAATGTATATTTAACATTGTGAAACATAAACGAAAGAAAAAAGTAACATATTCGTTCACCAACTTTTTTTTTCTGGAAATTCCTCTTCGCTTTTATTTTTGTGAATGTCTCTTTGGATTGCGAAGTCGACGCCATTTCTGAGATCAGTTTTCTAAAATCGTTCTCGAGACCAAGACCTTTTGCTTGCATATTTTTATTCCTTTTATTTCTTTCATAATTTTTAACATTGGTTTGGGTCAGTGATGAAGGGTCGAATAATTAAAGTTTTAAAATTTTATATTTAATTTTATTGAGTGGGGTCTGTGATTCTACTGTTCATTTGCGATGATTACAAATTTATATACAGTATACGTATATAACACCGGATGATCCATTTAAAACTGTACTACTGAATCTTACTAGTTTTAATTTGGATCGTGTTTTAAATTGATCACCCTGTATATGGTTAGGTATATAACCTAGAAAATTTTAAAATTTTAATACAAAATTTATCATCAGACATTTTCTTGACTGAGATATATTTATTTTTGTGAAGCAGTGTCGCTTTACGATCATTCTTAAGAACTTACCCCATTTATGTCTTGCGTCCCGAGATGCCGGACTCGTCCCTTATGCCGGAACCCATAGAACAGTTAGATTAAAATTAAAATCGGTTCCGATATAAATGGGTTAATAGGCAAAAGTTGTTTAATGTTTAGTGTTAACTCGCAACATATTAAAAAAAATATATTTTTTTGTGACTTTTTTTCGTTTGGGAAGCCAATGACGCTTAATAGAGTTCCAAATTAATGAACAAAACAAAAGGTGAGACATTCAATTTCACTTAAATTTCATTGTATTTTTGTTGTGATTCAGCTTTTGCAAATAATACTTTTTCCTATTAAAGTACAAATCTCCCATTTCTTACAAACATCTTTGCCCACAATACACAGCATCGCCATTGTTCATGTTGAGGTTTATTAACTCCAAGTTTTCGATGTAAATACTATAACTAACGTACCGCTTTTGCAGAATTAGCATAGTCTTTAAGTTATTATTCATCTAAAATTAAAATTTTAAGATTTTGGATATTTGTATCAGAAATCATGGCCGGATAAACAACGGTACCTTAGGAGCACGGACCGTGGGACCTCGACAGAAGGGTACCTTTGGAAATTATTATGAAAAAAATCATTACACACACACACACAACACACACACACACATATATGTGCCTATCACCGCTTAAGCGAGGTGCCAACTTTTTAAAATCCATCTTTCTAAAAAGCTAATTAACTAAACTTAATTTAACCTGACCTAACCTTAGTGCCATCGAACAGAGAAGTGTTTCGGACGCAATTGGTGAGTCAAACAGTTGTTTCTGTTAAGTAATTAAAATGTGGGGTACTCACTAATCTAACCTTACCTAACGTTACCTTACGTAACCTAACCTAATCAGGACCGACATATCTTTTTTCTGGCGATAAAAATGTTTCTAAATTTTTCATATAATTTTTTTAATGTTCCGAGGTACCAAAAGTGTTACTCACAAAAGAATTACCCCACTACATACGTGAATTATCACGCGCCCAAACTCACTTATTTCTAGTCACACACACACACACACACACACACACACACACACACCACACACACACACACAAGTTGGTCTGTTTTATTCTCTATGTCTCTTGTTGATTGAATACCGATATTACGAGTAGAGATGGTTGGCACCAAAAGGTATAGGATTCGATCAACTGATTTTGAATATTTCTTTTACTTATTACAAAACGTTATTTGTGTAGCACTTTTTGTTAAATATTAAATATACTTTAAAAACTCTCTATCGACAATACATGCCACAACCAAATCGAAACTCATTTTTCTTTGATCCAATCCTACCATACGCTATCTCACTAGCAATAAAAAATCTTAAAATTAAAGATTCTGACATCAATGCGATCCCGGTGAAAATATAGAAATTAGTATCTGATAAAATTATAATACCACTCAGTAAGCTAATGAATGAATCAGTAACACAAAGTGTATTCCCTGACAATCTAAAGGAAACCAGAGTATGCTTTGTATTTAAATGGGGAAACCCAAACACTCCATCCCACTGTTCAACAAATTTGAACTTTTCCCGTTTCTCAAATGAAATTTGGTGATTCCTATAGATTTTTGCAAGCTGATTACGAAAATGACCACGAAATTTTGCTATCACGTCAGGTTTTTTAGAAAATAACTTTTTATATTCGAATATAACACTGGGTAACAAAATTTGAAAAATTTTCTGTTTATTGTGATTTTTCTGTCGTTTCTTAATGATTTCGGGGCGCTGATTTAAAAAATGATATTGTTTTGCTCTATCATCAACCGTTTCAAAAATATAGGTTATCACACTTTTCATATGGCAAAGTATATAAAGAAGGCTAACAAATATTTTCTGAAAATAAAAACACTATTGGAAATTAATGTTTATTGAGCCAAAATTGTTTGACAAACCCAAAATGGTGCAAAGGATATAATATATATCATGAGGAGAACCGATGAGAGAATAACAAGCCTCGTTATGCAGTGTGCGTTCCTTAAAAATGCACTGAAGAACGCGACTTCCGCGTATGAACATTCTTATCCTTTCTGATCAGCGACCATACGTAGTATGGAAGCATCCCAAATGGCCCTGGTACCTTTTCTCCATCGTTTGAATATCTT
The DNA here is from genome assembly GCA_023014485.1 of Bathynomus jamesi. Lineage (NCBI taxonomy): Eukaryota > Metazoa > Arthropoda > Malacostraca > Isopoda > Cirolanidae > Bathynomus > Bathynomus jamesi. The sequence goes on along the minus strand of JAJOZX010001023.1, from coordinate 579,001 downwards.
GATGGAATCTTTCGCCATGTTCTTCACTCACATCGCCCAGGTTATCACGAAAAAAGTCTAGATGTGAATGCAGATAGTGTAATTTTAAAGACATACGGCACCCCATTTTGCCATAGCACTTAATCAAGTTTGACACTAACTTCTTATAGTTTGGTGCTTTATGGTTGCCTAAAAACCCACGAACCACATCATGGAAAGCACACCCAGCCTCTTTTTCGATCGGAGTCATTTTGGCTTCAAGGTTCTTTGAATTCAACAGCGCCTTGACTTGTGGTCCTACAAAGATGTCAGCCTTGACTTTGGCCTCAGAGAGTTTAGGGAACATGACCCGAATCTGTTGGAAAACTTCCCCTCCAAAATCTAACGCAGTTACAATCTGCTTAATTAGACCCAACTTAATATGGAGAGGTGGTAGCAGAACTATGTCAGGCTTCACAAGAGGTTCCCTGAGTACATTGTACTTTCCTGGTTGCAGTCCTTCACGTGGAGGCCACTGAACTGTTTTATAGTGCTCAGTTGAAGCCCTGCTATCCCACAGGCAAAGAAAACATGAATATTTAGTAAACCCTCCTTGTAAACCTACCAGGAAACCAATCATTTTGAAATCGCCACACACGTCCCAGTTATATTGTTTATACCTGATTTGAGTAAGCAGTTGTTTGACATTTTCATAGTCCTCTTTCATTTGAACAGAATGTGCAACTGTATAGATGGATATTTGTTCCCATTGTGGAGTAGAACAGCTTTTAAACTCCGAGTTGAACTGTCAATAAACAGGCGTCCCCGGACAATTCGTCGCCGGACAATTCGTCGCCGGACAATTAGTCCCTAGGACAATTCGTCCCCGGACAGTACGTCGCCTACAAAATTAATTTTTAAGTTTTAAATTGTAATATGACCTTAAGTACTCGTCGCCTTCAAAATAAAAGTAAGAGACACTTGACAACTTTTTCTTCATAAAACCTTCATAAATTAAAAATTATTATTTAAGTTAGGCTTTAAAACAAGTAAAAACCTTCTAATATTTACTATTTTTAAAAAAATCATGCTTAAAATACAGTTTAATGGCTACAAAAATATAAAATAAAAGCATAAAATGGATTTAAAAATGACACTCGGCAACCTTTTTCTTCATGAAATGAAATTATAAATTGTAAATGACACTTGGTAACTTTTTTCTTAAACGTAGGTTATTTTAGGTTTACCTTTAATTTTCAAGTGGCATTTATTTTTAAGACGTCAACCCATCAGCATGGCTAGTTGTACGGTATTAGTTCGGAGAAAGGAAAAAACAACTTGTGGATAAAGAGACTATATTTACACGAGAAACAAGCAAAATGCTGATGGATCTGTGATCTATTGGAGGTGTGAAAATCGTGCATGCAAAGGTAGACTACATACCGACGCTGAATATAATGAATTGAAGTTGATTGGTAACCATAGTCACGCAACGACAGCTGCCCAAGTAACTGCTAGAGTCGCCATTTCATCTATTCAAAAAGAGTCCATTTCAACTCAAAATCCCCCTCGTTCAATTATAGCTAATGAATTAGGAAATTTAAATGATTGTGCAATTTCTGAAATTCCTAAGCTTTCACATGTTAACCGTAATATTAGGCGATGGAGGCAAACTAAGACTAACCATCCTTCCATTCCAATTTCAAACGTTGGATTTTCTGTTCCAGTAGAATATTCCTACTTGGAGAATGGTGCTAAATTTTTGCAATATGACAGTGGCCCGGAAGATTCAAAACGAATTGTACTTTTCGCGAGCGATGAAGCCCTTGATCAATTGAAATTGTACAAGAATTGGGCTGGCGATGGAACATTTAAGTGTTGCCCTAGTATATTTTTTCAATTATATGTCATACACATACAAATCGGTAGCTTTAATGCCCAAGATTATTCGCACTGCTCTCAGACAAAAGCCAAGATTCCTATATTCGCCTTTTTGAAAATGTAAAAGAATTGATAGAGGATGATGGCCCGGAAAATATTATTTTAGATTTCGAAAAAGCTGCTCATAATGGATTTTTAGAAGCATTTCCAGACGCAAATTTGTCTTGTTGTTTGTTTCATTTAGGTCAAAATGTTTATAAGCATGTCGTTCAAGAAGGCTTCAAATCGAGATACCACGAAGACGACGCATTTAGTCTAAAAATCCGCTGTTTTGTTGCCCTTGCTTTTTTGCCAATGGGTGACGTAGTTGATGGATTTGAAGATCTTGTCGACGATGATGATATTCCCCAGTCTTTAGTCACTTATTTCGAGAATAATTATATTGGACCCACAAGAGGAAGAGGTGCTAGAAGGCGTCGTCTCGAGCCCCCATACCCAATAAGAAGTTGGAATGTACATGAATCGCGATGCATGGCAGAAGAACCCCGTACCATAAACGGCTTAGAAGCTTTTCACAGTGCCCTGAATCGTGCGGTGAGCGCAATCCACCCCAATATATGGACTCTTATAGACGTGCTACGACGCGAAGAAGGTTTGGCGAGAAGCAAAATGCAGAAATTTCTTCAGGGGGAAGTCGTTTTTAAGAAGAAAAAATACAGAGATCTAGATAGTCGTATACTAAAATTAATAGAAAAGTATGACTCGATAAATAAGCTTCAGTTCTTAAAAGGGGTTGCCCATAATCTCAAATTTTAAATGCCTTTTATGCTTTCACTTTATCTGTTTTTTAATGTTTGTTACTATTAAAATGTATTGTATGTAACTGTATGTAATAGTAAATATTAGAAGTTTTTTACGTTTTCTAAAACCTAACTTAGATAATAAATTTTATTTGTACGCGGCGAACTGTCTGGGGACGAACTGTCTGGGGACGAATTATCCTAGGGACGAATTGTCCGGCGACGAATTGTCCAGGGACGAATTGTCCGGACACCGTGTTAACCCAATAGCTGTGAATAGACCATTAACCTCGCTGCAATAACAGAGAGAGCCATTGACATCGTAGAACCTTGCAAACTCTTCATGCCACTTTCGGTATACAGTGCTCTTGCAGTCTTCTCCAAGCAAATTCCACTCTTTGAGTCTGGAGGTCAGAAGCTCAGACCCTGATTTCGTCAGACCCAAATCTCTAATTAAGTCATCCAATTCCCTCTGATTTGGAAAGTGAGGATTTGTACTAAAAGTTACTGTATATTCTTCATCATGACTGTCCTCACCAGCCGACATCTCAGATGAGCTAGCTGCATCCTCATTTTCAACCTGCAAAGCAAAGAAACAAAATATAGGCATAGCTATATATGTAGAAGAGTATCAGCACTAAGAAAAATCGACACATAATGACCCACAGTCTGTAAATACAGAAGGTAAAGTAATGGATAGATACCTGTTCTGGTGGACGTGGTATTGGAAGACCTTCGCCATGTGGTACAGGAGCTATGGACGACGCTATGCTTGGATATTGAAGTCTGCCTTCTTTTAACTTTCCTGTACTTAGAAACATCTACCATGCAGTAGTAGCAATCGTCGTGGTGGCTCTTTGGTTCTCTCCATATTCTGGGTGCCGCAAGTGTGGAGTTATTAAATCTGCAACAGATTACAGATTCCAGAAAAAAGATGTATTCACAACACTGAAATAATATTCGCAATAAAAAAGGATCGATAACACTCAAATCGTCAGCACAGAGAAGCACAGAAACACAGTACCTCAGTGCTGGTAACCATCAGACAAACAACCTGCTTTCTTTGTGTGCTCACACTTACTGACTTCTCAGACTCTGCGCTCTTCTTTATATAGCACAGTGGAAGTTTCGGGCAATTTCTAGAGCAAGAAACTGTCAACGAACATCCGGATTGTTCTCAACAATTCCTGATTATTCTGATATTGCTGCGCCCATAATAACATACTGGTAAAACATGAAAAATGGATTATCTCTGAAACCATTGATGATACACACACCAAGGCCAGATTTGGACTCAGCACCCATAAATGCATATAAAAACATAAAAAATTCCATATAAACAGAATCAGTGTTACACACTGTAATAGAATAATCTATGCACAAGGACAATATTAAAATGGTTTTTTACTTAAAATGTTTTTCTTGATGATTTTCGCTTGTAAGTGACATCTGAGGCTTCCATTGTTAGCGTCCAGCAGTAATCAGCCAGCATGTTTGGACTCCACTTGCCTTGGTATCGTTTCTCCGTCCTAGAAATGTCCTGATGAAACCGCTCTCCATGTTCAAGGTTGATATCTCCCAGGTTTGGCGGGAAAAAAAATCCAAGTGCGAATGCAAAAAATTAATTTTTAAGCTCATATTACATCCCAATGATCTGTAAGCTTGGAGAAATTCATCAACCAATTCTGTATAGTTAGGCAATTTTTTGTTGCCTAAGAAATTCTGGGTCACTGCTTCAAAAGCATTCCAAGCTGTTTTTTCAGATTCATTCAGGACTTCATCAAAGGCACCATCTTTCATTAACGTATTTATTTGTAGACCAACAAAAATTCCTTTTCATTTTGGCATCACTAATCAGATGAAATTTTTGTTTCAAGTACTGGAATCCATCTCCTGCTCTGTCCATTGCTTAACTAAATTTTTCATCATTTCTAGTTTGATGTGTAAAGATGGCAAGTAAACTTTTTCAGGCTCCACCAACTTATGGCACGCAACATTTATTTATCCAGGAGTGAAAGATTGACGAGGTGGCCAATTCTTAACAGTATAATGAGAATGCTTAGCTCTGTCGTCCCATTCACAAAGAAAACAGCAATATTTTGTATATCCAAGCTGTAAATCGGTATATATATATATATATATATATATACACACACACATATATATACAGGGTGTCCCGTAAGTCCGGAACCATAGGGCAAAATGATAAAAACGGCAATAAAAACGCCGAAGAGACTTTTGGGGACTGTTTGTGAAATGAGCGAGGATGGTAGCGGCTGCCTCATCGTCGGTGGATGTCCTCGGAGGTCCACTGCGTGGTTTATCTCCTATGGATCCCGTTTCCTTGAACTTTGCTACAAGTTTGCCGACACAGCTGTGTGTTATCGGCGCGCGGTCTGGATGCAATCTGTTAAATTCCTCAGCGACCTCCCTCTGACTCCGATTTCGTACGAGCAGAATTACCTGGATGCGTTCTTCCTTACTCAAAGACATCATGGGCACTTGCATAAACGGAAAAACATGAATTACTTATTTTACCCTATGGTTCCAGACTTAGGGGATACCATATATATATATATATATATATATATATATACGTAAAGAACGACGCTTGTATAGGAGAATATTCCGCGCAAGATGAGAGCGAGAGAACGAAACAAATGAAAAAAATGAGGTAACCACCCATATGTAGAGGAATTACGGCATTTGATTGAGTGAGGCCCGTGGTGTAATGGTTATCATATCTGAACGGCAATCGGAAGATCCCGGGTTCGATTCCCGGGTGGTTACCTCATTTTTTCATTTGTTTCGTTCTCTCGCTCTCATCTTGCGCGGAATATTCTCCTATACAAGCGTCGTTCTTTACGTTAATTATACTGCGTGTTTGCAGTTTAAATGTGTATATATATATATATATATATATATATATATATATATATAAGAACTCCATAATTCTCAGGTTTGTTTCATTTTGCAATGTGGTTAAAAACTTAACCAAATTTGCTTCTTTCTTCAGTATAAATATTTACTTTCAGCGCTCTCGCCATGTTAATTGATACCTTAATAATGTTGTGGTCTGAGATATTTGTTGGTGTTATTTTTATATCATTAAGTTGGTGTTATTCGTTAATGCCAGACCAAAGCAGTTATGTTTTCTGGTGTTATCTCTTATCTCCTGTGTTAACATAAATTCATTTGTTAGAACTATCAACATTTTTGTTTGGTCCTGGTCTTCTATACAGGGTGTACATAAAGTCAGGATCTATTTTTGTGAAGCACTTGGAAATTATATGGAATTCAATCATAAAATGATAAAGTGGTAACATTTATCAAATAATTAAGAGTAGGATTCGACGTGACGCCCATCAGTATCCCTGCACAGCTCAAATCGTTCCGCAGCATTTCTAAACACATTCTGGAGCATTTGCGGGGTTATGTTATCTGCAGCAGTTCGTATACGTGTACGTAAGTTTTCAAGACTCGTAATCTTCGTCTGATAGACGTGCGATTTGATAAAGCCCCATGCAAAGAAATCCAAAGGGGTTAAATCTGGTGATCTCGCTGGCCAAGGTCTGTTGCTTCCGCGTCCGATCCAGCGATTTGGAAAACGTCCATTTAGATAATCCTGAATAATTTTGGCATAGTGACAAGGAGCACCATCATGTTGATAGAAGACGGGGATAGGATTGTTAGTACCGTCGTCTATCAACATGATGGTGCTCCTTGTCACTATGCCAAAATTGTTCAGGATTATCTAAATGGACGTTTTCCAAATCGCTGGATCGGACGCGGAAGCAACAGACCTTGGCCAGCGAGATCACCAGATTTAACCCCTTTAGATTTCTTTGCATGGGGCTTTATCAAATCGCACGTCTATCAGACGAAGATTACGAGTCTTGAAAACTTACGTACACGTATACGAACTGCTGCAGATAACATAACCCCGCAAATGCTCCAGAATGTGTTTAGAAATGCTGCGGAACGATTTGAGCTGTGCAGGGATACTGATGGGCGTCACATCGAATCCTACTCTTAATTATTTAATAAATGTTACCACTTCATCATTTTATGATTGAATTCCATATAATTTCCAAGTGCTTCACAAAAATAGATCCTGACTTTATGTACACCCTGTATATAGGAAATTGTACTTTAACAAAATTTTCTCCTGATTTCTGTTATGCAAACTCTATACATATTATATTATTTTTCATCAACTTTATCATCAGATAAATAATCAGGTTCACTTTTCCACGTAACAGAACGAAAAAAGTAGCCTTGTCCTTGACATTGAGGAAAAAATATCTTTGGTGCATGATTACTTTTAGCAGTTTTATAGAACATATCAATTTAAATAATAATTAGCAGAGATAGTTTATTTTATATGCGTGAAGAATACTTTCCCCGAGTTCAAAAGCATATGAAATGTCCTTCTAAATACATATATAAATAAAGTAACGATTATAATTTCTGTTTTCGTCGTGAACTCCTTTATAAAGAGCACGACATAAATTTCAGTTTAGGTAGTTTGAAATTAGAACCTTTATATAATACATATTAAGTGCCATAATTTCTAAACGAAACAGCAGTTTCTCTATATTAATCACAACGAACAACAACAGATCAAACGTATCATTATCATCTCGATTTCTTGATTTCTTTGTCTAAAGGTCATTCATACTTGTGTCTTTCGTGTGCCCGAATTTCCAAATGATGTTAATGTACTCGACTGATATATATATAATATATATATATATATATATACTGTATATATATATATATATAGGCGCCTCGGTGGTGTAGTGGTTAGCGTCGCTGATTACGAATCCATCGGCTCCGGGTTCGAGACCCGACGGCAGCCGGCGCGCAGCAAAACCCAGCTGTTCATCCTTCCACACAATAAAGAAAGTGGTTGGTAGATAAATGGGTACCCTAGGTGGCCTAGTGGTTAAGACGCTGGGCTGCTGATGGGGCGTGGTTCGGATTCCACGTTAAACTGTAGGTCTAAGGTGGAGTGAAAAGCTTGACCTTCGTCAGAATGAACAATTCGGGCGGAAGCTAACCAAAGGTTTTATATATATATAATATATGTATATATATGGAGAAGTGATCAGTCTTTCCTTATGAACAAACGTGTTTTATCGAGTGTCCAGTGTTACCAATTGAATAAGTGGTTTCCGTTGAAGTGTATTTAAAAAAATAGTGTTTGGTGCATTCTTAACTAAATTATCTCGTGTTACTAATCATTCATTAACAAATATATTTCATTTATTGACTTTATTCATTACTATATTATTTGATTAAACCAAGGCGAGTACACGTGGCTTGCCTTGTTTGTTTTTCGAATCTATTAGAAAACAAGGTTTAATAAAGGTTGATTTTGCCTTGCTAAGAGATCCTAAGTCGGTGTGGTCACCCTCCGTGGGAGAAAGGAAAAAAGGAAAAAAAAAAGTCGGCCGAATAGCGGACAGATAAGTTTTATTAATACTTTTTCTTTTGCAGATCCTTCGTCGGTAGCGTAATTAAGTATATATTCACTTAGTATAAATTTGTGTTACAGGAACATGTTTCTGCGTTTCAAGAACATTTTTGCGGGTTTTCACAGGTGACGTCACAATGAGCACTCGATAGACCTACGTTGTAATTTATTAATTTTCAAACTTTTTTTTTAATTAATAGCATGGCACCCCCATCAAGTACTTGCTGTCGCTGTGAAGGGAAATTTGCCGCTTACGCGTTTGCTTTGGCTAATAATAATGATCTGTTACTTTGTAGGTGGTGCTCAAACATGGAAGTCCTGAGGAACGAGTTAGAACGTGAGAGGGAGGCCAGAGTGAGGCTTGAAGAAAGGGTGATGCTCCCGACGGCAAAATTAGAATCCCTTGAGCCTTCAGTTACGACCCCTCCTGCCCCAGTTTCTACTAATAATATAAATAGTACTAATAGCCCTCTCTCTTCCCCTAGTTCCCAATCCTTCGTTCAAGTGCGTAATGGAGCCCCATTGAGAAAACCTAAGACTTGTCTACCAGTAATAACAAACAATAAGTTTTCTGTTTTAGGTTTCGAAGATGCTGATGAACCGGAAATACGACTCGTTGGTGATTCCACTGCTCGAGGGCAACTCGAGGAATTCTGTCGGAGAAACCTTCGTCGTAGGCGCCGTTACTGCTACCCTGGTGCAAGGGTGGAGGATATAACTAAGAGTGTTGCCCATTTTACAGACCGAACCTCTGAGGACACAACGTATGTTATTCATGTCGGTACTAATAACGTTTTAAATTCTAGATCGGAAGAGCTGCTGGCTAGATACAGGGACTTACTACGTAGAGTGACTAAAGGGAAAAACTAATAAGATTGTTTTAACAGATATACGTCCTCGAATTATCCAACGTAGCGATTTCTACAGCAAGGCGACCTATATCAACAATAACCTAAAGTCTCTGTCAACAGGAAGGAGTGCATTTTGCGAATTTTTGGAACAGTTTCTACGGCAGGAGGGACTTGTTCCTCGGAGATGGACTTCATCTTAATGACGTTGGGGTTGCGCGTTTAGGAAAACTATTTCATAATACTGTCTCTTCTTTTCAGGCTGCCATAACTCGAACGGTCCTGGCGCAATTTCCTCAAATTTCCCTTGCGCTCGCGAAGGTATCGCGGTTACAAACAATTTGAAGGTCCTATCCTTAAATGCTCGTAGCCTACGAAATAAAATAAACGAATTTTTTTCTTTAATTGCTTGTAAAGACTATGATTTAATTGCGATAAATGAATCATGGCTTAGCACTGAAACACGTGACTTTGTAGGGGAGTATCAAATTAGAAGAGGTTATAGACTTTTTGTTAAAAACAGAAGAGGTAGGCGAGGAGGAGGAGGAGGAGGTGTTATGTTATATATCAAAGATAATATTGCGAACGTTATAGAATTAAAGCACAGAATTCCAGGACCGATAGATTCGACTATAGCAGGACTTAAATTGAACGATTTCAAACTTGTTGTTGCGGTTATATATAGGCAGAAGAGGTAGGCGAGGAGGAGGAGGAGGTGTTATGTTATATATCAAAGATAATATTGAGAACGTTATAGAATTAAAGCACAGAATTCCAGAACCGATAGATTCGACTATAGCAGGACTTAAATTGAACGATTTCAAACTTGTTGTTGCAGTTATATATAGGCCCCCTAATCAAACAGCTGATACGGACGAAGCATTATATCGTGAACTTGAACTAAAGAGAATAATAGGTAGTGAGCAGGCTTTAGTTATGGGTGACTTTAATTGTGCCAACGTGAATTACGGTACAATGCAGGGAGACGCGGAAGGTAATCGTTTAGTTAATTTTCTCGAGGATAGCTCTCTTATTCAAAAGGTTGGGGAACCTACGAGGTTGAACAGTATTTTAGATTTAGTAATAACTACGAATGATAGGCTAATCACTGATCTTCAAGTAATAGAACCGTTAAGCAATAGCGACCACAATATGGTAGAGTTTGTCCTCTCAGTAAGTCACTCGAAACCAGCTAACTCAACTAAAATTCCTAACTTCCAGCGCGCAGACTTTTGTAAATTTCGAAATGAACTGTCACACGTCAATTGGGAAAACGTAATGGGGATCTCCAACGCAAAACTAATGTGGGAATCGTTTGAAACAGTATTTAGGACTATAAATGAGGAATGTGTACCGTTAGGGTGTGTCAATTTTAGGGAGCAAAGTGAAATCTTTAGATTTTCAAAGACTACTAGTGACCAAATGATGCATTTTTATGTGCTAAATCGAAATATGGCTTTAACATCCAGATTTGACCACTCCTAGCTCTTATATTTGAAGTTGAAGTTTACGAAATATCAGCAATTTTTGCAAGTATTTTTTTTATTGTATAGAACTACATTTTACATACAAACAATTAAAGACATTTTGATTGTATTTCAATATTAAAACTTAGAAATATAGACAGGTTTCTTGAACTTTGCCAAGGATGCCATGTCTGCCTTGCTCTTGTTCCTGGACATGAGCTCCCTACTGGCCACCTGGCCACTGATGTACGCCTCCCTCCTCTCTTGTGAGTAAACATGTTGTGCTGCTTCAGTTGTCATCCTTACACACCTCTCTACTGACCGTGTGTGTGAAGGTCATGCAGGAACTTCCATTGGTCTATCCAGAAACTTCTTGATTGCAGCAGTGGTGAGGGAGCAGGTCAGAGGAGGCTCAGTCACGCCAGAGTTCCAGTCAATAAGCTCCGAGAGTTTGGTGGCATCTGGGTTGATGTCAGGAATCTTCCTGGGTCTGACACTGCAGCAGTCTCCTATCTGTGTGTCCTGATCTCCTTCACCTCTGATTTCCAGTATCTTCTTCACTGCCTCCCTCCTCTCCTCCTCCATCTCACTGCACAGCATGGCCTGGAGCACAGCCTCAGAGTGTGCATACCAGGCTGATCTCTTCACTGTAGGCATCACTATTCCTATCACCTCCTTCTTCTGATTTCTGAGCAGCTCCAGCTGGTACAGTACATGCCTGGGACCCTCCACCCAGCTGTGATTTAACTTGATGTTGAACCAGTTTGGCATGGAGACTCCCACTATGAATTCCACAATTATTGTCCAATTCTTCAGGTTCCTACCCTTCAGCCTATGTTTGGAAATCCACAATCTGCAGAACCTTAGAGCCGTGGTGACCCACCTCCTGTGACACACTGGCCCAATCTCCAGGAGAGCTAGACTCTGAGGTACCTCTCCCGATCTGATGGCAGTGATGATTTTGTAGCCATATGATTGGTCTGTGCTGAGGTCCTTGACTACCTCCTGACTGAGATGGGGAAGAGGAGGACCAACAATGATCCTCGTGAAGTTTGGGTTGATTTCCAGCTCAGTGGTAGTGTCTGATGTCTTCCATAGGGGCCCAGACCACTTGTTGTTGCTCAATGTCTTGCCATCCAGTGCAGTCACCAGGTGTCTGAAACTCAGCTCCCCAGTGTGCAAGTCACAGACAATCCACACCAACTTCCTGCTAAGCTTGGCCTCCACGTAATGCATTACTCCTCCCTCCCAGCCAGTATTCACATTAGTACTGTCACCTCCTATGGCGTAAAGGGTCTGGTCTGCTCCTCTCTCTCTTAGCCAGTTCACCAGATGATCAACAATGACCTCAGCATGACTTCTCTCCTCTGCAGCGTCCTCTGGTACAAAATGCCACAAATATTTCCCGCCTGGTTCATTGCACACTGTGTAGTGTTCTTCCTTAATGAGGCCAGGAAACTGCCTATCACTGCCCTCAGCTTCTATCATCACTTTGGTGTCATCTCTTTTTCCCATCAAAGAAGATACAAGTGATGTCATTTTCCCTAATCTCTTCATCAAACTTCTTGACCAGCTCCTTAGTCAGTCTCTCCTGAACCCTCCTCACCTTGTTGTGGTCAATCACCAGTGCTGTGTCAAACCCTGTGATAAGACCAGCATCAATCCAGGCAGCAGTGGCAATCTCTGCAGTCTCTCTCAGCCCAGTGTGATGTCTCAAGCTAGCCAGAGCTATGTTGGTGATATCTTCAGTGTTGTATTTCTTCTTCTTATCCACAGGCAAGGAAGAAGTTGTCGCAGCCCTGGTATGAAGTCTTCGTCCTCCTCTCTCCTCCCTGCCTCCTCCAGTATATCTCCAGTCTCCTCCAACTCCACCTCCAGCAGTGACTCCTCCCTCAACTCCTCTTCTTTCTTGGCTGACTCCTCTGCCTTCCTCCTCCTCTTCTCCTCGGCCTTCCTTCTCTGCTCCTGTCTTTGCAGCACTGCTTCATGTCTCCTGGTCTCAGGGTGATCAGCTAGACCCATCTGGTGTGCCCCCACACTGCCCACTTAATGAAGGCAAGCTCCTGCACTGGTATCTTCTGCTCGCTCCTGCAGCTGCAGTCAATGTGAACCTCATTGTTGCAGACAGGGTTGCACCCAAGCTCACTGCAGCTCCTGATCACACAATGACAGGTCAGGATGTCCACCAATTTGTCCAGTTTCATCATGAACCTATCTTTGACCTCTAGCTTCACATTGCCAATGGACACCTTCACTGCCTCATCCCACAGTGCCTTCACTTTAGCTCTGATCCTGACCTCAATGCCGTTGTTAATCAAGTCATTAACTGGGTAATTCCTCCTGTTTTCCTCACTCATCTCTCTCCTCAACAAACCATACCTCAGCAGATCTCTGGCTGTGGGCAGCTCAGCAGGGGGAAGTTCCCTCCCAGTCTCCACCAAATGACTTAGGTGACAACTTGATTTGCTTCGGGTTCTCATTTCTTTCTGACTCATCCTGTGGACATGTGAACAAAAGAAATGTCATTGAAATTTGGATAGTCCTACTGATTATGATTACATAAAATTAAGTTAATTGAAATTCTTAATATCTTCCTATAAGCTCAGATAAAAGGTTGTGTTGTTATAGGTACAAGACTTAATTATTCAAAGTAATGACAATTTCATATTTCATATCAAAATATACAGAAAGTTTAGGTCACACATAACATTTCGAATAATTTGAATTACACAATATTTACATTACGAAGTAATCAAAATTGTCAAAAAAGAGGGAAAACACATGCATTCACAATCAAAACTCCAGCATTTGTGACTATGTGAAACTTAGAAACCATACTGCACACCAAAAGTAAGCAAAGTTGACTACACATATCAATGGCACATTGATATACGATGCTACAGTCATATTTAAGTTATATTTCAAACCTTTATGGTCAAATATAAGTAGGTAAATGGCTTTTTTGAACAACACTAAAGATATTTCTAAGTTTGATAGATAATATGACATCATTTGAACATTAGTAGTTTTTGAATTGTTGACTTTACTAAAATTGACACACCCTAATATTATATTGCCCCTTTATAAATCCCTAGTCAGGCCTCACTTAGAATATGCCGTTCAGGTTTGGTGCCCGTATTTGCGTAAGGATATTTATAGGTTGGAAAGGGTTCAGCGACGCGCCACGAAACTAATTCCGTCACTACGCAACAAGTATTACGAAGATAGGATTAAAGAGTTAGACTTGCATTCACTCAAGATTAGGAGATTAAGGAGGGAGCTTATTGAAGTTTTCAAAATCGTTAATAAAATCGATAACGTAAATTTTGACAAACTGTTCATTTTCGATAATAACAATACTCGTAATAACGGATTTAAATTACGGGACAGACGTTTCATTACAAACATCGCTAAAAACTTTTCTACGTTTAAAGTACTTGATAACTGGAATAATCTTCCTGCGTCCGTTGTGAACTCTACCAGCGTTAATATGTTTAAAAACCGTTTAGATAGACATTTTAAAAATATTAACGTCGTTTAAAATAATAAAACAAGTAGCAACAGGAGCTCTGGGAGTAATGGTCGAGGTTTGAGTCTGCTGACGATTCATGCCAGCTTGTGACATGCCAGCGTGTGATATGCCAGCAACAAAATTATATTAAAAAAAAAATTAGACTAACACGAACTTAGATGTAGCTCGTAGCGTAAACTAAACCACGTTTTGTTATAATCTTCATACTACTTTTTTTTTGTTCTTTTATCATCCTCTCTTTACTTGCATGTCTGTAGTTTGCATGGTATGACAGTGTTTGAGTTAAGACTGTGTTTGCATGGTTTGTAAGCGTTCTTATTTTACTTCTTTTCATCTTTCACCCCTTTCTTATTCTCTTCAACTATTATCCGATTTGTCGGCAGTGGCCGGCGGATGATGATGGTGAGTCTTTCTCTCTTTTTCTGAATGAATGTTAACCCATGAATGATAGGTTTTGCTACTTACTTAACCCTTTATTCTCTTCTTTCAACCGCCTACTTTCTTCTTTCTCTCGGGCTAACCTTAGAGGGAATCTTAGGGTCTTTGTTAGCTTTAGCTTCTGTAGATCTGTAGATATATATAGCGTTCAACTTCCATCCGGGCAACGCCGGGTCGCTCCGCTAGTAGTTTATAATGGTTTGAACACTAAAAACACAATAAAAGTGTAAAAATAGATGAAACAGGTGATCCCCAAAAGTTAAGATATAAAAACGCTATAACCCATGGATTTTAATGTTTTATCTCTTTTAGTGGGCCGGCCAAAAATTGAAAAGTCCTCTAGAAAAAACTTAACGTCGTATTTTGTTAATAGCAGGTACCCACCTTAGATAAGTAGTATTGAGGATGCCAAACAAGATGTGGGTGGATGCTACTCTCAGTTTTGGGTTCGAAGGTCCCATACAAGGTTACAAAAGTCAAATTCTGAAAAATTCCGAATTTTTGCATTTCAGTGGTGGCTCTATGTAACAACGTGTTTAAAGGTGTATCATTAGCACATAAAGCATATTTTTGTGATTTTATGGATAATAATTTTATGTGACTATGACTCTGGATGTCTTTATTTCCATTAAAACTACATTTAGTATGCTGGGTGAGGTGCGCATGCGCCTACTACTGCTATAGTACAAGTAATAGCATACTTTCACATGTTGAATATTTTCAATGCACTGGCTGGCCAGACATTGGTTTGGTATATGCAATTAAAAGAGTGCAGACAGTGCCAGCTGGTAAAATAGTAATAATAATACTGCTAAAGGATAGGTATGTTTCGAATTGTTTCAATATATCTGTGGCTACTACATACTGCCATTCCCACTTGTCTTTGCAGATAGGGAGCTCATCAGCAATGGACCCTGTAGCTGTCATCAAGCGCAAGAGGAAACGTCAGGATGTCAGTGAAGATTGTTGCTTCTTCTGCCAAAGCAGCGCTGGTGACCTGCGCACAGCATCAGCAGAAGGAAAAGCAAGAACTATGACTGTAGGCGATGAGAGAAAGAATCTAGGAGATACCTACTATCTTGATGTTTTACAAAGACTGGAAAGTCATTCCAAGGATGATTTTAATGCATTGGAATTCAAGGGGCATAAATCATGCTACTCTTTATTCACCTCTGAAGGCAAACTCAAAAGGCTGCGAAGTCAGCAGCAGACCATGGGTGCATCGGCGACCACAAAAAGTGCAGGCTCTCAGGCTTTTCCCCCAAAGCGTAGACGTTCAACACCAGTGATTGACTGGACCCTCTGCATGTTTTGCCAAAAGAAGACCGCAAAGAAACTGCACAGGATGGAGACAATGGAGAAGTCAGATGACTTGATCCAGCGTGCCAAACACAACCCTGTCATGAGCATACCGTTGTCAGCGGTGAGTGATGTGATTGCAGTTGAAGGCTGCTATCATCTGGCATGTTCGGTGACATTTGAGAGACGTACTAGAAAACAAGCGGTGTCAGAGGAGCAGCAAGGGCCTGAAAATGAGTGCATGACGAAGCTGTGCAAAGACTTGACAGTAGGCCTGTCTCGTGGTCACGTATACAACATGGGAGACGTTTGAGACAGATACGAAAGTATGTGTAATGACACCGGCATCACCGTGAAATACTCCAGGAGAACAACGTTCTACGAAGATGTTCAAAGGCTGCTTGGATCAAACGCCAGCTATGTACGCCCATTGTCAAGGGGCCCCCTGCTGATTTACCCTAGAGAGCTCAGATTTCATCATCTCCAAAGCACCGGCTAAGTCTTGTGAACAAGGTCCTGTCACCTCTGAGTCAGAGTCTACTGAAGATGAAGATGCTGTCCGCATGTGTGCTACTAGCAGCATATTCCAAGATATGGTACACGTGGCTCTGAAGGTTCGACAAGATCTTCTTGAAACAACTGGACACTCCGAGACATGACAAGGTCTTGATCAGGAACATGTTGATCGCGTCATACCCGACAGTCTGTACCTGTTTCTACGATTGCTCTTTGGGAGAATGGATGCTGTGTAGCATTGCCAAGGACATAGTCTATGCAGTCTCCAACCGACAAAAGTTGACACCAAAGCATGTGGGCTTGGGTCTTACTCTGCATCAAGCCACCCGCTCAGAAGCACTCCTAGATCTGTTTCACGTGGCAAATCACACTATTGGTATCGACACTGTAAGAAGGCTAGACACCACCATCGCTCAGAACATCCTGGAGAGGTATGCTGAGAATGGATGTGTCTACATCCCTGACACCATCGTCAAAGAGAGAATGATTCACTGCTCTTGTGACAACATAGCTGTCTTGGAGTCAACCTTAGACGGGAAGAACACCTTCCACAGCACTCAACTGATGGTATGGCAGAGAGGCCCCCCTCCACAGCAGAGTCATGGCCAAAAGGGTGGCAAGCACAAGAGATCGAAATCTATCAAACCTGATGACTTACAGGAGTTCCAAAGGCTGGACCAGGCTACCCTCCCATCTGGCAAGAGGCCCTCTCCTCCTGGCTACGACAATGACATAGACGACTTGTCACATGAACCTGAGAGGGACCGGACACGTGCCAAGAACTTGGCCTGGGTGGTGTCACGCATCCATGATGAAGCGATGTCCGTTCCAAGCTCGGGAGCATTCAATCAATCTGTCAGCACTGCGAATCCACCAGTAACGACCGTCGGGATGTTGCCAATCCTGCAGGCACCAGCTGATGACAATGACACCATGACTACCGTCATCAATCGCTTCATGGCCATTTCTGAGTATGTCAGCAAGAAGTACACCATCATCACTGCTGATCAGCCTCTGTACAGCAGGGGTAAGGAACTAGTCTGGGCAAACTCGAAATTTGTGAATGTGGTCTTGCTCATGGGAGGCCTCCATATCTGCTTCAACTGTCTGAAAGTTGAGAAGTCAACACATGGAAAATGTGGGACTTGATGACTTATGGACAGAGGCAGGTATGTACGCGGCTAACACCACTGAGACAATGCTGGACGCAAGGCCTACTACCGAGCTGTGAGAGGTCACCAGCTGAAGTATGAGGCACTGTGGCGCATCAAGTGGCAGATGTTTGAGGCATGGATGGCTACAACTGGCAACGAGATGAGAACGTCAAACAACTTGTCCTCAATGCTGCTTCGCTTTTCAAAGACAGAGCTGACATAGATGAGATGCGCGATGCTGTTGACAACTTCTCAGACGTTTTGGCAGATGAGAAATTCCACAGTCTCGAGGAATTCAATGACCAGCACTCTGAAAATCCCAACTTCATGCTGTGGTCATCCTACATGGAAATGGTAGAGATCCTACTGGCCTTCATCAGAGCTCAGAGAGATGGCATGTGGAGTCTCCACATAGAAGCCTTTGCTGCAATGCTGCCTTGGTTAACTATCTATGACCACACAAACTATGCACGTTGGGGGCCGGTCTACTTGGCTGATATGAGAGGTCTTGAGAAGTCAGCACCAGAAGTTCATGCAGAGTTCTGTAATGGGAACTTTGTCGTCAAGTGGACGGCGAAGCATTTCAACCAAGTTCCAGCTGACCAGGCAACCGAATGGATAAATCGTACATGCAAGATGCACAATGGTATCATCGGCATGACAAAGAATGACCAAGCAAGAGACAGGTTCTGCATCACATGGTCAGAGCGGTCACGCATCTCTCAAGACACAAGATGCCTCTTCAATCTTAAGATGATAGAGGGGAACCAGGGGAAGCCACCTTCACTCGGGTTGACAGTCTGCCTTCTCGCACTAGGCGTGACGCTCATGATGTCATGAAGCTAGTTCAGCAGTTGAAGCAGTTTGACGTCTTCAGAGTTCACGTCAGTGAAGCAGGAGATACAGATACCGCCACTAACATCCCACTTGTTTCACTGGCAACCAAAGACACTGCATCCACAGATGTTGTGGAGAACCTGCTGACAGCTCAGGATCGAGGAAAGCAGCATGTAATCGGCTTCATTAAGGAGAGACTGATTGAACAGATAGTATGCTTCCATGAAACGATGAAGAAACATCGGTCGAAAACCTTCGCTGATGTGTACAAAGCTACAGTTTCCACCAAGCAGAACATGCAGAAGACCATCAAAGCTGACAGAAAGCTACTACAGCGGCTCCTGAATGTCGCGACTGCAGGTCGCATGGTGGAGATGGTCAACGTCTTGAAGCATGAACTGTCCCCAGTCCCATTTAGTCTGGCGAAGGCAGGAGGAGAGATGAATTCGACATCGAAGTTTGAGCTTATGAACATCCTGATAGCTCAGCATACCATAAGCTCAGAGGTTCGAACCTCTGACCAGAAGACCTGTGTGATGATAGATAGCCATGCACTCATCCAAGCTCTTGGCAAACCTGGCGGCTGTCGGACATTCAGCGACTATGCTGAACTGTTCTTCAAGGCCGTGACGAGTTATTTCAACGAACACAACAAGAGTTGATGTCATCTTTGATCGGTACGCAGGGAAAGGATCGATCAAAGCAGTTACCAGGACAAACCGTGCAAGCAAGAAGAAACCGATTCGGAAAGTCATTGATGGCCCACAAGTTCTACTGCCTGAAGTGTGAAAAAACTTTATGGCCCTGGATACAAACAAGGCTGACCTAGCCTTGTTTCTGTCTAACGTCATCACTGAGAAGGGCAGAGATCTTCAGAAAGATGTCAGCTGGTGACAGGGGGTGGCTTCTCTGAATCCACTGAAGTACGGTCAACCAGGTGACATGACGTTCTACTGCATAGCAACCATGAAGAGGCGGACACCAGGCTCATCCTTCACTCATGAGATGCAGCGTCCCAGGGCTATGAACGAATACTGATAGTGTGCAGAGATACTGACGTAATGGTGCTGCTGATTCACTTCGTTTGCACCAAGGTCGCTGAAGTGTGGATGCTGTGCGGAACGGCCAAGAACCAAAAATTCTATCCCGTGCACGATGTATTCAAGAGTTTGTTTCCCCCAGTCAGGGACAACCTGGTCAGCTTCCACGCTTTGACCGGGTGTGATAGTTTCGTCCTTCAGTGGTCATGAAAAAAAGAAGTGTTGGAAGGTGTTCAGTGACCACCCACTCCTGCTGCACGACATTGGTCGAGATGGGGATATCGCAGATGTTGAGAAGTTTGTGTGTCATTTGTATGGCACCCCGTAACAACACACAGTTGATGACGCCAGAGTTCACCTTTTTGGAAAGGCCAAGAAGACTCTCGAATTGCTCCCACCGACAAAGGATGCCCTGGAAGTTGGAAGATGGGAGCCTCCTACCAGTGTGGGCAAGACTTCCTCCAATCCCTGAAGCCTGCCTGGAGCTTGTTGCTTGTGGTTGCAAGAAAAAGTGCAAGACAGCTAGATGCAACTGCTCCAGGAAAAGGATGAAGTGTACGACAGCTTGTGGTTGTGATGACAGCGGTTGCTGTAACCCAGCTGGACAGTAGATCTATGTCTCTCTTCCGGGCTGAAATCGAGAGAAGCTGGAATGTGCTGTAAGGAACTAATAACTGTTCTTAAGTGATTGCAATCCACACAATTGTGATTATCAGTGCAGCATTTCGGAGCGTTTCATCAAGAAACGTGAACTTGTAGATGTTACTAGTGTGTAAACTATATAGTTATGGGACTATATTTACTGCTTTGTGATTTAGTTGTGATAATTCTGTTACTGTGAGTACTTAACTCATGCCATCAAATCATGTTAAAATAAGTTGTTTTGACAAACAGACTTGCTCAATGTTTTTTTTTCGCCAATTAAAATAAAAAATCACAAATTTTTAGCACAATTTCGGTCGTGATCAACTTGAATTTGACCTTGAGTTGGTAATTCGGATGGAATAAGCGTGTCATCATACTTCTTTATCACTAAGTGTGTCAAAATGAAACATTTGGTCAAACCAATTGGGTCAGAATATTTTTTTTTAAATTAAAATTAGAAAATATAATTTTTTGCACAGTCTGACCTCGAAAATGACCTTCAAAGCCAAAAGCGAGAGTGGCATGCATCCACCTGCATTTTATTCCTCATCCACAGGTACATTGATTTAGCATGGGTGCCAGCTATTAACAAAAAACGCCGTTCAAAGTCGATTTTAGAATTTTGGCCGGTCCACTAACCTTTGGTTAGCTTCCGCCCGAATTGTTCATTCTGACGAAGGTCAAGCTTTTCACTCCACCTTAGACCTACAGTTTAACGTGGAATCCGAACCACGCCCCATCAGCAGCCCAGCGTCTTAACCACTAGGCCACCTAGGGTACCCACTTATCTACCAACCACTTTCTTTATTGTGTGGAAGGATGAACAGCTGGGTTTTGCTGCGCGCCAGCTGCCGTCGGGTCTCGAACCCGGGGCCGATGGATTCGTAGTCAGCGACGCTAACCACTACACCACCGAGGCGCATATATATATATATATATATATATATATATATATATATATACACAGGGTGTCCCAAAAAAACTATATACTCTTTATAGCATCATATATTTTATAATTTTAAAAAACCAAACAATATATTGTTATAGCAATTGCCAATGAAAGGTAAATTAGTAATCTAAGTGATCAAAATGTTATAGCGAGTTGTTTGCATATAAAATTTAATTAACTACGCCAAGTGCTCAAAATGTTCTCCGGCGGCATGAATGCACTTTTGAATGCGTCGACTAACTGATTCGCAGACATGGACTAATGTGGATGCTGTGATGGTCCCGTACTTTTCCCTAATTGCATCCTTAAGGTGTTCGAGTGTTGCAGGTCTTGTACCATAAACTGCATCCTTCAGGTAGCCCCACAAGTAAAAATCAAGTGGAGTCAAGTCCGGTGAACGTGGAGGATACTCAACGCTTCCTCTTCGTCCTATCCAACGGTTAGGCAACGTTTCATCGAGGTACCTTCTGACATCACAATGATAATGAGGGGGGCTCCATCTTGTTGAAAGTAAAAGTCGTCATTTCCAAACAACTTCCGAACTGCAGGTATAATTTCTGTCCGTAGCATGTCGAGATATGCGGCACCGGTAACTGTCCCATTAAAGAAAAATGGTCCAACCAAACCCCTGGATGATAAACCACACCATGCTGTTAATCCTGGTAAATTAACCGTGTGCAGACAGAATGCCGAAAGTCAAAATGCCGACAGTCAAAATGCCGACAGTCAAAATGCCGACAAGACAAAATGCTGACAGGACAAAATGCCGACAGTCAAAATGCCGACAGTCAAAATGCCGAGAAAGTAAAGAGCGTAAAAAAACATCAAGCCAACTAAATTTTTATTTGGTAAAAATAATTTAAAAAAATATGCGTTTTAAAACGGAAGTAATTTATTAAAGAGAAATAGGTTTTAAATCTGAAGCAATTTTTTAAAGCTAGACAGGTTGTCAAAAATTTGTAGCTATTGAATAAACAAATTAAAATAAATATTTTTTTTTAAAAGCTAATGCAATATATTAAAAAGAGGAAGGTTCCAAAAATAATTTATTTATTAAAACGAAACTATAAATTGTGAGCCATTGACCTTAAGAACAACAAGGTGTCGGTCGAATTATAAGTTGCGAGTACCCTTTTAATACGATCATTAACCCTGGTATATTTTTTATTTATTCGCGTCACGTTAGCCCCAAGAGATATTTGTTCGAGAATTATTTCATTGCTAGCTTGCTCTAGCTGGATTTTCTTAACGAGTTTAGGCATGGTCGGGTGGGTTATCGAAACTCTGCTATTGAAAGCTTGGTGCCATCCCTCCAGAGAATTGGTTGTTCTGGGTAGATCCGATTCAATTCGGCTGCAAACGGACCATAACTCGATTTCAAAGGCTGGGCGCCTTCGACGACCTCCGCGCGTAACAACGCCGAGCCATGTTTTTTCAAAATATTCCAAAAACTCGCTTAGCACTGTATCTGTTTCTTCGTCTAGCGAGGCAACAAGTTCATTATATACGATGCACACATCTTGTTCGGGAACAAACGCTAAAGCTCCCAGCTGCTTGATGAAGAAAGCATTTTCTTGATTGGAATACCAACTTGTTAATCCCAAATGCTGAATTTTGCGCCATAAACACTGGCTAAAGTGAAAATAGCAACCGAATAGAGTTACCGTGGGAAAACACTTTTTCACGCTGTTTATTGCAGCTATTTCAAAGTCCACTGTAAGTGAATCTGGACAAATATTTCTCTCTTTAAGGAAATTGAAAATAATGTCGTAAGTCTTTTCGGCTTTATTCTTGATAATGGAGAAAATTAAGGGTAACGTTTTAGTTTCAGAAACAACGGCATGAAGAGTATAAAGCTGCATTCCGAGAGACGCACAAGAAAACGTTCCATCACTAAGCCAATTCTTTTTCGATGCTAAAACTTCTAAATTTTTCATTGTTGAATAAATATAAACATCCTCATTTTCTAATAATAAAAATTTATCACCTCTTGTCGTTAGTGTTAAATCATTTGTATTATCATTACGCCTTCTTATTCGCCGTACACTGCGCGATAATGAGTCTTTATGCGGCAATGCACTACATGCATTTAAAGGAAGATCGCTCAAACAATTGTTAATTACCGAAGATGTCACTTCATCTGAGTGCGCTGCGCGTTGCTTTACGTTTTCAACTGCTTTTAAAGCACAAATACGGCTCGGATTTGGCGGATGCGAATGGTTATGAGTAATCTTTTGAATAACATCGGCTCAATTCACAATCCTAGCTTTGCACTCAGAGCGTATCTCACATCTCCAATAAACACGGGTTTCTCGTTTTCTGTCGACAACATAAGCGTATCCTTCAAACAAAAGTTTTCTGCCGCCTTTGTTACCAGTTACAAATTCCATTTTAATAAGCGGAAGGGGTCGAATAATATATTTAACAGTGCTCCAGTCTAAACTAAAGTCTAAGCAAACTTCACAATTGTGAAGTCATCTACCGTAGAGTTGCCAAATACTAATATCGCAGAGTTGCCTAATACTAATAAAGCCGATCTTGTAAAGATGAATTTTTGTTTATATTATTCGAAAATTTGACTGTCGGCATTTTGACTGTCGGCATTTTGACTGTCGGCATTTTGTCCTGTCGGCATTTTGTCTTGTCGGCATTTTGACTGTCGGCATTTTGACTGTCGGCATTTTGACTTTCGGCATTCTGTCCGTGCACCAAATTAACATGTTTATCCACATAAACGTGTGGATTATCAAGTGACCAGTACCTGCAGTTGTGTTGATTTACTGTGCCATTCAACTTGAAGGTAGCTTCATCAGACCACACGATTTTGTTGGCAAATTGTACGTCTTCGGCTTCCATTGACTGAAACCATTCACAAAATTCGAGTCTGCGATCGCACTTGATTTGCGTCGTCCAGATCTTCGCTTGTGCATATCTTGAGCAGATCCCTCTGCCTCAAACTTGTCACGGATGCTTGTAATGGCGAGACGTGTCGGTGGCTTTGTACCAAATTCCCGGATCCATTGCCGCTGGACTTCGGATACATTCTCAAATTTCCAATACCATTTCAGAACACTTTTTCGTTGCTCCAGTGTCAAACGTTTACGCAACATGGGTTCTTTTGCTGAACTGAATAAAGTTGAATGCTGTAGAGTTTGTATCGTGGAATGAGTGCGTAGGCTAAGTCCGAAGCAAGCTAGTGAGTGACTAGACTAGGTTCGGTCCATAGGATTCGCCATTACAAGGACTTTGATAAAACAAGGTCAGGCTTAGTCGACGCATTCAAAAGTGCATTCATGCCGCCAGAGAACATTTTGAGCACTTGGCGTAGTTAATTAAAGTTTATATGCAAACAACTCGCTATAACATTTTGATCACTTAGATCACTAATTTACCTATCATTGGCAATTGCTATAACAATATATTGTTTGGTTTTTTTTAAATTATAAAATATATGATGCTATAAAGAGTATATATTTTTTTTGGGACACCCTATATATATATATATATATATATATACAGGCCCGGATTTAGCTATAGGCGAACTAGGCGATCGCCTAGGGCCTCGCGCCAAAGGGGGCCTCGCTCAAGCCGTTTTGCGCGTTCTGTTCAAGTGATATTAATGATTTAGAACTCTATGAAGAACTTAAAGTACTTTGCAGGTTTATACCTGAGAAAACAGATCCCGGAAATGCCCTTGTTTATATAGTGCAAAAACAACTAAGTGAGATTTATCCTAATGTTTATGTTGCACTTCGAATAGTATTAACCATCCCAGTTACTGTTGCTTCGGCTGAAAGAAGTTTCTCGCGTCTCAAACTTATTAAAACATATTTGCGTTCCACCATGTCTAAAGCGAGATTGCAATCATTAGCTATGTTATCAATAGAAAACGACATAACAAATTCATTAGATTATTCTCAATTAATTGAAGAGTTTAGCTCGAAGAAAAGTAGAAAAGCATTGCTGTAATATTTAAGGAGCATCTGAACCAAATATTAAAGCATTAATATTTAGCCTAAGTCGATCACTCACTATTATAAAATATGAAATGTCAACATCTCTTATACATCACATATGAAAAACGTTTGTATACTATGGAAAGTCATTACCTATAATATTATATAAATCTTAGAAATCATTGTCTTATATTTTCGATACAAATCTTGATTTATATTATAATTTATACTTATTTGTATGGTTTATTTATATTTCTTATACAATTTCCATGCGTGATTATTTTGGTTTGGTTTAATTTTTAAGTGCTGGCAGAGTTCTGTCTATGCGGGATTCTAATATTGCTGGTATAGTACCGATAATTAAGTCCATATTTTCATATATATAGGCCTAGGGCCTCGCAATTTCTAGATCTGCCTAGGGCCTCGCAACTTCTAGATCCGGCCCTGTATATATATATATATGTAAAAATGAATAATGAATAATCAATATTCATTTTTCCATAAGAACCAAAATCGCTTAACGCGAGTTTGGATAATAATTTTACTTGTAACTTCCTCTTTTTGTTTGTGTCACAACCCTACGATCTACCATTTCTATGGTTTAGTCGTATCCATTTTCCATTTGTTATAGAAGTTATTATTATTAATTATGATTGTCTTGCATCTCACCCTCGACCCTAGATTATGCATACACATTGCATGTAACAGGATTGGAACCCGTAGTTGTACGTCTTAGTCATTAATACCCACTCTTTGTCTCTAATTCGTTCTTGTAAATCTTCCTAATAATGATTTGTACTATACGTACAAATTCAATAACTATGACGTCATAATTTATATTGTGTCCTACCTATTGTTTACTGATGCCTAGCCTATCAACCTATCAGTCCATATTTTACGCGTGTCTATATTACGCACACAACCTATTGTGTTACGTACATGTAAAATACATCCACATGTATTTTTTATTTTTTATTTTAAGTGCGTTCACCCCTCACAAGATATTCATAACTGCTTAGGTAAGTGATCGAATTCGCTAATCACTGCAAAATCGAACGCTTCTAAGATAAATATCTCCTCTCGCTCTGATTCAAATTTATAACATATTATAACATAATATAACATATTATGTCGTATATAAATTATCTTGTATGTGCTCATGTACTTGTGTTGTACTAATAATCATATATAATAACCATATATAATAACCATATAAGTATAATAACCATATATTATAACCATATATTATAACCATATATAAATATATAAAAAAACACTAAGAATAGTAAACGACGTAATGTACTTCAATGAAACTGTAATTGAATGTAATGACTTAATATATAATGTAAGAATGTACTTTAATAGAACTGTAATGGACAATCATAAGCGAATGTGAAGTACAGTAATCCATAATTGCAATCATAATTGTAATAAACCCAAACGAAAATGTACTCAGTCGTGTACTTAAATTGTACTTATGTACTACTATGAAATGATATCGCCTTCAGAAATGAAGACTCGGCAAAAAAATACGATTATTTTTTTTATTTTTTTTATTTTTATTTGGAATCTTTCAAACATCTGATCATGTGTTTAAAAGGGGGAAACTTAACCTTCAACTGCCTTCCCCCAACATTTAGGCTTATATTATACATGTATTTGTAAAATGAACGACACTTCATTACGGGACTCTGCTTTGGTCACTGCTACGAGACTCCCTTGTTAGCAGCCTCGCTGCGGGGAGGGGGCAGAGGCCCCTTGCCTCCTTAACTTTTTAGATTCCGGCCTGAGCCATGGTCGAAAGAGGTCGAACCTCTACCCCTGTAAAATTCAGACCACTACCTGTAAATTTTTAAGAAGTAAATTACAGTAAGAGAAACTTTTTATTTTCCCCCTCGAGTTGGGCTATCTTCAGAGGAACTTAGTCAGTAAAGTCGATAAGTTATAAAAGAAAAGTCGATAATTTTAGTCTCAGAGAAAGTATCAGAGTATTATAGCAAGAGAAGAATTAATAACTGTCGACCCTAAAGCGAGAGAAAAGAATTAGAATGTTATAGAAGAAATATCCGTTGCTGCCTCCCAACTAGAACCCCCGTCAATTCGAACCACCCAGGGCCATAGACGGAGGGGTTAACACACACACACACACACACACACACACACACACACATATATATATATATATATATATATATATATATATATATATATATATATACAGGGTGTTTCATAAGTCTGGAACATAGGGTAAAATAAGTAATTCATGTTTTTCTGTCTATGCAAGTGCCCATGATATCTTTGAGTAAGGAAGAACACATCCAGGTAATTCTGCTCGTAAGAAATCGGAGTCAGAAGGAGGTCGCTGAGGAATTTAACAGATTGCATCCGGACCGCGCGCCGATAACACACAACTGTGTCGGCAAACTTGTAGCAAAGTTCAGGGAAACGGGATCCATAGGAGATAAACCACGCAGTGGACCTCCGAGGACATCCACCGACGATGACACAGCCGCTACCATCCTCGCTCATTTCACAAACAGTCCCCAAAGGTCTCTTCGGCGTTTTTATTGCCGTTTTTATCATTTTGCCCTATGGTTCCAGACTTACGGGACACCCTGTATATATATATATATATATATATATATATATATATATATGTGTGTGTGTGTGTGTGTGTGTGTGTCAGTATATGCTATTCTCTGTACACCTGTTGTATGCCTAAAACATGCAGGAAGGAACAATAAAAATTATTATTATTATTATTATTATTATTATTATTATTATAAACTAGCGGAGCAACCCGGTGTTGCCTGGGTGGATGTTGAACGCTATATATATAGCGTTCAACATCCATATATATATATATGCCCGGTTAGGTAAACTGAACGCCCGGTTAGGTTATTTGGATGCCAGGTTAGGTCAACTGAATGCCCGATTAGGTTAGTTAAATGCCCGGTTAGGCCAACTGAATGCCCGATTAGATTAAGTGAATGCCCGGGTAGGTTAATTGAATGCCCGGTTAGGTTAATTGTACGCCCTTGACGATTGGTTAGGTTAAGTCGTGATATTTTCGTTAAAGCTAACGAAAATATCACGATTTAACCTAACCAATCGTCAAGGGCGTACAGATGACCTAACCTGGCATTCAATGAACCTAACCGGGTATTCAATAATTTTACCATAGGTTTCGAGATATATATATATATATATATATATATATATATATTATATATACGTAATGACGTAA
Source organism: Bathynomus jamesi (assembly GCA_023014485.1). Taxonomy (NCBI): domain Eukaryota; kingdom Metazoa; phylum Arthropoda; class Malacostraca; order Isopoda; family Cirolanidae; genus Bathynomus; species Bathynomus jamesi. The sequence goes on along the minus strand of JAJOZX010001023.1, from coordinate 550,956 downwards.
TGATCTTGATGACGTCATTTAATTATTTAATTTATTAACACCCAGGTGCACAATCTCGGGACCTAACCTAACCTAACCAATCGTTAAGGGCGTACAGTTGACCTAACCAGGCATTCAGTGAACCTAACCGGGTATTCAATAATTTTGTAATACGTTTCGATATGTATATACGTAATGACGTAATGATCTTGATGAAGTCATTTAATTTTTTAAAATTAATTATTTAATTTATTAACACCCAGGTGCACAACCTCGGGACCTAATCAATATGTGTGTGTGAAGTTTCATGTTTGTAACTGCGTCCTTTTATTATTATAGATTACTAGTACAGTTCCCGTCGCTTCGCTGACGGTTAGACAGGCTAAACTACAGAAAAGAACGCAGCCGTGAAAATTTTGAGCTTCACATTGTGTCAACATTTCTGAATCTGGTATCTCTCAAAACCTCCTCACCCTCATTCATGCAACTTGGGGGCTAACCCCCTCCCCCATTACCCCCACCCCTCCCCATTACCCGACCCATCCCCCATTACCCCCACCCCCACACTTCCCCCATTACTGCCCGGGATAAATTTCACAAACAGACAAACAGACAGGCTAAACTACAGAAAAGAACACAGTCATGAAAATCTTGAGCTTCACATTGCCGCCCGTAATACAATTTTTGAATTTTTTTCTCACAATTTTTTCTCACAATTTCTGAAAGTGTGACGGACGGACGGACGGACGGACGGACAGACGGACAGCTCTCTTATTATAGTATAGAATAGATTATTACGGGCGGCAATGTGAAGCTCAAGATTTTCATGACTGCGTTCTTTTCTATAGTTTTGTTGACCAAATAATTGAACCGACAGTAATTGGGGGTTCAATTATTTGGTCAGTAAAACTATAGTCATGAAAATCTTAAGATTCAGAAATCTTGACACAATGTGTAGCTCAAAATTTTCACGGCTGCATTCTTTTCTATAGTTTAATCGCGGTGCTGGGACCTTCGGGCTCAGTAATTTTAATTATTTGATTTATTAACACCCACATCCACCCACAACAACATCGACACCGCTACAAATAACCTACAAACATACATAAACAGTATACAAGACTTGCTCACACACAATAGACTAGAAGTAGCGCCCACAAAATCAACCATCACCTTGTTTACAAGCAACACAAAAGAACACCAGATAACTCCACAGCTTACACTAAACAACACCAACATTCCACATACTCACAGGACCAAAATACTTTGGGTCACATACAATACATCATTATCTTTTGCAAACCACATTCAGGATGTTAAAAACAAATGTACGTCAACTCTTAACACGCTGAAGGTACTAACAGGCACAAACTTTGGACACCAGCAGGAAACAACATCACTCATATAAAAACAATATATTCGCTCAGTTATGGACTATGCGAGCCCATGCTAGGCACCCATTATCTCAAACACACACATAAACACCTTACAGACAATACAAAACAACGCACTTCGTATCATTACAGGATGCACTCAAACAACGCCAATAGAACACCTGTACACAGAAACAAAAAGACTGAAAGTTAGGGAACATTTAGATATGAGGGGAACACAATTCATGGCAGCAGCGACATCTAACCCACAACACCCTTGCCACTACATGTACAATCATGCACTGACACCTCGCACCATTAAGGTAACACCAGAGAGACATTATAACCAAATACTCCATTCCATACCACGCCCCACAGACATCACACAGTACAGAAAACACATACACACACACACACACACACACACACACACACACACACACACACACACACCTAACCCACAAGGCACTGACACGATTCGGTCCGAATGCGGTCCTAGGTGCGAAGGCACCACCCATTAACAGGACAGAGATCAGCCTGAGCAGATCGGATCGAGTTAACTTAGAACGATTCCGATGTGGACATCACCCCAACTTACAGACATATAAACACAGACTAGACAACTCCACAGACGACACCTGCCACCTGTGCCAGGACACACCACAAACAATTGAACATATTATGACAGACTGTACCACTCTAGCACAACATAGAACACAACACAACATCACTAGTGCGCTGAACCTCTGGTCCGCTCCGGAGAGGGCGATCGGTTACCTGCGTGTCGCCAGCTTGCTCGATCAGGGTGGGCTGATCGGCTAACCAACAACAACAACAACCTCGGGACCTAATCAATATGTGTGTGACGTTTCATGTTTGTAACTGCTTCCATTTTGGAGTTATGGCTGGACAACACACACACACACACACACACACACACACACACACACACACAGACGTTCTTTTATGATTATTATTATTATAGATTATAGATGAGCGTTAAGAACAACCTCAGAATGATCCTTTCAAAAAGGTTTAAATAAAGATGATTGCAACTGATAACCAATGAATGAAACTAATTTTGTAAATTTAACAAAGTAATTTTAAAACAAGAAGTGAATACAAGCAAAAATAGATGTGGAGCGGAGAAACTATGAAAATTCATGCAGTTTGGTAAATTTCCATAATTAGTGTATTTCCTTTAGGTAACTTATTGTAATTACCTACAAAATAACTTGTACGGCCCTATAGCATGATCATTTTGGCTGGCGTGCTAAAAAATTGCATTATTAGTATTACAACTTCGGAAGGCATATTTATGTTCTTTAATACGGGTTTCAATATTTTTTCCAGTTTCTCCTACGTATACTAAATCACAACTTTTACAGGGGATGCTGTAGACACAGGTTTGTTCCTGTTTGGCAACGCTTTAAAATACGCCTTTCTGGTAAACCATTCAGCATATTTTAAATCCTTAAAAATGTTCCAAATCTTTGAATTTTCCGGGTTCAGCAAATGTGGGCTACAAATCCTAAGTGCTCTCAGAAACATAGAAGAAATAATTTAGCTTTTAACACTTTCATCATGATATGAAAAATAATGAATGTACGAATTACAGTGAGTAGGTTTTCTATAGACCGTGAAACTGGGCTTTCCGCTTTTGTTAATGACCAAAATATTTAAAAAAGGTAATTGTTTGTCGTTCTCCCATTCATATTTAAATTTAATAGAGGGAACAAGCTTATTTAATGACTGAAAGAAAGTGTCAAAGTTGTTCTAGTGGTCAGGCCAAAATGAGAAAATATCATCTACATAACGAACCCAAATTAGATTCCTGGGACATATTGTTTGCAACAATTCCAACTCATAATATTCCATGTTTAACCCTTTACCACCGGAATTTTTTGTAGGGTTAAGTTATGAATGCGTGTATTTGAAAAGGTAACTTGAGGCAACATGTGACGGTAAAGGGATAATGTACTCAGTATTGAGAATAAAAGGGAACCCATTCCCATGCCAAAACGTTGCAAATAAAATTCTTCACCGAAGGAGAAGGCATTATTGGTGACACAGAGTTTTATCAATTCTAAAAATACAGGTGTGGGCATGCCAAGGTCTACGTTACATGTTGGCAATTTTCTACCTAAAAAACTAAGTACATCATCAATGGGAACTTTCGTAAACAATGACTCAACGTCGAAACTGATCATTCTTCCCCGCTTTAAATCTAAGGACATAACTTTGTTAATAAAGTCACAGGAATTAGTGATGTGCGAGCATGAAAATTTACCAACTAATGGGGACAATTTATCTGCAAGAAATTTAGATAACCTGTAACTAAAGGAACCCCTGTGTGAAATAATGGGACGGAGTGGTATATTATTCTTATGGGTTTTGGGTAAGCCGTAAATGTGGGGGAGTTTGGGGTTAATCTGTAGAAATCTTTTAGGGTCAATCGCCGGGACATCTTTTAATAAGTTCCTGATAGTTTTGTCGAATTCAGCAGAAAGACGCTTTAGGGGGGACGATCTCACTTTGGTGTAAGTGAATTCATCACTAAGTAACGCATCCATTTTTTGTTTATAATCGCACTTGTCCAAAATAACCACAGTGTTACTTTTGTCCGCTTTACTAACAAATATTGCTTCATTCTTCCTGAGCTTGTCTAAAGCTAACTGAAATCTTTTGGGAATCGAGTCCATTGAGTTGAAGTGTTCCAGAAACTTGCTCAGAATCAAACCATTTAAACACGGAATATCCACCCTGGAATTGACTACGGAAGACACAAAATCTAAAACAATGTTTTTATCGGGTTTAAGGGCAAAGGACAGCCCTAAATTAAAAACTTCCTTTTCGGATTTGGATAAGACATATGTCGATAAATTTAAAACGGAACCTTCCACCGCACACTTTGACCAAGCACTTTCATCACATAAATTGGATAGCTTTCTGTTAAGTCTTTGTTCAGTCGTTGTTTAGTATACGTTCGGTCGTTGTTCGGTGCGTCTTCGCACTTATAATCTGCAGTTTCAAACAGCGCTACAAGTAGTTCACACGACACATGCGATTTAAGGACGCGTAGACAATTTCTTAGTTTGAAATACGTATGGTCAATCTCTCTTCTAACACACGGAATACGTTCCTTCAAAATTTGCATGGCAAAATTTGGAAACGGTGTATGGTCCCTCCTGAAGGTAAACGGTATTTTAAGGACTTCGGGCACACTTGCTCCACTAAACACTCGTGCAGGAACTTGAGTTGCAGCTTCTTGGTCTTCACAGCCATTAGCGTTTTTTCATATAGACGATAGGAAGATACAAGTTGGGGAAAGGTAACTAAGAAGAAGGCGAATAGATGGCGTCTGATCGTGGGATCCATAATAAATGCAAAAAACTTCACTTTTCTACGTGAAGGTCAAAATATGATAATAAAAATCCACTCTAATAGACAGAGTTCATTTCCACAACAGTTTCGAGGCCCACTGGCATCCTCTTCGGGTGGATACAGAAAAACGAATGAACCAAAAACAAGAGGGAAAACAGTCCAGGGACCATTGAGAAATTCACACATAGGATAGATCCCGTTCTCCCACCACCGGAAGGGCATTTTATGAAAGGGTCCCGCTTATAAATACATTCGCACAAACTAAAATTATCTCCTTGTTGTATACATACAGATTCTATTATTTTCTTAATGGTCTCTGGATTGTTTCCTTCTCGCCTTTTTCATTCGTTTTTCGTTTTATAATTTCTGTAATAATAAACAACACTGTAATAATAAATGTAATAATAAATTTATAATTTCTGTAATAAATAATAATGCAATAATAAATGTAATAATGAATATAATAAATGTAATAATAAATGTAATAATTATGTAAAAAATAATAGAATCTGTATGTATAGAACAAGGAGATAATTTTAATTTGTGCGAATGTATTTATAAGCGGGACCCTTTCATAAAATGCCCTTCCGGTGGTGGGAGAACGGGATCTATCCTATGTGTGAATTTCTCAATGGTCCCTGGACTGTTTTCCCTCTTGTTTTTGGTTCATTCGTTTTTCTGTATCCACCCGAAGAGGATGCCAGTGGGCCTCGAAACTGTTGTGGAAATAAACTCTGTCTATTAGAGTGGATTTTTATTATCATATTTTGACCTTCACGTAGAAAAGTGAAGTTTTTTGCATTTATTATGGATCCCACGATCAGACGCCATCTATTCGCCTTCTTCTTAGTTACCTTTCCCCAACTTGTATCTTCCTATTGTCTATATGAAAAAACACTAGTGGCTGTGAAGACCAAGAAGCTGCAACTCAAGTTCCTGCACGAGTGTTTAGTGGAGCAAGTGTGCCCGAAGTCCTTAATACCGTTTACCTTCAGGAGGGACCATACACCGTTTCCGAATTTTACCAGGGAAATTTTGAAGGAACGTATTCCGGGTGTTAGAAGAGAGATTGACCATACGTATTTCAAACTAAGAAATTGTCTACGCGTCCTTAAATCGCATGTGTCGTGTGAACTACTTGTAGCGCTGTTTGAAACTGCAGATTATAAGTGCGAAGACGCACCGAACAACGACCGAACGTGTACTAAACAACGACCGAACAAAGACTTAACAGAAAGCTATCCAATTTATGTGATGAAGTGCTTGGTCAAAGTGTGCGGTGGAAGGTTCCGTTTTAAATTTATCGACATATGTCTTATCCAAATCCGAAAGGAAGTTCTTAATTTAGGGCTGTCCTTTGCCCGTAAACCCGATAAAAACATTGTTTTAGATTTTGTGTCTTCCGTAGTCAATTCCAGGGTGGATATTCCGTGTTTAAATGGTTTGATTCTGAGCAAGTTTCTGGAACATTTCAACTCAATGGACTCGATTCCCAAAATATTTCGGTTAGCTTTAGACAAGCTCAGGAAGAATGAAGCAATATTTGTTAGTAAAGCGGTCAAAAGTAACACTGTGGTTATTTTGGACAAGTGCGATTATAAACAAAAAATGGAAACGTTACTTAGTGATGAATTCACCTACACCAAAGTGAGATCGTCCCCCTAAAGCGTCTTTCTGCTGAATTCGACAAAACTATCAGGAACTTATTAAAAGATGTCCCGGCGATTGACCCTAAAAGATTTCTACAGATTAACCCCAAACTCCCCCACATTTACGGCTTACCCAAAACCCATAAGAATAATATACCACTCCGTCCCATTATTTCACACAGGGGTTCCTTTAGTCACAGGTTATCTAAATTTCTTGCAGATAAATTGTCCCCATTAGTTGGTAAATTTTCACGCTCGCACATCACTAATTCCTGTGACTTTATTAACAGAGTTATGTCCTTAGATTTAAAGCGGGGAAGAATGATCAGTTTCGACGTTGAGTCATTGTTTACGAAAGTTCCCATTGATGATGTACTTAGTTTTTTTAGATAGAAAATTGCCAACATGTAACGTAGACCTTGGCATGCCCACACCTGTATTTTTAGAATTGATAAAACTCTGTGTCACCAATAATGCCTTCTCCTTCGGTGAAGAATTTTATTTGCAACGTTTTGGCATGGGAATGGGTCCCCTTTATCCCCAATACTGAGTACATTATACACGGAATATTATGAGTCGGAATTGTTGCAAACAATATGTCCCAGGAATTTAATTTGGTTTCGTTATGTAGATTGTAGATGATATTTTCTCATTTTTGCCTGACCACTAGAACAACTTTGACACTTTCTTTCAATCATTTAATAATCTTGTTCCCTCTATTTTTTAAATATTTTGGTAATTAACAAAAGCGGAAAGCCCAGTTTCACGGTCTATAGAAAACCTACTCACTGTAATTCGTACATTCATTATTTTTCATATCATGATGAAGGTGTTAAAAGCTCAATTATTTCTTCCATGTTTCTGAGAGCACTCAGGATTTGTAGCCCACATTTGGTGGACCCGGAAAATTCAAAGATTTGGAACATTTTTAAGGATTTAAAATATCCTGAGTGGTTTATCAGAAAGGCGTATTTTAAAGCCAGAAAATCTTCTTATGCACCTTGGATAAGAAAGTGTAAAACCTTTGACGAAAGATTTTAAGTGTGCTTTGGCGTTAAAATATTCGTCTACTGTAAAAAGTAAATTGGTTAGAAATAACGTTGCAAAACAGGAAGAAGCCTGTGTCTACAGCATTCCCTGTAAAAGTTGTGATTTAGTATACGTAGGAGAAACTGGAAGAAATAGTGAAACCCGTATTACAGAACATAAATATGCCTTCAGAATAAATGCAAAAACTTCACTTTTTTCTACGTGAAGGTTAAAATATGAAAATAAAAACCCACTCTAATAGACAGAGCTTATTTTCACAACAGTTTCGATGCCCACTGGCATCCTCCTCGGAGTCGGGGGAACGTGTTCTAACCTAAGTGTGAATTTCTTAAAGGTCTCTGGATTGTTTCCTTACTCGCTTTTACTAAATGTAATAATGGAAGTAATAAATGTGGAAATAAATATAAATGCATCATATGTAATAATAAAGGTAATATTATAAATTTAATAATTAGGGTAAAGGTAATAATAAATGTTAAAAAAAAATGTAAATGCAATAATAAATGCAGTAATTATGTCAAAATATTAGAATCTGTATGTATAGAACAAGAAGATAGTTTTAATTTGTGCGAATGTACTTATAAGCGGGACCCTGTAAAAAAATGCCCTTCCGGTGTCGGGAGAACGGTATCTAACCTATTGTAGGTGCGAATTTCTCAATAGTCTCTGGATTGTTTCCTTCTCGCCTTTTTCATTCGTTTTCGTTTTTCAGTTTTTCTGTATAATAAACAACAATGTAATAACCAATGTAATAATAAATTTATAATTTCTGTAATAAATGATAATGCAATATTAAATGTAATAAATTTAATAATAAATGTAATAATTATGTAAAAAAAATAATAGAATTTGTATGTTTAGAACAGGAAGATAGTGTTAAATTTGTGCGAATGTACTTATAAGCGGGTCCGGTGTCGGGAGAATGGGATCTAACCTAGGTGCGAATTTTTTAACGGTCGGTCCCTGGACTGTTTTTCCCTCTTGTTTTGGTTCATTCGTTTTTCTGTAGCCACCCGAGGAGGATGCCAGTGGGCATCGAAACTGTTGTGGAAATAAACTCTGTCTATTAGAGTGGGTTTTTATTTTTATGCCTTCAGAAGTTGTAATACTGATAATGCAATTTTTTAGCACGCCAGCCGAAATGATCATGCTATAGATTGGGAATCAAGTAAGTTACTTTATAAATGCAATAACTTGTACGGAATTTCTTTCGTGTATTAGGGCAATATCCGTACCTATTACTTGATAAGTGAACTTCAAAATACTAAAATAATTTTCTCTCTTATTATAAAAAAAATAGAAAATGAGTGGAGAAAAAAATATTTGAAGCTGCAGTTCTTTTACTTGTCAAAATTTCAGCAAATCGTGCAGTTTAAAATGAAATGGAAATGTGAATGCAAAGTTTGCTTTGTCTTTACAAAGCAAAGTTCACTTATTCTAATAAGGCATCCTTTGATCAAACTATGATTATATAAAAGCAGCTAAACTAAAATACATGTGTAAAAATATCCATCATAAAGTTTGGACAGAAGTTCCGTTTGTAATTTCTCCTTCTTCTTCTTCTTCTTCTTCTTACGCTTTGAATGTTACTGCTTTTTCAAATACTTCTTCATGACTTTCGCTACAGTCGTTCCGTTCTTCATGGCGCCCACATTTATTATCTTCTTTCCGTCAAGTTCAAAGTCTGCGTAATCGAGCGTGTAACAAACTTTGTACCCCATCTTAGTCCGAATGTGTTGAGTTATTATATTTGTTGACTTACTCGTGGCCATTTGACATCCCAATTCAACAGCGAGTCTTTCGCTTTCCTGTTGAAGTTTAAAAGATTGAAAATTGTCAGTATTCAGTTTTATACAGCAGCGAGATGTACGAATGTTTTGTAATAACTCTATCATTCTACCTTTCATTCTCTTAAGTGTAGTGCTGCTCATTTTGTTTACTCTTCACATTTAAAACCTATTCACCAAAACCGACTTCATTCATGTCATTCCAGATTCTTTAAAATTTTTTTTTTACACTGCATTTACTGCTTACCAGTGGTGGAACGATGCGATTATTTCCCATTCTATGTCATTCTCATTCGTATTCCCCTTTCGGTTCTCAAATGAAAATGATCAAGTGAAAAATCCCTATTTGACTAAAGCGTGTCTTGATTTGGGACATGATGTTTTCGTTGCTGTAACGGCGCCAAATGGGAAGAGCTAATATTTCGTAACCTATTTTAACCAATCGTAACCTAACCTAACATTAGCCTAACCAATCATAACCTAACCCCAACCAAGGTGGGAAAGGCCGTGGAAAGGAATGAAAATGATATGAAGCAGGAATAGCATAAAATGGGAATTGCCGAGAATGGGAGTGGCATTTATTTATTTATTGTTAAAATTTACCCTGGCGTCGCCCCCCGGACAATTGCCCCCCGACAACCGCCCCCCGGACAATTGCCCCCGTAGGACAATCGCCCCCCCCCAGGATTATTGCCCCCCATAAGTAAATAAAAATTAAATAGAAATTAAATTTACGTTTAAAAAATGGCAAGCTAAAACAATATTTAACATTATTGCCAATTCTTGCTTAATTTTGCTTGTAGCCTGAAAAAAAATTATATTTAAAAAGTTAGCAATATTTAACAAAAAATTTTCCAATTATTGCTTACTTATTTATAATAAAATTATGAAGTTTAGCTACTTAATTTTATTTAAACAGTTGGCAAGACTTATTGTATTTCATATATACTATGGATTAATTAATTATATTTAAACAGTTGGCAATACTTATTGAAAGGTCGTTTTGAAAGTCATAGTTGGTGGTTAGGTTAGGTTAGGTTAGGCTAGGTTAGGTTAGGTTAGGTTGAAGACTGAGAATCGCGAACTAATTATTTTTTTAAGAGGTATCGCCTATAATTTGAATTTTTAGCATTAAAACCTCTTTTCCAAGCAAGTTTTACTTTTTTTTTAGTAAATTTTAATAAATATGAACTCTTTCATAAGTTTTTTTTTTTATAAATATTAATAAATTTAATTCCTATTTAATTTTTATTTACTTATGGGGGGCAATAATCCGGGGGGCGATTGTCCTACGGGGCAGTTGTCCGGGGGGCGGTTGTCGGGGGGCAATTGTCCGGGGCGGTTGTCCGGGGGGCAGTTGTCGATCTGGAGGGGTTGCAGATAATTTGGGAGTCGTTTTGACCCACATTCGTCAATACTCAAGGTCATTGGAGGTCAAACGCCCCCCGAAATAAGGAATATCTTATATCCCGGGCAGTCGTGGAGATATTTTGGTGATCTTACTGTCATTTTTATGGTTTTGGGCGAGACTGAGTACTATAGGGTTTAAAATGAAATCAGGGATTATTTTCCCCATGGTAAGGTGAATTCCAATATGTCTAATTATTCCTCTTATTTTTTTCAGGTTGTTGAGATTATTGCTGATGGTGCTGCCCACCTAGTGGTTTGATGACATCTTGGTTGTGCTGATTCCAAAATTGTTTTTTGACTGCTGAATATGGAGAATATACCAGGTGAACATTGTTTAGTTTTCATTTGCTGAGGATAAATTATTTCAATGCGATTTGTACTCTGAAGAATGGGTAAACAAAATTCGGTGCTGGTTAAGTATGCGGTCTACCATCTGAGTTTTGACAGAATATTTTCGTTAAAACTAACGAAAATATCACGACTTAACCTAACCAATTATCAAGGGCGTACAGTTGATCTATTAGTAAATAGTAAATACTATTCCAGAAACAAACAATGTTATAATTAATAATAGATCAACTGTACGCCCTTGATAATTGGTTAGGTTAAGTCGTGATATTTTCGTTAGTTTATATTCTGTCAAAACTCAGATGGTAGACCGCATACTTAACCAGCACCCAAAATTCTTATTTTTCAGGTTCTACAAAAGCTGCAGACGAATGTTTCTTCAAGGATTTCCTGTGTAGTTGTCCTGGAGGTCAGAAAGGTCTTTCAAATTGTGGGAAGATTCAGAAAATCATAGAGAGCAGCGACATCAGAGGGCAGCCAGATGTTCGAGCGAGACTAGAGCCTCTCTTGGAAGATGGAGCAAAAATCCTTCGTTGTCACAAGAACTGTGTTTCCACTTATGTTTCCAAGCGGAATTTATCAGCATTCATGAAAAAGAGAGAATGTGATACCCCTACAGTGGAGCCATAAAGACTACGTAGTGCTGTTCTCAGTGAAGGCCCAGTATATGACCCTAAAAAACACTCTCTTTTGTTTGAAAGTCAGTGAGTGTATATTACCAGAGAAATATGACATCAAAGTTCCGGTGCAATACCACATTCCAGCATTTAGGTTTATGACCGATAAGCTTGGTGATAAAAAAACAAATTACAAAGATGTGTTGATAGAAAAGTGTAAACTGAAAAATGATGAGCAGGGACAAGTTGTACTCAGTAGGTTGTTGGGCATGAAAGGAGATTTACCGGCTGAAGAAGCCCGATACCATAAAGATTGTATGTTTACCTTCCATGTTGAGGTTGAGAGAGCTTGCCAGAATAAATCAAGGGTTGAACCTGAAGACCGCCCCTTCATTGCTTTGTGTGTAGAATTGTCGAAGGACAAAATGAGACCATGGAATTCAATTGAAGTAGAGAAGCTTTACAAAGAGTTAGGTGGTGAGAAGTTGTCACGTAGGTCGCTCATTGTAAAAGTTAAAGATTACTTCAAAGACAAAATTGTAGACTTACATGGGGATGGTATCGCTACGTTGTTAGTTTTCAAAAACTATGCTGCCTCATACCTGAATATTGCAAAAGATTGTGAGGAATCTGTTTATATTGATGAGTGTGTGAAGAAGCTGGGCAAGCAAATCGCGAGTGAGTGCAAAAAGAACAAGGAAGAATTCACTTCTTATCGTACTCACATAGACAAATATATTGCTTCCGAATGTATGAGTGATGTTCTTATGCAATTGCTTACTCGTGTAAGCTCGAAATTCTCTGACTCCCTGCAATCCATAATGGTTGGAAACATTGTAGCAAGTGTTGTTACAAATCAGCCTACTCCACTCCAAATAGCACTGGGTGTTCTCATAGGTGACCATAAGCAAATCATTAAAGAGTTGTACAAGTACAATGTGACTTGTTCTTATGATGAAGTGCAGCGTTTTATGCGCTCAGCTGCTGTTGTTGCAGCAAGAGATGCTGTGTGGTCGGGTTTGAATGATGCTGCACTTGCTGGTCTTGTGCAAGTTATAATTGACAACTTTGATGCAGTTATTCACTCCCAAAATTGTAGATTAAACTGTCACAACCTTGCAGATATTGAAACACAGCCCAGATCACTTGAAAACGACAGTGCGAAGGTCATTCCTAGACTATCAAAACAAGAAATGTCAGTTCCCATAAATTGTGAGCTGGAAGTTGTGCCATACACTGGTCCGAAAAAATCTCCTATGCCCATGAAGGCAACCTGTTCATTTGAGCCTTCTGAGAAGCTTACAAGAGCAGCCGAAGTGTCACTTCACCGTGCAAAAGAGCTAGATCTGGAGTTCTTCAGACGGATACTGTTTGTGCGAGGCAGGAGTCGAGCAGCATTGGAGCTCTCATCATCTCATGAAGAGGCTGACGTGATAATAACACAACACCTATCGCACAAGCTGAGAAAGATTCTGATGCCCGCATCTCCATCATTTGTGATGACACAGACGTGTTTGCCATGCTGACTCACTTCTATGAATTTAAGAAACTAGGCTGTCCCATGATTATGGAGTCTCCAGTGCGTGGCAGAAAATCAGTAGACATCCGAGCAACTGTAATCCAGCACAAAGACATCATCAAACAAATCCTCAAACTACAAGCTTTGAGTGGTTGTGACACAGTTGCAGCAATACATGGCATCGGCAAAGCCACTGCCATTGCCACAGCCAAGAAGGGTCGGAAGCTAGACAAGCTGGGTCCCTTGATGCATGCTTTGACCATATCGAGAAAGAGGCAACAGCGTTCATTGTTGCATGCTATGGGGATAAGAAATCCTCATCTCTTACTGAGTGTCGTCAGCGAGTATGGGCTCAGAAGACAGGGAAATCGGGAACTGCTGCACCCAAACTATGTTCTCTACCACCAACAACTGAAGCTTTCCATCAAAATGTGCTCAGAGCCCACTACACTGTGGCGAACTGGCTCGATGCACTAAAGTGTGACCCACCACCACTTGATCCTGTGCATTATGGGTGGGAGAAAGACGAAACAAACAGAGTTCTCATCCCAAAAACAGTTGGTGAAGAAGTGTGCTTAGCACCAGATGAAGTTCTGAAGCTAATCAGATGTGGGTGTGAATCACAATCAGCATGCAGGGGGAGTCGCTGCGGCTGCATGGGACGCGGAATCCCTTGCACAATGTTCTGTGCATATGGCAGCGGCTTGGATTGCAACACTCCATTGACCCAAAACGCAAACGAAGAGCAGACTGATGATCCTGACGATCCTGACACAACCATGTCTTTTGATATTTGCCCCCAATAAATGGTTACCTAATGTGAATAACTGTATCAAAGTTGTCAATGCCAATCCCCCAGCTGGGTGTGAGCTTTGTTTTGCTTACGAGGTCATATCTTGTAGCTTTGCAACCTTCCATAGAATGTATGTGCCCTGCACCTCAGCATAAATTGTGGTTTATATCCGAATATCCATATCCATATAATGTGGGTTATGTCATTTAAGCATTATGATCTGGTTTTATCTGCAGAAAACATGTTAAGTGCTCAGCAGTTAGCTAGATTGTAGAAATTGTCACTGAAATAAAGCAAATACAGTGATGTCAACTGTGGCATTATCATATTTCAAGGCCAAACTTTAACCTCAAATGACCTTGACTTGACCCATGGAGTTGCAAAATGATATCCTACTGTTATCATGTGCCTATAGAGCTACTCAGTCTCGCCCAAAACCATAAAAACGACAGTAACATCACCAAAATATCTCCACGACTGCCCGCGATATGGGATATTCCTTATTTCGGGGGGCGTTTGACCTCCAATGACCTTGAGTATTGACGAATGTTGGTCAAAACGACTCCCAAAGTATCTGCAACCCATCCAGATCAACTCATCATCCTAAAAACCCCTGGAAATGACACCAAGATCATCAAAATCCATCAAGTATTGACCAGGATATGGGATTTTTCAGTTTCGCCAGCCATCTTGGAAAATGGCGGCTATATTGAAAAAGCCAAGCGGGGGTCAGGTGTACACTAGGGTGACAACTTCTTATAGGGATAAAATTTGAAATTCAAAAAAATTTGCCGGCCATTTGTCCAATGCTGCCACACTATGAGGAAACACCGTAGACGAAATCTCATGGAATTCGGAAAGCATTTAGGGGTGCCTCGAGTCACATGAATGAAACTGTCGCGCGGAAGAAATTTCAAGAATGAACGAGTTTCGACAACGCTTCAAAAACAAAAATGTTTCGAGAATGCGAGTGTATTATATAATTTAATAGAATTGTTTCCTTTATTTCATACTATAGATTATGCAAATCGATTAATTTATTTCGCCTCGGTGGTACATGCTGCGCTCAAAGAATGGAATGTGTCAGAAAAGGTATCAGCTATGAGCTTCGACACTACAGCTTCAAATACTGGTTACTTGTCTGGGGCATGCGTAATTTTGGAGCAGAAACTCGGCCGCCGACTCTTATACCTTGCATGTCGCCATCACATCCTAGAACTTGTCGTTGAGAAGGCGTACATGGAATGCATGGGACCATCATCTGGTCCAGATATCCTCCTATTCTCCCGCTTCAAAGAGACGTGGAATACAATTTGCCAAGATAAGTACAAGACCCTGTCAGACCTTCCATCGAGTCTGAATGAGAATCGAGAAGAACTGATCGCTTGCTGGAATCTATATCTGACAAAACATCAGCCGAGGGATGATTACCGTGAATTCTTGGCGTTGTCGATTACAATCCTTGGAGGTAATTTACCTAAATTTAGGTTTCGGCGACCTGGAGCACTTCACCGAGCACGTTGGATGGCAAAAGTAATTTATTCATTAAAAACCCTGCTGCTTTCCCATCAGTTCAGACTTACAACTCTTGAAATGTCTGGCTTAAAACGATTTGTATTTTTTGCCCTGGAGTTATATGTCAGCGCGTGGTTTACGGCCTGCAGTCCTTCATCTGCTCCCGCGAACGATTTGAAGCTTCTTCAAGACCTAGCAAAGTACCACGATGAAAAGATCTCAGCATCCTGCCTTAGTGTCCTCGGTCGTCACTTATGGTACCTCAGCGAGTACTTGATTGGTCTCGCACTCTTTGATAAAGGTATCAATGCAACGACGAAAAAGAATATCGCTCGATCAATCCTCGAAAAAGAAGCTGCTGAAGATCCTCCAAAGCGAGCCCCAATACCTGCTGTTTCTTCCATTTCAACAAAGCAGCTCTCGGACTTTGCCTCGAAAGGATCAAAGCTTCTCTTTGAACTTCTAAAAATTAATGATGGTTTCTTGTCCAAGGAACCAGAGACCTGGCCGGACGACGAAGATTTCAAGACTGGTTTGACTATAGTTGAAGGACTAAAAGTCGTCAATGACATGGCAGAGAGGGAATTGCCTTGATCCAGGCCTTCAATACAAAGATTACGAAGAATGAAGAACAGCGCCAACATCTCTTGCAGGTTGTTGAGGATCATAGGAAGTCTCAGCCTGGTACATTGAAAAAGGGGTATGGCTTGAGGAAAAGCAAGAATTAATGGGTGGTCTACAATTGAATGAAAGACACCCTGGAATATATTTAGTAAATATATTATTTACTTATTACGATTGGAGTACGCCTGCACTTAAACCTTATGAACTAAAACTAACGTTTATTTACATTAATTAAAAAAAATATTAATTTATTTTTACAAGGTAATGAATAATTTTTTTGTTATAAGGAGAATTATTTACCTCACTTGAGATACCCTTAAATATTATCTGAATGACCTAATATTTACAGTACATTGTTTTCTCATGTAGTAGCAGCATTGAACAAATGGCCAATAAAAAACTCCAACTTTCGATTTTTATTGTCACCCTAGTGTACACCCAATGTATTCTTGAATGGGGTGGTATATGCTTTCAAAATATGTCAAGATTTGCTTTATAATAAACAATGCAGGGTTCCCACCCCGTGCAACCGGACTAGTGGGAGACTTCTTCACCAGTGATCACAGGCAAATAACACTTAAAATTAATGTTCATAATTCGGAGAGCCTGGAATGTGATTTGGACTTTAAAAGAACTAAATTTCGTGACATGAAACTGCAACATTGGGATGAGGCTGTGTCGCACAATGCGATGATATCAATGGCACATGGATTTCCTTTTATAATTATTTTAAACGATTAGAATCAAGTAATATCCCATTACGTAAAAAGAGACTGACGAAGTCTGTTAAACCTAAATGGTGGAATACTGAAATTAAAAGTAGCTTAACGTTAAAAAGGAACCCGTATTTTAAATTTAAAGAAACAAATAATTTGTCCGATGAAAATGTTTATGAGGTATTGAGAAGGCGAAGGAAAAAACTTATTGAAAAAGTAAGCGCAACTATGGGCTATATATATACACATAGTGAACCAAATTAAATCGAATCCGAAAGAATTCTATAATTATGTTAGGAATACAAAAGTAGCTTCGCAGACGATTGGTCCACTCATAGGCGAAAACAACGAACAAATTTACGATGACTTACAAATGACGAAAGTTTGTAATAAATTCTTCTCTTCCATCTTCACTAACGAAAATATGAACAATATTCCTGTTCCCGTAATCATGTTCAGTGATGATCATTTAAAACTTCATGATTTTACCATTAGTGAAAGCGAAGTGCTCTCAGCCATAGGTAAAATTAATCCTAGTAAAGCTCCCGGTCCAGATAAGCTCTACCACAGGGTACTTAAAGAAGTGAACTGCGCAATAGTCTTTCCTCTTACATATGTGTTTAATAAATCGTAACAGTGTGGAGAAGTTCCGGTCGATTGAAAACTTGCAAACATTACGCCAATATTTATAAAAAGGGAACAAATCGCTTCTGGGAAATTATCATCCCATCAGCCTGACTTCAGTTGTTGGTAAGCTTATGGAGACGATCGTTCGGGACGAAATAGTTGATCACTTAGAAATTAATAAATTAATCAAAGATTCTCAACACGGCTTTCAACGTAATCGTTCTTGTCTTACTAATTTGTTCGATTTCTTTAATGATTTTGTAAATATATATATAACGAGATTAAAACAGTAGATATTATATATTTCGATTTTCAAAAAGCGTTTGATAAAGTGTCACATAGAAGATTATTAGCTAAACTTCATTTTTGCGGAATTGATGGTAATGCTCTCAAATGGATCGAAAATTGACTTAGTGGACGTAAACAAAGCGTGGGCATTAATGACAAAGCGTCTAACTGGAAAAGTGTAACTAGCGGCGTGTCTCAGGGATCAGTTCTGGAACCAGTTCTTTTTATTATTTATGTCAATGACATCGACTTGGGAATTAACAGTATAATTTCAAAATTTGCGGATGATACCAAATTAGGGGGACGAACAAAATCAGTAGCAGAACGTTTGCAGATTCAAGATGATAATAATAAATTACTCAATTGCGCAGAGATGTGCCAAATGAACTGTAATATAATCCGATCGAATCCTTTAAAAAGAAACTAGATGCTTATTTTGCCTTAAACCCTCAGTTGGAAGCATATTTTAGCGCATAGAAATGTAGAATTTTCACTTGGATTCCCTCCTCTGTACTTTAAACTCTTCACCTTATCTTTAAACCCTTTCCTACTTCTCAACCTCTTTCCTCTCCTTTGCTTTGAAACTTTCACTTGTCTTTAAAATTTTCTTCCTTCTTTAAATTTTCTTCCTTCTTTCAACCCTCCTTCTTAAACAGACAGCCTCGTCGGGACCAGCCGATTGTTGCTGTTTGGTGTCCTTTGTATTCCTTTGTATTCTAAAAATGGGGTCGATTTCAAT
The DNA here is from genome assembly GCA_023014485.1 of Bathynomus jamesi. Lineage (NCBI taxonomy): Eukaryota > Metazoa > Arthropoda > Malacostraca > Isopoda > Cirolanidae > Bathynomus > Bathynomus jamesi. Next base: position 532,538 of record JAJOZX010001023.1, on the reverse strand, counting down.
CGAAGTTATGGTGCCAATCAGCCATTTTTTTTATTCTCCTAATCTATAGAAAGAATAAAAGTTTTCCTGATAATATACAGTGCAAATAATCTTGCAAATATTTAGACAAGTCCAGTGATTCTCAACATGTGGACGCGGAGCTCTTTTAGGTGGTATGCGAAAGGATTATAAATACGCAGCTTGCTAATTCATAACTACTCTCATGATAATTTTCAAAGGTCATATTAGTAGTCCCCTCTCTATAATTTTGGTTAGGTGGTATTACCTTCCTTATTGAAGTGTGGTACTTAGAAAAGCATGGTGGTATAAAGTGGGACGTGGGCCTAAAAGGGTTATGAACCACTAAATTTTAGACAAACATCTTTCTTACAGGTCGTTCAGCTAAACATTTATTTTAATGTTTATTAATTTGCCATTATATTTCACAACCGTATACGCATCAGTAATACCTCAGACGCTTACCTCAGTTATTCTGTAAGTGAGCCTATTTCCAGCAAACTTTGGATGTACTCCTGTCACTGCTGTTTCAAGAACTTTGTCTATTTGGGGATCTTCAAACAAATTGACAGACCGTTCAAGATGTGTAAGAATCGCAAATAGATTTTGCATCTATAATAAAATATTAATTGCTATTTTTCTACTACAGTCTACTACATTTGTGAGATATCGGAATTTTTTAGTGTTAACAACTTAACACTACACTAGTGTCAGTACCACATTAATTAACCTAATATATGATAATTTCACTACATTTAACATCAATAAATACCAACATTTTCGGAATAATGCTTCGTATCTTCTTTCCCAAAAGTGTCCTTTTCATTACGTGTTAAAATCTGTGTGAACGTAATTCCTGCAAGTTCATTAGTAGGCGTGTAAGTAGCACAAACAGATACTCCTGAAGATACCAATGACTTTATTTGTTTTCTAAACATTTTTCCAAATTCTTTTTCTGTCACATTTAATCCTCGAGACTGTAAAAGGTTAACTATTTTAATATTTGTACTACAAAATATATAAAAACTGCAAAAAAATCATAAACATTTAATTTTAAAGTCCTAAGTCATTATATGCATACATGCAAACCAATGATTGTATATAGGAAGGATAGTTCTTGTGAAAAATATGCTTTAAAACAATACATGAACACAGTCCTAGAATTCATAAACCTAATGCATAAAGTATAGAGTGTTTTGCATTTTGTTGCATAACACATCAAGCTTTTTGTTTTGTCGATGTTTGGTGTGGATTAATGTATGATAGGATGGTAGGCCCATTATTCTTTGCTGAAAAGAATGTTACGGCACAAGTGTACCTGGATATGCTCGAGTTCTTTGTAGCCCCCAAGTTGGAACACGTTCAACCATACATCATTTTACAACAAGACATTGCATTTTACATTTTGCCTCCACACTGCGGTTTGTTAGTGCGTGAGTTCTTGAACACCACTTTTTTTCGAAAGATGGATTGGACACGACGGGCCGGTGCTATGGCCTTCAGGGTACCCCGATATCACGCCGCTGGACTTCTTTTTCTGGTGATATGTAAAGGATTATGGGTACCAGACTCCTGTTCCTGACATTGACACTCTTCGTGCAAGGATTTGCGATTCCATCAACAGTGTTATGAGATATATACTCGCAAACGCATGGCGTCAACTCTAATTTCGCTTGGATGTGCTACGTGTAAGTAACGGCGCACATGTGGAAATTTAATGAGAAACAAAATAAACTTGACGTGTTATGCAACAACATACTGAACAGTGAACAAAGTATTACTGTCTCCTTTGGATTTCATGTAATTAAAGTTTATAATCGGGAAACGATTTTGTTTACAACCTGTCCATTTATAATTAAGTATATCAGCATAATTAAAAACTTGTGAAAGGATACGAGTTGATGTTAACGTAAGAAATCACAGATAATACCAGAAAAAAATACTGCCTCAATCTAGTATTTGCCAATAACACCAATTTAATAGATGACTTAAAAATAACTGGCACAGTAATGTTACAGCAAAAATTGAAATAGCCGTTATGAGGCTACATCGAGAGAAAGAAGGTACACTATCCAAAGACGTAAATCTGAAAAATTTAAACTAAACTCCAAGGCTGTAAATTGGGAGGGGCAAAATTAAGCAAGGCAACAATAAACTAGAAATTTATCTCTCAGGATAACATTAAAAGAGAAGACGCTGAAATTTGGGAAAAATATATTTAAAAAAAAAAAAACGAAAGGAAAGAGACCCATTTTCGAAGGAGAAAAAGTGAACAATGTTCCGCAAGAGAAAGAAAATGGATGCAAAATTAAAGAATTGTAAAGGCATTAATACCAGAAGAGTGATCACTAAAAAACTTATATATAGAGAAGCAAAAGGTGCTGTAGAAGCGATCAAATATTTCTAGAACTTAGCAAAAAGGAAAACACAGAATCACAAGAACATCGAACCTTTAATTAAGGAAAGAAAATAATTAACTAACTGATACTCTAAAATTAAGAAAGACTAAGAATGTAAAGAGTTCAGTATAAATTGTTTGTTTAGTGTCCCACAAAATATTAAGTAATATGACAGCAATTCTTTTTTTGAAGAAGACTTACGAGAAAATATAACAGACTTTAAGCTTATCCAGATGATGACCCAGGTCCATGTCCAGACGAAAGGTACGTTGTACTGATTAGAAGCTGCAAGAAGGAAACATCTACGCTTCTGTGATGGATATGGAGATCTTTCAACACAGGAAAAATACTGGACATCTTTAAGAGAGAGAGCATTGTTCCTATATACTGTGTAAAGCAGGAGATAGATCTCAAGCAAACAATCATAATCCAGTGTCACTGACTTCTTATCTATATTCGAATGAGTGGTTAAAGAAATAAAATCTATGGAAACAGAAAAATTCTATAAGAACTAAGATCGATTTCGATCAAGAAGATTATGCCTATTCCAAGTAAGAGAATATTATGACAATCCTATTTATGGCCAAATTTTACCAAGGTATTTGACACATGTGATCATAAAATAATAGTACATAAAATTAAAGATATGGAAACAGAAGGCAAAATAAAAAACTGGATTATAACTTCCTGAGAAAGCGTCAGCAAGCAACTACAGTCAAAGGAACATCACCACCAGAATCGGAGGTACGTAATTCAGTACTTACTCCGCTATTATTCATAATCATGATAACCGATATGGATAAGGGAGTAACCAATAATAGCACAGTAGCATATTTTACTGACAGTACAGAAAATGAACAAGCCTATAATACTTACGAGCTCTTCACGAGGTAAAAAATGTTCCAATATGAATGCCACATACATTTCATAGTCTTCCTCTTTTAAAGCTTCAATTTTGAAGTGTTTTGGATCGCAAACAATTTTTTCGACACCTGCAGCAAAACAGCAACATAATAAATAAATATATATGTGAAAATTGTTGAAAATTTAAATTTTAGATTACTAACCATTTAAATATTAATCTGTTTTCAAATTGCATCAGTGTTTCCCATCGATGGTGCCATCAACAAATTTCATCAGAACGACAAAAACAATTTTGAAGTGAAAAATTACTGAATATATGAAAATTTCGAATCAAACAAAAATAGTCACAATTTATTATGGCCATAAAGAAATTATATAGGCTCAGTTTCAAGTTGTGATGCCGCTCAGGGGTGCCGCGAAAGAAAATAGATGGCACTTTGGTGCATTGAACGAAAAAAGGTTAGGAACCACTGCTCTACATTATAGTACATACAGCTGTAAAAAAAAAAATGTTCCCTGATGGAACAAACTCTCTAAAAAAAATATGGAAAATTTCGAAATACAGCAACAGCTGATAAGTAGTTATCAAAATAATAATCAGACCATTAAAAAACAAAAAAAAAGGGATTCTATTTGGTCACTTATTATTATTATTATTATTATTATTATTATTAAAAAGTTTAAGGTCAGATTCCAATTTCATGTATTTTTCAGAATTTTTTTTCCACATTCCTTAAAGAATTTCTCATACGTTCAGAAATTTTCTTTACAATAATTCTTAAAAAAAAAGGTGGACCATAAGTCGCTTTACCCTCGCATTATAACGAAACTCGCTTCGGTAAAGCGACTTATGGCCCACCCTATATATAAATTTATATATATTTTAACACTTCCATAATTTTGGCTAACGTCATTCTATCGATGTGACTTAATCGACAAGTCATAAGGTTAGGTTAGGTTAGTAGAAGTTGGGTAAAGACAGGGCCGACGAGAGCTGCCACGGGCCCCGGGGAAGAATTGGTATATGGGCCCCCCTGTTTACTCAGTATTTTATTATGAATGTTTTTTGTGTACATAACAAACAAACTGATTATATGTCCAAGTCACTATTCAAAACATACAGTATGATAATCTCTATAAAATGTATGGCCATTAATTATATTTCCTCTCTCTTATTTAATCAATTGCTTTATTAATATTTTTAGATTTTATCCCCCCTCTTTCGGGGCCCCCTAGAGGTCCGGGCCCAGGGGATTTATCCCGGCTTTCCCGCCCTCTCGGTTCCTGGGTATAGGTCCAATACCCCGACAATTTTCCATTTTGGGTTTCGCCGTGTGGCATTTCTTCGACAAAACCATTCCATATCTGTAAATCATTGACAAGTGTTGGATATTATCTATGTATTATATGCATTTTATTCGACCTATACTCATTTCGTCGACAAGACCAAACAATCGATACTCTAAAAATCTAACTTAACCTAACCTTACTTAACTTAGCTGAACCTAACTTAACTTAATCTAACCTACAAAAACTTGGCGAATGTACAAATTCCTCGACAAACGAAACTCAGTCGATCGATTCCCAGTTTAGGGCCATCGGAGCCAGGTTAACGACATCTGATCAACACAGTGGCGGCTCGTGACTAAAAATTCTAGGGGGTGCTGTCTCTAAGAATGGGTTGAAATAATTACTGAAATAAAAGGATGAGCATTGAGCAATGAATAAAAGTTTCAAAAGTTATTGAAAAAGTTATTCAGTGAGCTCATCCTTATATTGTTCTTGATTATTTCAATTGTAAATAAAAAATTTAGGGGTACTGCAGTTCCGCAGTGCCTACCGACGAGCCGCCACTGGTCAACATGACATAAAATCGACAAGTTATTGTGGGTTAGGTTTTGTTAGGTTAGGTTAGGTTAGGCCAGGTCAAATTAAGTTAATTTGGGTTTTTAAGCTTATGGAGTGTCGATGTTATGTCTCGTCAACCAAATCATGATAAGTTGTTACTATTTCCCACACGGGCTAACGTCATTCTTTCGATGTTAACATTTAATCGACACGTTATTATGAGTTAGATTAGTTAGGTTAGGTTAAGTAAGTTAGCATGGTTTAGGTCACGTTGGGTTAGGTCAATTTAGTTTGTTAGAATGTCGATAAGTTCTTTCCCATAATAGGGACCAAAAACTTAGGAAAAATTATGCAGCATCCACTATAGTAGTATAGCCGCGTTTGGGGAGACAGACATGGATCAATTTGAAAATTTCCCCCTCACCGTCCTTCATGACGGTCTCCTGCCTTCTTTCATGAGGAGCCTTCACTGTCCTTCATAACGGTCCCTCCTTTATAAGGTGTCTTTCATGGTCTTTCAAAAAAAAAAAAAACAAGGGGTTCATCCTCGCCTTCCCTCACGAAGAAAAAATAAAATCCTCCTATGGGTTTCTTTCACGGTCTTTCATGAGACAAACAAAAACAGACAAAACCAGACAAACAAACATTCGAGTACTTTTTGTTCCAGCACGTTCCACCAGACAATAGAAATAAAAACTTAAAATAAATATCTGGAAAAGGGTTTAATAGACCTAACGAAAGTATGCATCGACCTCAAAACATACAATGACTTGTATTATTTTTCAGTACCCTATTATCTCTTAAAATGTGTTACCGCTTTCGTATGTTAGCAATTGCGAACATAGCCAAAAATAAATTCGGGTTAAATACGTTTTAAATCAATAACAATTTCTTTGTTAATATTTGTATTATATGAAGTTAAATAAAAATTTAAATGAAATTAAAATAAAACATTTTATTTTCAATTATAGGGGTAACTTTTGCTTTTCCTAATTAAAATTAATTTATTCTAAACTAATATGAAATGAAGCGAAATGAAATGAATTGGAAAGGTTTTGTTAAAAACTATAGTCCATATGACAATTATTATTAAGATACATTATGCAATTAGACTAACAATTAAGTGTTTAACCAACATAACTATTATTATTTACCTTCAATTACCATCTAAAACATTATTATTTGTTTATCGTTTTATATATATATATATATATATATATATATATGTGTGTGTGTGTGTGTGTGTGTGTGTGTGTGTAAAAATGAACAATGAGTAATTCCTGTATAATTTGTATATTTATGTAAATCCTCATGTTTGCCTAATCCGTGTATTTGTATAATCTTTATATAAATTCTTATATTCATTACAATCTTTATATTCATTATATTCATACAATTCTTATATTTATATAATCTTTATATTCAAATATTCATTTTTTCATAAAGACCAAACTCGCATAATGCAAGTCTGGATGTCTTTAGTAGTCAACGTATGGTAAATTCTTTAACATATTATTATTTATATGTTGTTCATTCATACGTCCATTTCCGTTCTTGACCATTATCTTTTATTTCCATTATCTTTTATTTCCTGTTTTATATTTCCATTATCTTTTATTTCCATTGTTTTTTATTTCCATTATCTTTTATTGTCTACTTATGCCCTATTGACATATCAGTCCATGTTTACTCGTGTCAGTCTCTATTACGCACACAACCTATTGTGTGACTACCGACATGTGTATAATACTTATGCACTCGTACATGTCCGTTGATAGTGATGATTACGTACATGATCATGATTACGTACATGTAAATACGGCCACATGTATTCTTTTTATTTCTTTTCTTTTAAATTATTTAATTTCTAGCAAGATACTCGTTCATGCTGACGCAAGTGTTCTAATTCCGATGACGACGCCAAAAAACAGGGATCTAAATACGAAATCTCCTCTCTTGCTTGTTTCTAATCCGAAAACATTATTACGTTATATATTATATTATGTGTGTTATGTTATATATATGTGCCCATGTACTTTGTGTTAATCCTAAAATAATAGTTATCCTAATATAAATATGAAACACTGTAAACTATACTTAACTGTGGTCAATTGTAATTAACTGTAATGATTTAATATGATGTAATTAATGTACTTTAATGAAACTGTAATTAACAATAATAAGTGAATGTGAATTAATTGGTAATTGTAATCATAGTTATAGTAAACCAAAATTACAATGTACTCAGTGATGTACTTTGGTTGTATTCAATGTACGACCCAACATTATGTCGCCATTTAGGAATGTATGCTCGGCAATATTATTATTATTTTTTATTATTAATTTTTCGTTGGGATAAGTTTTTGATTTGCTTCCTATTTTGTCAAATAATTGGTGACTTGTTCTTTTCAAAATTTCTTAAACATTTTTTTGGATTTAGCTTGATAATGAATCCTGATTGGATTTTGCAATGTTCGTGTTTTGTATGCATTCTCTCTTCGTTGTGGAGGGTGAAGTCTTGTCTTGCCTGGGCATTTAATTGTGAATCTTAAGCCTTTGATTTTTGCTCATATGCATGTTTTAGTGTAAAGATGCATAGTTCAGTTTCCACTTCTAGTTAACTCGGCAGATAGTGATAACATCAGATCTGAAAATACGCGGTTTAAGATAAAAATATGGCTTCATCTTCAAATATCTTGTTTATCTGCTTAAATATTGCCACAGCAAAAAAATTTACTTTATTTTCAAATATTGTGCAAAAATAATGCAGCCTATAGAGAATAGAAACGACACAAGTCAACATTTAATAATAATGATGTTAGCAAATTATGGGTATATAAACCCACAAAATTTCTTCCATGTTCATTCAGAATTAGACTTAGAGGCTGAGCACTACCTGTACATTTTAGCAGTAAATTACAGCAAGAAAAAGTCTTTATCTTCTCCTTCGAGCCTTGCTTTCTTCAGAGAACTTAGTCATTAAAATAAAGAAAAATAATTTCCCGATACGTTATAAGAAGAATCGAGGAACCTTCAGAGAATTTAGTAAGCCTCCCAGAATCCTCCGAACCACTAAAGAAGAACTCGGAGAGTAGTATAGAAGAAACTACTGCAAGTAACAAATCCGTTGCTGCCTCCTAACCAGAACCCCCGTCGACTTCGAACCAACCAAGGCCATAGACAGAGGGGTTAACAACTGGCGACCTTGCCAGGATTCTTCCAGTCTTCCAGACCCTGGAAATAGAATAACTGGCGACCCTACATCAGGATTCTTCCAGTCTTCCAGACCCTGGAAATATAAAAACTGGCGACCCCTGCATTAGGATTCTTCCAGTCTTCCAGACCCTGGAAATATAAAAACTGGCGACCCCTGCATTAGGATTCTTCCAGTCTCCCAGACCCTTGAAATAGAACAACTGGCGACCTCTGCATCCAGGATTCTTCCAGTCTTTCAGACCCTGGAACTAGAACCAATATCCAGTTGACCGGCGTGTCACGACTTCCAGTTCGTCACATCCACCCTTGAACCGGTGTGTCACGACTCCAAGTTCTCCAAGCTAGTCTTCATCCAAGAACAAGTAGCCAGCAAGACACGTCTTCAGGAAACGTCTTCAAGGATTTCGCCGTAGGAATCTTCTCAAGTACAGATCTCTTTTTTTTTAAAGTAATCTCTAAACATTTGAGAAGTTAATATTAACAACAGTTAATAATTAGTATCAAACCAGATTTAACAAAAAACAGTAAACATTCCATACACCAGTGATACATTTATTTTTATTGAAACCGAGTTATTTTCACTCTTATAGTAGTATAGAATAATTTTATTTTATGTACCAAACATAATATTACCGTACCTTCGCGTACATTCGAGTGAAATGTTGTTTACATTTTTTATTTTTGTTTACAATTTATTTCAAGTGTATTCCTTGGATAGAGAAAGAGATAGTTTGTAGAAATAGTTTATAGTTTATAGAGACACTTGATAGCAGTTCAAGTCAGTCGGTTGCATTCAAAAGGGACGATCGCCCCAGAGAATAATAGACTTCACTTGATAAAAGTTCAAGTTAGAGTCAGTTTCAGTTTCAGTTAGTTTCAGTCAAGTCTGTTTCAGTTGCAGTTGCCTGCGAGTGAGAACTTTGTAGGAGAGATTTTCTTACTAATAACGGATTTTATATAGCTCAATTACATTTGAAATGAAATGAAGAGGTTTCTTGACAAACTATAGTTCATATGACAAATATTATTAAGCTACATTATGCAGTTAGACTAACAATCAACCATTTAACCAACATACCTATTATTATTTACCTTCAATTATCATCTTAAACATTATTATTTGTTTATCCTTATATATATATATATATATATATACTTTTGGTAACATTTGATTAGCTTCCGCCCCAATTGTTCATGCTGACGAAGGTCAAGCTTTTCACTCCACCTTAGACCTACAGTTTAACGTGGAATCCGAACAACGCCCCATCAGCAGCCCAGCGTCTTAACCACTAGGCCACCTAGGGTACCCATTTATCTACCAACCACTTTCTTTATTGTGTGGAAGGATGAACAGCTGGGTTTTGCTGCGAGCCGGCTGCCGTCGGGTCTCGAACCCGGGACTGATGGATTCGTAGTCAGCGACGCTAACCACTACACCACCGATATATATATATATATATATATATATATATATATATAATGAATTTCACAATTAAGCACGTGAAACGAGTGAATGATGCAAATATATATATATATATATATATATATATATAATAAGTTTTACTGATTCAATGTACAGTATTTGCATAATTCTTTGTTGAGTACATTAATTATAATTGGCAACTCAGTTCACAATCTTGCCAGATTTTCAAGGCTAATTAATAATAAACAATTTTAAATGTATGTAATTTTTTCTAGTGATTTATCTGTAACGAGAAATAGTTAATACTATTATTGTTACCAATTATTGACTATAAACTACATCAGCCTGCGAATGAGAAATTTGTAAGAGATGATTTCTCACTAATAACTGGAAAGGGAAGGGAGAGGGAAGGGAAGGGAAAGGGAAGGGAAGGGAAAAACAGCTACATAAATAAATATTAATTATTTCAATTTACATTAGTTAGCTATTTCGTTTTGTTATGCTAATTACAATTGCAAACAACTTAAAAAAGGAAGAATGCTATTAAAGTCAATTACATATCCGTCTTTATTTAGCCTGAGTTTTTTTGTGGGTCTATGCGATGATCCTTTTCCTTTATGTAATAATTCTGGAGTATCCCGTTTCAACAACCACCTACTGTAGTTAATTCATAATTTTTACGAACATCTAAATCAATTTTCTTTCATTTATAATACGAATTCCATTATACGATGAATTTAAAACAGAAACATTTTTATAATGCTTTTTATAATAGTGTTACACTAAATGTTGCAAAAGTCGTTTTCTACACACATTTGCAATACAGAAAACGGAATTATGGTTTAGTGAGAGGGTGGGCATAAATTAAATATATTTGTTTAGGATCATTCTATAAATTTGAAACATCACTTGTAAGCAAATTAGCTTCTTTGATTAATATAATTTTTCAACAATAGTTTACTAATCCACATTTTCAGCAGCTTCCTGGAATTATACAAACGGGCAGGGATTGCTAAATTTCCATAACGTTATAATACGTATAATACGTTTCAATCCGTCTGGAATATGAGTTGCTGGATATACTTATTTGTATATTGAAGGAAGATCCCTTAATTTTTATTGTTGCAAAAGTGCATGGTTACAGATATAAAAATCCTTCGTTTTTCTCATTAACAAACTATGAAATCTGTTGGTAGGCATTAGTCAAACTACATAGAACAAGTACACAACGAATTGAAATTATGGCGAAATATGGAAACCATCTGTGTAATGCAACACAGAGAGATGAAGCTATTTTAGTCCAGATTCTAATCGAAATCATAATTCTTCATGCAATCTTCACAGCAGAAAGTTTGTTAACACTTCACTCCCTTTACCAGTTTGTGAGTATTTTTAAACTTTTTTAGTATGTTAACTGATAATCATCATTTTTTCAGGATAAGCTTTGAGTGAAATTCATTCTACATGTTCGACTCCTTTCTTGTTCACGAATAATATATATATATATATATATATATATATATATATATATGCTACTCGGCAGTGTACAGGTTAGCACTGCTGACTGCGTAGCGTAGTGGTCGACCCCGACGACAACAGGCGGCTCGCAACAAACTTAACTGTTCACCCATCCATACAATAAAATTAGTTGGTAGATAAATGGGTACCCCTGGGTAAACTAGTAATTAATACAGTGAGATGCTGGTGGGCGTGGTTAATATTCCACGTTGAACTGTGGGTATAAGATTGAGTGACAAGCTTAACCTTCGTCAGAATGAACAATTCGACGGTAGCTAAACCAGGGGTAATCAAGGATATATATATACACACACACACATATATATATATATATATATATATATATATATATATATATATATATATATATATATATATATACTGTCATTCGCGATGATTTTATTTTATTAAAACATTTTATATTCATTGTAATGAACTTACTAAAGGGACATCTATCCACAAATCTCGGCTTATATTTAAGTCATTAGTTTAACTAGCACCTATTACTACAGAACCATGCCACGTCAAGACAGTCATTTACGATAATTCTATTTCATTTATCACGTGTCAAATTCATCACGATGAAAACTGATGTATGGTGCAATTATCTACAAAATCTCGGCCTATACTTAGACTCATATTTTGATTATTACATAATACTACAGTGCCATGGCACATAAAAAATTTTAGTCCCTCGCAAACAGGCGCTCGGGGTTTAGAAATGTATTCATATTTAGGGAAATTAAAAACTTGTAATGTTTTAACCCACATCACATTCAATGGTAATTTGCAAATATTTACAATAAGCCGACTTAATTTCGTGTCTAACGTTTTGAATAAGCTGCAGATATTTTCTACAACTAAATTATTACGTTGTCAACCTCCACCGCCTTTAGTAGATTTGCAAAAATAAAAACCTGATCAAGCTGTATGTTCGTGACAATGTAATTTAAAGAATATTAGCTAAGAAACTGCAAATTAACTGTATAACGCAATAAAATAAATTTTATATCTTGAAATTACATAATATTCTGCATGATACTCTGCCATCTTTTTAAATCTATATACAGTGTATATATCCAGTTGATCAATCACTGGTGGTTAGAAACGAAGATAATTTCATAGGAACAATCCCTGAAACTAGTATATATATATATATATATATATATATATATATATATATATATATATATATACCGTATATATTACAAGGACATTAATCCAACTAGGAGCATAATTAATTTAGAAATATCAATATAATAATAATAATAATGAAATGATTCACTGTCACAAAGTAGCTAAATACGATAAAACAAATTTTATAATTTTGTTAATAAAAGAAATGTGTATCTTCATGAACTTTACACCGACGCTTTCGCTGAAGGTTATATAATTAGAATTATAGCCTAAACATTTGAAGGAGCTATATTATAATGCTTAACTTAGGCATGTACCCCCTGAACAGGGTTTATTACTCCTTTTTCATTCTTATACAACATACTTCAGTACTTCTGTTTCAAAAATGTAAACAATCTAGTGCATTTTATTTACAAATGTACGGTCGTGATCAATAGCGAACTTAGACAAATATTTTTTAACTCGTCAAGCATACCGCTCATACGAAGCAGAACGTGTTATTCAACAATCTATCATGTATTCACATCAAAATCACACATTTTCTCCGATTTGAATCTGTGGGTTGATTTTAATTACCGATATAAAAATAATATATATATATATATATATATATATATATATATAATTTCGTCTAATAACAGTGTGAAATATCGATTAACAACAGAATACTAATAAAATGCTAGGAACTAGTGTGCAATACTCTATTGCTGCGTCATTTCGCGTGCATAAACTAGAATTAAATATACATTATGTATCGTTGGCCGACTCCCATGTCCAGCATCGAAATCTTTGCATAGATTTGTCAACATACCTATAACAATGACTTTGTATTTTTATTTATGTCGATAATAATGATTGTTAAAAACTAATACATACCCTGAGCGTTAATTCTTATTCATGATTTATGTATTATTAACTGGATTATATGTATTGTTCTTAGTTAAGAATTAAGTAAAATCTAAAGCTTAAGAACGAAATTAAATAAGTAGATATTACAGTTTCACAATGGCTACCTCTCTCTCTTCTATCCTGTCTACAGCCCATTCATCACATACTCAAAGCCTCGCCGTTTTATATATATATATATATATATATATAATATATATATATATATATATATATATATATATATATATATGGGAAATAAGAGAACGACTCGTGTTGAACAATGTTGGCATACGTTTAGATCAGTTTTAATTTTCGTCACCAGTGCTGAAAAGATAAAAATAAGAAATGTAAAATAAATAATATCACCAACAAAGAATATTCTGTGTTAATTATATTACTATACCATATATGTAGTTTTCCATGTCACGGTACTATATTTGTTCCTTCATCCAATATTTCTAGGAAACGTTGGGGGGTCACAACCAATCAAAATATGGATGTCGATCAAAATTTACTTGACGCGCTTGTACAGCCTCATTCAGTTTCGGATCCAAGTCATCGATTATCCAACATCGGGGAAATGTAAGCATGCTTTACTTTAGTATATATATATATATATATATATATATATATATTATCGTTTGCTGTGGTTAACAACCACTTGTGAGAACGAACAACGCATGTAGGATTCTAAATATTTGTGCAGGTTTGAAGGAGAGCAGCTTTAATTCTATGCAAACTTCTTATACATGGCTAGTTACTCAAAGAACTGGTGCTGGCTCGCCCATATACATTTAAATTCTTGTACATATTATGTGTTTCAAATCTCATTTTGGTTCTGATACTGGAAGAATGACTAGAGTTACCCGTACAGAGATGCAAGTCCTTAACCTTACAACATTGAAAGAACACTACGGTTTGGTAAGCGTAACTCGTCAGCTTTCAGGAGACGAAGTCTTTAACAGAAGGAACTGATAGCCCTGTATTAGGGGGGATCTGCTACCACCCAGTCAAGATGTTCATGTTCCTCAGTCTGATTCATAAACTTCTACAACATTCGTGTTCTTTTCTCAAATTTTCAATCTGCTGAACACCGCCTCTCCTCCTCCAAGCCTCATCCCTCACTGAAGCTCAGGTTTCTGCGATGACAGTCAGCAACATCCTTTCTGTACCCTTTTACTTTCTCTATACTCAGATTCACTCCAAAGATGGATGCTGCGTACATTTACACAATGACCTAACTTGTTCTCGTATTCCCGAATCCCTGAATTCTATGCCCTCAGACTACGGCTTACAATCCAATCTCAAAATAAATACACCTGCACTGTTTCCCTTTCTCCTAATTCTACTCCCTATTCAAAATTCTTTAATTACCTCACTTCTAAAGTGGAATACATTCTATTCCGCTCTCCATTGCTGAAATCTTCATTTTAGGAGATTTCAATGTTCACCAACACCTTTGGCTTTCCTGAATGACCTAGAACTGCTTGTTCTAATTCGTCGCACTCTTTCAGGCATCTAGCTAAGAACCTATTCAACAGCTTTACCACCTCTTCTCCCCTCCTCTCTTCCACCCCGACGGCTCAGCTGCCGGATCTTCTCCTGACAACGCTAAACTCTTCGCTCAAACTTTCGCTTCCACCTCAACCATGGACGATTCCGGTACTGTTCCTCCATCTCCTCCACCCTCTGACTTTATTATGTCTGAAATTAGAATCGTTTCCAAAAATGTTCTTTCTAGCCGATCTGGGAACAGATCTAGGATGGTGTACGGACCTGATGGTGTTCCCCCTGTTGTTCTTGTGCTTCAGTGCTAACATCCCGCAAGGCAAACTCTCACGTTTTTGTCTCTCATCTGGTACTTTGACTTTCTGCTAAAAGTTTGCTTTTATTCAACCTGTCCCAAGGAAGATTAGCCGCTCTAATCCCTTCAGTCAAACTGTTTTGATTTCTTGCCTTTCTAATATTTTTTAATCTATCCTTAATAGGAAGAATCTTAAGCACCTCTCTTCTCACAATCTTCTTTCAGATCGTCAGTACGGGGACTCAACGGGACTTCTACTGACGATCTTCTTGCATATCGCCCTGAATCATGGTCTTCCTCCTTTCAGGATTTCGGTGAAACTCATGCTATTGCGCTAGACATATCGAAAACTTTTGATAGAGTGTGCTACAAATTTTAAATATGCAAAGTGCCACCCTTCGGATTTTATCCTTCTACTTGTGTCTTCACCTCTAATTCTCCCTCTAACCACTCTATGCTGCGGTTGTAGATGGCCTCTGTTCTTCTCTTAAAGCTATCAACAGAGGCGTTCCTCAGGGACTCTGTTCTGTCAACCACTCTTTTCCTTTTATTTATTAATGAGCTTTAATTCGTCCTTCCTCTCCTATTCAATCCTATGCCAATGACCCCACACTTAACTTCTCCACCTGCTTCCCAGAGCTTCCTTCTCAACAGTCGCACTATGACTCGCGTTGGACGACTATGGAACACCTGACTTCTGAGCTTTCTGTTATCTCTGATTGGGTCAGAGAATACCTTACGACTTTCATTAGATCAAAACTCGGTTCCTCCGCCTGTCTACTCGCCGCAGTCTTTAGCACGACTATAGCCTTGTCTTCAACAATATACACCTCAGTCTTTCCTCTTCTCTTAACATCCCCGGCGTTTCCTTTCTCGTGATCTTTCCTCTAAAGATCACATATACTCTCTCTCCAAAACATCTTCTAAGAGGGTTGGTGCGAAGTACTGCCTACACAGTTCCTTCACCCTCGCACAGTTGGTGCCTCTGTGCAGGGTCTTATCCGTCTCTGTATGGAATACGCTTGGAGGACGTTTTCGTGGGCAATCACCCAAGGCTCATCCTTCCTGCATAAAAACAACACAGAACAAAAAGAGCATTTTAAAGCACTTACCCGCATGAATGTATTTCTTTCCACAACGTAAATACTTCAGCATCACGGTGCTGGAGTTAATACCTTTGTTTAATTCCATAGGGTTTCTTATATTCCTCAAACTCTTGAAGAAGCCTTGATGTTTCTTGATAGAAAACTCCTTAACTACACAATATGTTTTGAAGACACAATACATTTAGAAAACTATATATATATATATATATATATATATATATATATATATATATATATATATATATATACAAGATCATACACAGAGTTTGAAAATTATGTAACTTTGTCATTAATGAATCTACTGGTATTAATAACTCTACTAAGGATGAACATAGATTTGATAAACCTTGTGGAGCTACTTATAATACATGTTGATAGCTATGTGAACTTGGTTTTTCTAGGGAATCTAACTATTGTATGGCCTGTTTTTAAGAAGCTCGTATTCAGCAATTTTCTCTTCTTTTCCAGGGCATCGTGTGACGAGCCCTTTAAAAGATCTCGAAATGCATTACCACCAACATGCTCAAGTGGCGGTAAGTGGGATCGAAAGAATAACCAGGGACCTTTGACTCTACTATTGAGGTAACCCCTCAAGCAACCAGCCAAAGCCTCTACACCTCCGCAGGCGTTAAAAGATCTAGGCCTGTTGAAGGTCAATCTCTGGTCACGTGCGGTATGGAAGCTAAACGAACAAAGTTCAACGTCACGTTCAGCTCTGAGGACAAAGATTCATCGTCAACAAACTCATTATCGGGAGAACCAGATGAACAATGTCCTGAAAACCTCCAGCCTTACACGTCATCTGCAACACTCCAACCCCCTTCAAGTGCGATCGCTATCCATACAGAGAGAATGAGTTATCATTCATCCAACGATGTATCTCTTACCTTAATGCAAAATGTGCGGTATGGAAGCTAAACGAACAAAGTTCAACGTCACGTTCAGCTCTGAGGACAAAGATTCATCGTCAACAAACTCATTATCGGGAGAACCAGATGAACA
Organism: Bathynomus jamesi; assembly: GCA_023014485.1. Lineage (NCBI taxonomy): Eukaryota > Metazoa > Arthropoda > Malacostraca > Isopoda > Cirolanidae > Bathynomus > Bathynomus jamesi. Next base: position 515,336 of record JAJOZX010001023.1, on the reverse strand, counting down.
ATGTGCTGAAAACCTCCAGCCTTACACGTCATCTGCAACACTCCAACCCCCTTCAAGTGCGATCGCTATCCATACAGAGAGAATGAGTTATCATTCATCCAACGATGTATCTCTTACCTTAATGCAAAATGTGAATAATACCCCTACACTGTCTAGAAGTCGCTACAACGTCAGAATTGATCCCCGAGTCGCGTATTCGAAGGATTTCGAACAAGGACTTCCCAACATAGTTCGATGTGTCATCGCACATGCTCTTCAGAACAATAATGATCGGGAGACCCGAGTAAGGCTGGCATTTGGGCTTGATCCAAATAGCGAGGATAGCGATCAGTTCTGGATAGTAATACCTTACGGACACCTGGTGGCAGAAGATGATAACTACATTCTTTCACATTTTGCACAAGCTTCTCAAAGTGGTTCAAAGTTTAGCCTGGAGAAATTCACGGTTGAAATTGACCACGTGTTCCGTGTTGCGGGTCATAGTGCCACGCCTTATACACTTAACTTCAATTCTCCGGTTATTTACAGACGGCATATAAACACCGAGCGTGGTTGCGGATTTATAGCTATAATCCTGTCTCATATGTTCACCATGCTAAACAAGGTGTCTAGAAGTTTCCGACTGGAAGCAGTCGTAGAAAGAGCACAAAAAATGGCAGAAAAACATATGTTTTTAAAAGCTGCGTGAGGGAACGTACAAGACCCCTACTTATTTTAGGACTGGTGAGAGCAACTTACCTTCATATTAGGCGCATCAGAGATCTTTACGTAAACTATGACAAAAGTCGAAAATATGGAAGACAACACGATTTTTGTAAGGGTTATCTCGAGTTTACGAATGATCTGTTGAAACATTGTAAGGATTGCCACATGGTATGTGAGCAGTGCAAAAGCTCCAAATGTGAAAGTCAGGTAGTTGAAGCTGAGAAGCGCGGCTGTAATGTATGTAAGCGCATGTTTTTCAATAACATCTGTTTTGAGCTCCATAAATCGAATGGCACGTGCAAGAAAATGAGGATTTGTGAGTGTGGTATGTTTCACACAATGGATAGTTGGGGGAAATTCAAGCATAAATGTGATAAAATTCACTGTTCAACATGCCACGAGGAATATAAGGTGGAAAGTGTAAAGCATGTACGTATGTTATATGAAAGGTGCTAAGCCTAAAAATAGACTTTGTATAACCGTGTACTACGATATAGAAATATATACGGCTGCTGAAACAAAAGAGGTTATCCCACATCTACTTGTAAGTCAGACTACCTGTGATGAGTGCACGGAAGTCGAATGTGAAGAATGCCCCAAATGTGGTAAACTGACAAACATTTTTAAAACGATTGACCACGATAGCCCTGTGAAACTCTTTGTGTCCTATATTGCCAAGTTAGCGGACAAGTTAAAAAAAATGACTGTATATTCTTGCCCATAACAGGGCAAAATTTGACAGAGTTCCTTTATAAGGAACTGCTTGAGCACGAATCATCCGAGATATTCACGGGTGATCCCCTGAAAAGAGGAAACAAGCTTATACAGATGCAGATAAGGGGAAATGTACAGTTTAAAGATACCTTGCTGTTCGCACCATGTAAATTAGCCAAACTACCCAAGATAATGGGCGTAGCCGCCGAAGTTTTAAAAGGATATTTCTCTTACACTTTCCTCACTAGTGAAACTTTAAGTTACGTAGGACTACCTCCACCCAAACAATACTTTAACTACACCAACATGGGTGATAGTGAACGTGAAGATTTTGACCACTACTACAACAGTTTTAATGAAGATAACCCTTAGAATATAGCTGATGAATGTGAGCGTTATTGCGTGAATGACGTACGTGTACTTAGAGTATGCTTTCAAGCCTTTAGAAGTATGTACATAGACCGTTTCAACTGTGATCCGTTGCAAGTCGCAACCACGATCGCCTCATTGTGCTTTACGGTGTTCAAGAACAATTTCATGCCTAAAGACACCTTAGCCGTCATTCCTCGAAACGCTCCGCGCAGTTATGGGTATAAGGCTATTTACTGGCTCACACACATACAGCAGCAGACAGGTGTATACATAAAACATGCCCGCAACACGGGGGAAGTACCCATTAAGATCAATGGCCGTGTTTTTTGGGTAGACGGCTTAAGTGAGGTTGCTGCTGGCATGGATGTCCACGCGCTGAGTGTGCCGTCACAGGGGATCTCCATGGAAGATTCCCCGCCGACAGTCTTGCATGGACCCGTAACCGCGATCAACTTATAGGCTCCCAGTTCACTCACAAGGTTTTGTGGGAGCATGAATATGATGCTTGGATGGAAACCAATGATCAATATCACGAAGAAATAAAGGCCATCAAACGTACAATGGTGTTGGACCCCCTCAAATGCGGTGACAGCTTGTTCAGAGGGCGTACAAATCCTTTCAAGCTATACTTTCCCCCTACGGAGGGTGTGAAACTCCATTACTACGACTTCTGTTCTTTATATCCCTACGTGATGAAGAACAATCTGTACTGTAAGAGTGTAATTGGTATGGTAGGGTCATTGTGAAAGTTGAACGTGAGCGATAGGTGGAGTGTGAAACTAGAGCTTGGTGTGAATGATTTGAAAGTGAGCAAGGTCACGTAGGCTGACCATACGTACCGTTTGAACGGGACAGTACCGTTTGTTTTATGGGTTCTGTATGGGTTCTGTCACTGAAGAATAATTGTAAGCTCAATATGTTTATGTACTTACTTTTTCATGAATACAGAATATTACATAACCCCCGTCCCTTTTTTGCCATCCCAATGTCCCGTTTTTGTCTCAAGGAAATATGGTCAGCCTAGCAAGGTGAAAGGTAGTAATGGAAGTTTGGGGATGATTCGTGTCTGTGATCTGAACAATAGAGGTTGGAAGCGGGAGATTCAAAGTTAGAAGTTGCAAGAAGTTGGATATTTGAATGTGAGTTTGTCGGCATTAGCTCTGCAATCACTTCAGGTAATTGTTATATATGTACTTCCATGTTAATGTATATTTGCTATTATTGTTTGAATAACTTAATTATTTACTGTTAAATTGTATAGATTACGTTAAATTGTAATTAATATTTAGTTTTCTTTTAATGTAAGACATAATTTTTAAAGTAATTTATAAATGTGATTATTGTACAGGGTACAGAGTACAGTGGTGTCTTTGAGCATTGCCTATAGTGCAAGTGAGCATTGCCTATAGTGCAAGTGAGCATTGCCTATAGTGCAAGTGTGGAAGCCTCTATATGAAGTAAGATTTAATTAAAATTGTTACTACAAGAACTTGTGGAATACCGAATTGTATGTGCATTTTTCTGAATTTTAGCTAGTATGTGTTTTACTTGTGTAAGCGATATTTGTTTATTATTGTTTAATAGGCTTCAAATTTGGAGTGTGGAACAACGCTTGGGTTCGGCTGGGGAACTGAATTCCTGGTTCAAATAAAACCGTTTCGTCTACCCGAGCTAAACGTGAACGGTCGGAACGTTTTGTAGCCCCGTTCCGAGGCTAAGCTTCTGAGCTTCATCAGTAAATTCGAGAGTTAAGACAGGATGGAAGCAAAGCCTATCCTTTCCTGCCCTCTAAACACCACTGCTACTAGACTAGCCGAAGTAAAGTGATAGCCGAAGTGATAATTTACTTTAAGTAGGCACAGGACGAACTGCTTGTATATCACTTTAAGTTTAAGTATTAAGTTTAAGTGTTAGGTTAAGTTTAAGTATTAAGTTTAAGTGTTAGGTTAAGTTTAAGTATTAAGTTTAGTGATAAGTTTGTGTTAATTTAAGGTTGTGTTAAGTTTAAGTGTTAATTTAAGGTTGTTAAGTTTAAATGTTAATTTAAGTTTATATTTAGGGTTTGGTAAATATATTTAATTTATTTAAATGTATCGTTTACTGGACCTTTAATGGGCCGAGTGGATAAATTGTTTGCTAAACACCACATTGTTTTTCGAACCCATAAGTACTGTAAGTAAGAGAGTCCCAGTAACAGTATTGTATCAGTAAGTGACGCATCTGGAAACAAGTAGCAGCCGGTAACAAGGAGTTTTCCAGTAACAGCACCCCGTAGGTGCGCCTGAAAAACTAGTGGGCCCCGCCATGCCAACCATCGAGGAATTCTCAGTTAACTTGAGTGAGCGCTACTTTGGACTCTCGTAGACGTGCTCCCCCCTCACAATTTATGGATGCCGATCTTACCCGTCGTTATAGATCAGAAGCTCATGTTTCCCCTGTGCGTGAAGTGCGCAGAGGAGAATAATGGTGGTTGTAATCACACAACCAACCAGAGGAAAATCAGAGGTGTATATACAAGCCCTGAGCTGGACCTAGCCGTTCGCCATGGATACAGAATATTGAAGATACATGAGGTGTGGAGGTTTCAGAAGCTACCCAACCTTTTCACGCCATATATAAACGCTTTTTTGAAGGATAAGGTAGAAGCATCAGGGTATCCGCGAGGAGTTGATACCGCAGATGAAAAATCGGCTTATATTCAATGTTACCATGATCGTGAAGGGATACAACTTGGCCGTTCCCAAATTGTGAGAAACCCAGGCAAGCGCTTTAGTGCAGAGTTGTCTAAACAGTCTTTGGGGAAAATTTGCATAGAATACTGGCAAAGGGAACATTCATTTGGCACAAAGTTATAGTGAAGTCTGGGATTATGCCAACGCTCCCGATTAAGAAGTCGTGGAGATCGTGAATGTAGGTAATACTGACATAATAAGGTACAACCGGACCGAATTGGCTACAGATACATCACGTGTCAAAAACATAGCTGTAGCCAGTTTCACAACAGCCTAAGCACGCATCAAACTTTGGGGTCTATTGCATTCTCTTAGGCGGAGGGTTTTGTACGCCGATACAGATAGTGTAAAATTCACAGCGAGGGAGGGTGAATACATGCCTCCTATTGGTGAATTCCTCGGAGAGTTGACTGATGAGATCAAGGATGAGTATGGAGACATCGCATACACCGACTCTTTTGTCTCAACAGGACTAAAACCTTATGGGGTACGGGTGAGGGTGGGGGAGGATATGAAATATATCGTGAAGGCTAAGGGTATCACGCTCAACCAGGCGAATCGGCGGGTCGTTAACTTTGATTCGTTGAAGGATCTAGTGAGCTTAGATGATGATGAGGGCAACCAGCCATCCCAACTAACTGTAGAGACCCACAATTTTCGGGCGCAGAAATTAGGGGTCGTGAAGGAACTTAGGGGTACGAAGATGTGCCGCAACACCTATAGGAAACGTTATCAGGTGCCTGGTACCTATGATACCATACTCTTTGGATACTGTATCGACTAGATGCATCCCTTGTAATGCTTAGCCGAATTTAATTATGTATGTATCTGTTACATCTTATTATACAGGGCTATTCAAACTGATTCATCCGATTTCAACTGAGAATACTTCCGTACCTATCAACCGTGCATCAACTGGGCATACACCACATGAAAGAGGAAATCTCCGAGTTTTACAAGATCACCGCGAGAGGGCTCCAAAGTCACGCCGTGGCCTAGCCTAGCAACAAACAGTCAGTGTGAAAATGGCGTCCACACAGCAGAAGGCGTTTTGTGTGTTGCAGTTTTCGAGCTGTAAATCGGTAGTCACAGTGCAGCGTGAGTTTCGTCGACGTAGAGCCTGCAACAGTTGCAACCTGTATGGCTTCATATGCAAGCGCCGTCTCAAAACACGCCAAACAGTCGTCTGAGGAAGTCCCAATTCTCGACTGGCGCGGTTTGTTGATTTCCTCGGGCTACGTTGGACACGCGCGGTCGTCCTGTGGACTTGCCTTTACACAAACATCCTGTTTCCTCGAACTGCCGATACCACCGACGGATGCTCTGAGCACCCGGTGGATCTGTTCTGTAATGTCGACGAAACTCACGCTGCACTGTGACTACCGATTTACAGCTCGAAAACTGCAACACACAAAACGCCTTCTGCTGTGCGGACGCCATTTTCACACTGACTGTTTGTTGCTAGGCTAGGCCACAGCGTGATTTTGGAGCCCTCTCGCGGTGATCTTGTAAAACTCGGAGATTTCCTCTTTCATGTGGTGTATGCCCAGTTGATGCACGGTTGATAGGTACGGAAGTATTCTCAGTTGAAATCGGATGAATCAGTTTGAATATCCCTGTATATTCTTTGTACCACTGTTTACCATGCACTTTTCACCATTTTCTGTGTATTGTATTTGTTCTGATAATAAATTTCTTGTTTTGTATTAAACTGCTTTTCATTCTAACAACCTTCATTATATTAGTTATTGGAAAATAAGAGCTGTATATGTACACACCAGTCATTAATAATGCAGGGTTTTTCCTCAGCTTATTAATGACGTAAACTTAGTGACAGTATTAACCCTTTCTACGCCAGCGATTCCGTATGGCATCATCAACAAAAAATACGTGTATTTTCCTCAGATTAGCTTCAGTGATAGTTTATGGTATTTGAATATAACAAATAACTGTATAGCAAAGGACAAATATTATTATTATTTGTTCCATTCAAAGTACCAAAGTTATGTTTATGTTAGTGTCTCTTATTACTTGACAACGTCATTGGCGCCATATAATTTCTAGTGTAATTAGTTATTTCTAAGCAAAGTTTCGTTTCCATACCTATTTTTAACGTTTTTAATTGTTAAAATTTTTAGCTCAAAACAATAATTTAGGGCAGAAAGGATTAATATTGCAGACACCATCATCGCTCTGTGCAATACATGTCAATCAAATAAGTACCGATTTGTTGGGTGTTGAAATTCTTCTAGCCCACTTCAGTGTCGTTATTTTACTGAAGTTATTGCACAAACGGAAACAAGTGATAAGAATATGTAATATAACAATGGATACAAAAGGCTACAAACAACAGCAATCAGGATGGTCCATACGAGAATGTCTGTTTAAGAAGCTCTGATAAAAGGTGCAAGAAAATTAAAAAAGATAGATGAAAGTTTTAAAACATAGCATAGGAGAGAGAATGGAAGGAAATAGAGAACTTAAAAGATAAAGGGAAAATTTAAGAGTAAATAGATCTGGTTCCGAGTGAAATTCGACAATACTTTATGCGGTATAAATGTTTTCTAACGGGGATTTAACACAAAATAAATAGCTGGTCTCTTTAAAAGGAGCCGACTGAATTACTTTGAAGTACGTTAGTGACATTCCATCCCCACAAATTAACTATACGTTTGAATGACAAACGTTTGGTTTCATCAGAATTAAGATGCTTACCCGCTAATTTGAGAGCAATACCCTGAGTGCCCCCTACATTCTGCATTCAAAATGCTTTAGACATCGAGCTTATCAAAACCTTTATTAATTATTATATTATATATATATATATATATATATATATATATATATATATATATATATATATACCAACTTTGCAAACATTAAATGGTTCATAGGTGAATTACTGGTGTAAACAGTTTTTAAAATATGAACTATAGATGATGTGAAAACCTCATGATCATGCAGTCCTAGATTAGTTTAAGCAATGTATTTATAGCCTTCAGGTGTGCTTCAGTCAGGCTAAATAATTTTTTACGCGTGTTGTCGTTCATCGTTCTTTATGTTTTCCCCCTTTATTGCGTATTTCTCTGCGATACACAATCTATATATTTGTCGTAGATAAAACATGGTGGTGGGAAGCCTCAGTAAATATATAAATAAACCGTTGCGGATACCGTATTTTACATTGATGGTACGGATATTAACATTATATATATATATATATATATATATATATATACACACACACACTACTGCATGTGTGTGTGTGTGTGTGTGTATATATATATATATATACACACACACTACTGCATGTGTGTGTGTGCGCGTGCGCGTGTCTCTTTATTTATTTATATATATACAGGGTGTCCCATAAATCCGGCATCATAGGAAAAATAATAAAAAAAGCAAAACAAAAGCTTTTATTTACAGAATGTGCTCAATATGTCCACCATTGTTTTCAATATATAAATTCAGACGTGATACCCAGTCAGCAAGCACACGGTGAATGATGTCAGGAGTAATGGTGTTACATGCCCCAATAATGCGCTGCCGCAAATGTTCAACACTCCTAATTTTCTCTGCGTATACCAGCGCTTTCAAGTGGTCCCAGAGATAAAAATCTAGTGGCGTGAGATCCGGGCTTCTAGCTGGCCATTCCACAGGCCCTCGACGTCCTATCCAATGACCAGGGAATTGTTGGCACAGGTATTACCTTACTTGGGTGCTGTAATGAGCAGGAGCGCCGTCTTGCTGGAATCATGTTGGGAAATTTCCTTCTTCGTTCAAGACACTGGGAAATGCTTCTTCTTTGAGCATACGTAGGTAGGTGCCTCCAGTGACATGTTCATCGAAAAAGAGGGGGCCTATGATGCGATCCTTCCAAATGCCACACAATACCATCACCCGAGATGCACCTTGTTCCTTTGAAGAAGTATACCAGTGAGGGTTGTTTTGAGACCAGTAGCGGGTGTTCTGTCGATTTACCTCACCATTTCCATAAAAAACAGCCTCGTCACTGAACAAAATGGTGGACGGGAAATTGGCATCCCGAGCATATTGTTCCGTAGCCCATTCACAAAATTCCATCCGCCGGTCGGGATCATCTTCGCTTAATTTCTGTAGGATCTGAAGTTTATATGGATGCCATTTGTGAGCCTGAAGAATGTGATGGATGCTACTTTTCGACACTCATGTCTCGGCGGACAATCGCCGAAGAGACTTATTGGGACTTCTGTTAAAATGAGCCAGGATAGCAGTCGCTGTATCATCGTCAGTGGACCTCCTTGAAGGTCCACTGCGTGGTTTATCTTCTATGGATCCTGTTTCCTTAAACTTTGCAACAAGTCTGCTAACACAACTCTGTGTTATTGGCTCGCGGTCTGGATGTAGTCTGTTAAATTCAGCAGCGGCCTCTCTTTGACTCCGATTTCCTATGAGTAGAATTATCTGGATTCGTTCTTTCTTGCTCACAGACATTATGGCCTGTAGAAAGAGAAAAATATGAATTATGGTTTGTAGAAATAGAAAAATATGAATTTCTCCTATGATGCCGGACTTATGGGACACCCTGTATATAATACCAGTCTGATGAGCGCGAACGTTGTTCCCCGTGAAGCTAAAATTAACGGGGACCGCGAACAAAGTGGAGCGCACTGGAACAAAAGTACTCAAATGTTTGTTTGTTTGTTTGTTTGTTTCGAAAGACCATGAAAGAAACCCATAGGAGGATTTTTTTTTCCCGTGAAGGAAGCTGTGGGTGAGTCCCTTTTTTTTTTTTTTACTACTCACTATACACATTACTATAATGGCGAATAAATAATGTCTTCTGGTTTTTTATGAGCTATGAGCAAAATCGTTTGTATAAAAGAGAACCCAAATTTACTTTCTAATTAATACTGCACAGGACTAATTACGTCATCAGTCTTCAGCTGCTCCATAAATGGAGGAAGGCACAGGAAGGCACGTAAAATTCACAATGGTATCAGTCCTTAAGTAATTATTAAAATAATATGGTCACTAATATAAGATAAGAGCTTTAACTAACATGTATTTGAAAACCAAAGTTACTCGTTAATTACGAAACTAAAAACAAAGCTTTAAAAATACACAAAATTTACTATTTCGTCCACCTGATTTGTTGGTATACAGCTGAAGATGGATGACGAATTGGTCCGGAGCTAGTCAGTGCCCCAAAATGTGACAAAACGGTACCTGAGCGAGATGCATTATTTGAAGAGAAATTACAAGTAGACTGTATGACGGATTTTGGTTTTACTCCAGAAGATATAGCGCGAGCTGTAGGACAAATGAAATCACATCCAGCTACAGGTCCGGACAAATGGAACGTCTTCTTGATTAAAAACTGCAAAAATGAAGTAGCTCCACCCCTATACTGGATATGGAGAAGATTCTTGGTCATGGGCAAAATACCGAGCATTCTGAAAAAAGCAAACATTGTCCCTATATGTAAAGAATGGGAGAGATCTTACTCAAAGAACTATAGACCAATGTCACTGACGTCCCATCTCACCAAAATACCATATTTGAAAGAATAGTTAGAGAGAAAATAAGACTTCTTGAAGACACTAGAAAGATTCACTGAGAACCAGCACAGATTCCGATCAGGAAGATCATGTCTATCGCAACTTAATAGAGCACTATCATTGATGCATTTGAAAGCAACGAAAACTACGATGTCATATACACTAATTTTGCTGAAGCGTTCGACAAATATGATCATGGTATAATAGCACATAAAATGAAATATATAGGAATAACAGGCAAAGTGAGAAAATGGATCTATATTTTCCTCAGAGAGCTTCAGCATGTCGTAAAAAATCCAAAGTATATCACCATCAGAATCGGAAGTACGCAGCTCAGTACCACAAGGAACAGTATTGGCCCCATTCCTATTCATAATCAATCTAACAGACATAGACAATGAAGTAACCAACAACAGTATAGTAACATCCTTTGCAGACGCTCTCAAGATCAGCAGAAAAATCAGTAATGCAGAAGAGATGGAGACCCTACAGAGGGACACGAACAGAATATACAAATGATCGGAAGACGACATGAAATTTAACACAGAAATTTCAGCTCTTGAAATATGTAAGAAATGAGGAGCTAAAACAGACAGCATATTATGTCCCAGATAGACAGGAAATTCAGAGAAGCAAGAAAGCAATAGATATTGGGGTTATAATGACCGATGATCGAAATTTGAGAGACAAAATCAAATAGCGATAAACAAAGGAAAAAGAGTAGCGGGACAGGTACTGAGAACCTTTAAGAGAAGGGACAAGAAAGGAATGATTCCCCTGCTGAAAACACTAATCATACCAAAACTTGATTACTGCTCACTCTTGACGTCCCCATATAAAACGGAAGAAATTAATAAACGAAGAAATTCAAAGAAATTTCACAGCTAAGATTGATGGCCACAAAGAAATCAACTACTGGGAAAGGCTACGTAAACTAAGTCTGTAATCCCTGAAAAGAAGAAGAAGAGAGAGGCACACCATTATTTACATATGGAAAATGATCGAAAAATTGGTACCAAACCTCAAACTAAACCTAATTACCATCCAAACAATATTAAAAAATAGAATGTATAGTGTTCGTAAACTAAAGGCCCGACAAGGGACACCCTCAACAATGAAGGAAAATAGCTTGGTTGTCAGGGGATCAAGATTTTTAACCAGCTTCCAAAGGACCTCAGCAACGTCACAGAGGTCAAAGTTGAAATCTTCAAAAGAAGACTAGATGCCTGGCTCAGGACGGTGCCAGATGAGCCAGGTGTACCTGGCTATGTGCGATGGAGATCGCAAGAGAGCAACTCGCTCCTTTAACAAGTCAGGCCTAGAGGGGAGGGCACCAGCTTGACCTTCGGGTGAAGAGAGACCAACGCACGGAACTGCTACGAGGCTACGAGGTGGCACAAAAGTTAGGAGTCAAAGGAGCTGGAGAAAATGGATATTTTCCCTTCTGTGGCCGCCGCTATTTTCAAATAAGAATTACTTTTTTAGTTAAAAAAAATTATAATTTATAATGTATGTATTCTCTCTGGCTCCTTTGACTTCTGACTTTTGCCCAACCCTATATATATATATATATATATATATATATGAGACACACAGACAGTGAATGGAACAAGGAACTCTTCTGGGATAATTAAATCCACTATAGTCCGAATAAGTAATGGTAAATGACAAATACCATAGTTTTTCTTTTTCATGATGCTAGCCCGACGTGGGCAACGGGTCACTCGCAAAGAGGTCTCATAAATATAGCTTCCCTCACCAGCTATCTGCAAAGCAGACAAGATCCAGCTTTGGTACATGGATCTAGGGTTTAAAGCAGCCTAGCCCTGCTACATTTAGAACCTCAATATAAGCAAAAGACTCGCTGCCTTCACGTCAGATTGAATACATCAAAGAAAAGGGGTAACTATTATATTTTTAGCCAAAAACCAAAACTTAAACCTCAACTGGCAGAATTGAGCGTCCACTTTTCAAGGCACATAACATGTCCGTTTCAAGATGGGAATGAACTCAGAATGGTCCCCTGAGTTTTTTATGATACACATGTGTGTATCATACATGTGTGTATGGTACACATGTGTGTATCATACATGTGTGTATGGTACAAATGTGTGTATCATATAAAACTCATGGGACCATTCTGAGTTCATTCCCATCTTGAAACGGACATGTTATGTGCCTTGAAAAGTGGACGCTCAATTCTGCCAGTTGAGGGTTAAGTTTTGTTTTTTGGCTAAAAATATAATAGTTACCCCTTTTTCTTTGATGAATTCAATCTGACGTGAAGGCAGCGAGTCTTTTGCTTATATTGAGGTTCTAAATGTAGCAGGGCTAGGCTGGTTTAAACCCTAGATCCATGTACCAAAGCTGGATCCTGTCTGCTTTGCAGATAGCTGATGAATGAACTCAGAATGGTCCCCTGAGTTTTTTATGATACACATGTGTGTATGGTACACATGTGTGTATCATACATGTGTGTATGGTACAAATGTGTGTATCATATAAAACTCATGGGACCATTCTGAGTTCATTCCCATCTTGAAACGGACATGTTATGTGCCTTGAAAAGTGGACGCTCAATTCTGCCAGTTGAGGTTTAAGTTTTGTTTTTTGGCTAAAAATATAATAGTTACCCCTTTTTCTTTGATGAATTCAATCTGACGTGAAGGCAGCGAGTCTTTTGCTTATATTGAGGTTCTAAATGTAGCAGGGCTAGGCTGCTTTAAACCCTAGATCCATGTACCAAAGCTGGATCCTGTCTGCTTTGCAGATAGCTGATGAGGGAAGCTATATTTATGGGACCTCTTTGCGAGTGACCCGTTGCCCACGTCGGGCTAGCATCATGAAAAAGAAAAACTATGGTATTTGTCATTTACCATTACTTATTCGGACTATAGTGGATTTAATTATCCCAGAAGAGTTCCTTGTTCCATGCACTGTCTGTGTGTATCATAAAAAACTCAGGGGACCATTCTGAGTTTATTCCTATATATATATATATATATATATATATACAGCGTGTCCCAAAGAAATGTATATCCACTTTGTTCGATAATACCAGCTATGAGGATAATAAATATATTACTTTTTATATGTTTTTTAATAAAGAATTTTCTCCTGAATCTAAATATGTAATTATTTTTATTAAAAATTGAAGAACAAAAAAGTTACAGATGTTTAAATTATAATTATTATTTTCGAGACTTGATGTGCGATATTTTCTAATATTTTAACCGACTGTTTTGAGATACTTATGTTTAGTGTTGATATTGAAGCATAAATGTTGTAATTATTAGTTAATTCAAAAAATTTACAAATTCCATGGTTAAATGACACTTTTATCTAAGATGTTCGACATCTTCCAGAACGTTGTTTTTGTAAGTTTTGCACAGTGCCGTCGGTTTCAAACTTATCTCGTATACGTGCAAAAATATTAGAAAATATCGCACATGAAGTCTCGAAAATAATAATTATAATTTAAACATCTGTAACCTTTTTGTTTTTCAATTTTTAATAAAAATAATTACATATTTAGATTCAGGAGAAAATTCTTTATTAAAAAACATAAAAAGTAATATATTTATTATCCTCATAGTATTATCGAACAAAGTGGGTATACATTTCTTTGGGACACGCTGTATATATATATCTATATATATATATATATATATATATATATATATATAGTATATATATATATACAGGTGGGCCGTAAGTTTCCATACATAGGAAAAATAAACATTTTGTTATGGACAACCACTTTTATTTATATAATATGCTCTACATGGTTGCCATTGTTTTGAAAACACATTTCAATACGTGTTCCCCACTGTTGATGAACACGCATTAGCACAGTTGACGTTATGCTTGTAATGGCGTTGGTGATACGTTCCTTTAGATGATTTATGTATCGTATCTTTTCCTGATACACCATGGCCTTCAAGTGCCCCCAAAGATAGAAATCAAGGGGGGTGAGATCTGGGGATCTGGGAGGCCACTCCACAGGACCACGCCGACCAATCCAAGCATCCGGAAACTGCTGATCCAAATACCGACGCACGTGAAGACCATAATGAGGTGGAGCTCCATCTTGCTGGAAGTAAACTGGGAAGTTACCTTCCTCGTTTAGCAGGGATGGGAAAATCTCTTCTTGCAACATGTTAAGATACCTTTCGGCATTAAGATTTCCATTGACAAAAATTGGTCCAATAATTCTGTCACCCCATATCCCGGCCCACACCATCACTTTACCGGCACCTTGCATCTTCGTCGGACTCAGCCAGTTAGGGTTAGCATTACTCCAATAACGTATGTTTTGCCGATTAACCTCTCCATTGACGTAAAAATTTGCTTCATCAGTAAACAAGATCTTACGTCAAACGCATATTCTTAGGGTATCTGAAACATAAAAACAAACGTTTAATTTTTCCTATGTATGGAAACTTACGGCCCACCCTGTATATATATATATATATATATATATATATATATATATATATATATATTGTTATATATATATGAGAATATATGAGATGTGATGTGCAGCAGGACCGAGGAGGGGAAGTGACATTGAGTGGAGAGCGTGTTAAGACGGTGGAGTATTTTAAATACTTGGGGTCAACAGTGGATGCAGAGGGGGGAGCAGAGAGAGAGATAAACTGTAGAATACAGTCGGGGTGGAAGAACTGGAGAGACGTATCAGGGGTGCTCTGTGATAAGAGGGTTCCAGTGAAACTGAAGGAAAAGGTATTCAAAACAGTGGTGAGGCCGGCAATGTTGTATGGAATGGAGACTGTGCCAATGAAGAAGAGCAATGAAAGAAAAATCGATGTGGCTGAAATGAAGATGTTGAGATGGATGTGTGGAGTGACGAGGAGGGATAGAGTCAGAAATGAGCATATAAGAGGAACAGTGAAGGTGGCGGAAGCATCTAAGAAGGTGCAGGAGGCCAGGCTGAGGTGGTATGGACACGTCAGGAGAAGAGAGGAGGAGTATGTGGGGCGCAGAGTGCTGGAGATGGAGTTGCCGGGACGGAGAAGAAGAGGAAGACCGAAGACGAGATGGAGGGACTGTGTGGTGGCGGACATCAGGGAGAAGGACTTGGAGGAGGACGTGGTATATGACAGAGGAGAGTGGAGAAGACGAACCAAAAACAGCGACCCCATGTAAACATGGGATAATAAGCTGCGGAAGAAGATATATATATTGTTATAATTAAAAACTAACTCGTCCGCAAAGTACAAATCCTTGGGAACCACCTACTCACAAAATAAGATTCAATAAGTAACCTAACAGTTTTGCATAAAGGATACAAATATCAAGGAAATATAATGCCAAAAGATATGGCTACTTCTGAACAATTTTAGTGGGTCGGTTAAAATAGTTTTTCTTTGTATTTGTACAAGCCGCGCCTTTGGCAATATCCTCTCAAATATTGCTGAGACGATTCAAGCGTATGATATTTTACAATTTTCCCGACGTCAGACTCAATCCGTGTCACTCGCATTCAAATCTCAGGCAAACTGGCAAACTTCTCATTCGCATTCAAGTTGATTGTCAAAACACAACACTTGCATTCAAATCGGAATTTTCGTTTTCTACAGCTGGAAATCGGTGACAATTACATTTCGATCGCTTTGTATATATATATATATATATATGAATATATATTTATATATATATATGACGCGTTCGGTGGAGAAGGGGCGAACGCAACATTTTCGAATTATGCCACAAAATGCAGTTAAAGTTTGTAAACTTTAAACCTTTGTATTTTTCCGGTTTATTGAAATGTTGTATGAATTTGAACACATATTTGAGTAAAATATTGTTGTGTAATATGTCGATATAATAAAACGCCAAGAAATTTTACAATATTATTTATTGATAGCTTCTGATGTTAACTGGTGTAATCCATTATTTGGTCCTCTTCGTCGAATGTTGTATTACCTGCTTTAACTGTTTCGGTTTCTTCCAGTTCCTTTAACAATCTTGTATAATAGTTCACTGCAGTTGCAGGCATTAGGTCTGATAATTCTTTGAGATCTTTTATTTTTTCCTTAGTTATTGGCAGCAATTGGGAATACTTTGGTTGCAGTGTCTGCTGGGCTAGATTGAATAAACTGACACTGTAGGATTTTTTCCCTTTCTGCAGTCTGACGGGATGGCTATTATCTGGGGTTGTGCGGTATGCAGTAGATATTACGTAGCCTTCTTTGTGTTGAAAGTCAAATATTAACTTTCTTGCATATGTAAATTTAGTAGTTGTTGATTTCCTAATGACAATGCACGTTTTTAGGACGTCAAAATCGGGAAAATCAGCCTGTTTCATTTCTACAACTAGGAAGCGCTGCGAAACGGCTGTAGTTATGGCCGTAACATAATCTTTTTTGGTGTAAATAATATTGCTGTAATTATTTTTTATATTTTGTTCAATTTGGCCAAATTGAGCATCACAGGGCATTGTCGAGTGACCAGAAAGTAGATAGATGTGTTCAATGTGAAGCAATGATGCGGAGTGAATTTCTCTGAGATACATTAAAACCTAAATTTTACCGTGAAAGAGTGCAGACTAACATCTAATTTTTTGCATAGGTAAAGCAAAGGTTTTAAAGGATAATTATACGTCAAAAAACTCATTTTTCGAATTTTGTGGCGTTCGCCCCTTCTCCACCGAACGCGTCATATATATGCAGTAAAATCACAGAATAACACGTGATCTTATTAATAAGCAAACAACCACAGGGAAAAGGAAAAAGAAACACGAAATCCGAGCGCTTTCGTGATATATTCACATCTTCAGGGAAAAACAAGTAATATTACTTGTTTTTCTCTGAAGATGTGAATATATCACGAAAGCGCTCGGATTTCGTGTTTCTTTTTCCTTTTTCCCTGTGGTTGTTTGCTTATATATATATATATATATATATATATATATATTATATATATATATATATATAACGGGTGAACCAAAAGTAGGTGGACAGAATGATAACGTTTATTTTGAGAATACATTACATATACAATTATATTTAATTTTTTTGTATACTATAATACAAAATAGAAAAAAAAATTAACTTATACCAATACCGTACAATACAAAAGCACTGAAAATTTTATCAACGCAGGTGCTCAAATTGCTGTCCATCACAATTTACACAGCTTTGAAGTCTACCTTTCACACTTCGACAAACATTTTTGCATAAGTTTCTTTGTGCATTAATTTCTTGAAATGCATCTCTGATGTAATTTTTCAAATCACCAACACTTCGTGGTTTTCGACTATAAACTTTGTCCTTGAGTACTCCCCAAAAGAAAAAATCCATTGGGGTAAAGTCAGGTGAACGTGCAGGCCATTCAATTTGACCTCTTCGGCTGATCCATTTCTCGGGAAATGTTTCATCAAGATACTCACGGACTGCTCTTGAATAATGTGGAGGGGCCCCATCTTGTTGGAAATAGAGATCATGTGAATTAGGTTGTTGTTGTAAGTGTGGAACAACTTCATTCATTAGAATTTCGAGATACTTATCACCTGTGACTGTTCCATCAACAAAAATTGGTCCTAAAACACCAGAACTTGAAATACCACCCCAAACAGTGACACCAGGCTGGTTTAGTTGCTGCTCTAATGTTAAATGCATGTTCTCACTATACCAGTAAACACAATTATGTCGGTTAACATGACCTGATAATTTGAAAGAAGCCTCATCGGTCCACACAATGTTATCTAAAATTATTGGATTTCCTTCAATTTCGTTCAGCATGATCTCACTAAATTGCAGCCGCCTGTCTGGGTCATCCTCCAATAAGCCATGAATTAGCCGTGGACGATAAGCTTTCAACCCAATAGATTTCAGAATTCGTATAATAGAGGTTTGTGAAATGTCCAGTTCTGCTGAGGCTCTTCTGGTGGACTTTTTGGGACTGTGAACAAATGCTTCGGCAACAAGTTGCTTATTGTCCTCTGTGCAAACTGTTTTGGGTCGACCAGTTCTTGGGGCATTAAGAATTGAGCCAGTGGCATCAAATTTGTCACGAATGCGGTAAATGGTTTGTCTCTTTGGGGCTTGAGTACCAAATGTTTCAACCCATTTTGTTCTAACAGTTTCAGGATTTTGAGATTTCCAATACTCTTTTAACACCCATTTTCTGGCATCAGTATTTAGATTATTTGCCATTATGGGTTCTCTGAACTATCTGAAAAGAAAAAAGATTAAATTTAAATAAATTTAGTTATAATATTTAATATAATCTAACACAAACACCATAGTTATAATGAACACCATAGTTATAATATAATATAACACAAACCCTATTCAACCTACTGTCCACCTACTTTTGGTTCACCTGGTATATATATATAGTAGTACGGGCGCAAAATGGACGAGTGCAAAAATGTTGCAATGCTGCAGAAATAATGCTGAATGTTGCAGAGGGGTGGGGCTATGTTGCAAAGGGGGTGGGGCTATGTTGCGAAGGGGGAGGGGGTATGCAATGAAGGGGAGGAGGTTATGCAATGAAGGGGAGGAGGTTATGCAACAACTCAATGTTGCAAAGGCGGTAGGGTAATGCAACAACTCAATGTTGCCAAGGGGGAGAGGGGAGGGAGCTTTGGGGGGAGAAGGGAGGATGACCTCCCCCCAAAGGGGTAGCCTTAACCTAAGAGAGGAAGAGAAAGGAAAGAAGGAGGAGGTCTTTGCGGAAGAAGGTGGGATGTCCTCAACCCCCCCCAAAGGGAAACCTAACCTAAGTCTTAACCTAAGAAGGAAGGAGAGAGAGTTCTTTATTCCACCGGAGTCCGCATCATTATGAGCGTCCTGAAGCCAAGTAGGTGTTATATAGAGGATCGTGAGTTGCCAGGTATCACTTTTCATATATGGAGGGGGTTACCAGATAGCATTTATTTTAATTGTTCAGGTATACATTATTAGGGAGAGTTGGCAGATATCGCCATTTATTTTAGTTCACACGAGTTGCCAAATAATGTTTTTATTTATTAAAAGCAAGCGGACTTTCTCCTTAAAGTTATTCAACAAGCGAGCTAATTATTAAAGCGAAACCCAATATTAACAATAAAAGAAATACACTAGACAATTGGCTTAGCAAAAGAAATCATTCCAATAACATATTCTCTAAGAATAATATTCAATTTACCTATAAGTCGCTTTCATTTATTCTAACACCTTGGAATGTATACTGAGTCTATTTACTTTTGACAGTCCTTTCTATATTTTTTATAAACCAAAATCAGCGAAATCAAGAAGAGGAATCTTTTATTCATTTGTTTTTAAGCTAATTTCATACAAAAATATTAATACACACTTTATATATACATATATAAAAAAAACTATAATTATTTTAACTAACTTCACCTAAAGGTCTATTTACTTTTTTCATTCCTCTCTCTCTCTCTCTCTCTCTCTCTCTCTCTCTCTCTCTCTCTCTCTCTCTCTCTCTATATATATATAAAATAATTATATATATATATATATATAATATATATATATATATATATATATATATATATATATATATACAAGATGTGTCTTCACAACTCACATTTTTTTTTCGTTAATTTTATTAATTCTATCGATTTGAGAAATACACACACACACACACACACACACACACACACACACACACACACACACACATTTATATTAAATTTCCATATGTAAACAGGATTAATAATATGTGAAGATATACTGAAATGTATATTAAATTTGGTAATAAACAATTATTCTCATACAATATCGTTTATTTTCACATTATGTTGAGACGAGAAGGAATGGAGACAGGAACGGATAAGGGTCACCCATATTTAGCCCGAAGCTTTTTTGAAGGTCGCAGAGGCTGACCGCAAATTGGCCAGAATGGAATGTGGTAGACAAACTTTCGTTCAAAGATTCGCTTCCGTCTCCTCTCGCTCCATGCGATTCCTTTTCCTTGTATATAAATGTTTTTATTAACTTCGTTGTTTATGTCTTATTTTTCTTTACGTGTAATTTGTATGGTATCATCTTCACACACACACACACACACACACACACACACACAGAAAGAAAGTTTTGTTTATTCTATATAGATATAACATTCGCAGCTTTAATTTTCAGAAGTATATTAGAATTCATTTACCGTGTTTATGATGGCCGTTAGTAGTCACAGCAAAATTTTTTGAAAATATAAATAAAGGAATGAAAAGAAAAACAAAAATATTTATAATTTCTTTATTATAAATTCATCTCGATAAGATCGTAAATGGGGTTTTCCATCTCCCTGAATTGTTCATTTTGACGAGGGTCAAACCTTTCACTCCATCTTAGACCTACAGTTTAACGTGGAATCCGAACTAAGCTGCAACACTGGCGGGGTGAAATTACATTGTCATCGCCCGATCTCTCAACCAGCACCCCAGCGTCTTAACCACTAGGATAAATAGGGTACCCATTTATCTACCAACCCAAGCAGACATTCATGAACTAAATACAAATTAACCACACTCCTACGCGAGAAGTAAAAGTCAAGCCGAATACATTAATCAAAGTTGAGAATCGAATAGTATGACCGCAAACATATATTTTGAAAATATTTGAGACCATCGTGGCAGAGACTGTAAAATGCAATTAACACACACACACACACACACATATATATATATATATATATATATATATATATATATATATATATAACCAAATCCACAAGTCAGGAATCTTGGGAAAGCTGAGAATAGTATGACAGCAAAACATAATGCACATTCTGCTTGTAGAAATCTTCTATATTTCTTATTTCTTAATGATATTTGTGTCAAAGGGTGTTACTGTACTGTTTCTGGTAATGTCAGGATTATGAAGAGTAGCAGCGCTAATTCTGTTTCCTGTGGTACTGAGCTGAGCGGCTCTGATGAAGATATTCCTATAACGACTTGCATCCGAACTGGGAAAAATTGAGGATCAAATAGTATGGCCGCAAAAATAATGTAAAATATTGTTGTGATAGAGATGGTTGTTCAATGTTGCGAGGGATATTGCATAAAGGGGAGGGTTGGGGAAAACCGAGAAAAGTATGGGCACAAATGCAAATATTGTCGTGGTAGAGACTGCAAGGGGTAATAAGTGTTACGATTGGTACACAAACTTATCATAGCCCGCCCAGTTACACTGACAACCAATCATTAAACTTACGAACCACCTCTTAGTCTTTTGGGGCGGTGCTTGGGGATCGTGCATATAAAAGGAAATATTTTCAACTAGGAGTCACAGTAGTTATTTTCACCAGTGAATAAACAACATTCCCTCCGCCATGAATCAAGAACTTTACAGTTTACCGGATTTATATCAATATGGTGACATTGTAGCATTGTCTACAATTAATCTTTTTAACACGGCTGACCGGGATGGATAATTTCCAACGCAAACCGTTGATGATATTTGCAATGACACTCCTTACGATTCGACGCAAGGGACGGCCCTAGAAATGTAAGTGCCTATAATTTTATTTTTTGGAGTAAATTATTTACAAACTTGTGCCTGTCAGAAAAAGCACTGTTCTGGATTAGTTCAACATATATATGGAGGGTAGTAGTAATTCATCTCATCACACTAAAAATACATCATCTAGGTATCCGCAATTATAGATTAGTTTGCAATTATGCTAAAATCCTGTTTTGAATCATTGAATTTTTTTTATTACAATCTTTTGCATGTTTTTTATAAATTCAAATGTTATTCGGAATTATCTCTTAAATGAACTTCTCTGAGTGGTTCAGAGATATCTTCACATTGTAATACTCTTACTATATATACTCTGTATGTTTTTGCTAAAAAAGATTCAGTATGAACTAAACTAATGAATTATTCTTTCTCCTTTAAGGTCCGATAAGGATTTGACACGTGTTATACAATCTTTTCGTTTTGAAGAATCCCATGTCATGGACCTGAATACGGCGGTAGAAGATTTACTGAGCAGTCAGCCCAACGATTGTCACATCATTAGCGAAATAATGTTGTGTTTTTTTTTGTTTCGATCTTATTTTGGGGGGAATACGACATAATGTATTTTCATCCATTTATTAAATGAAATAAATCATATTTTTAGTAGAATAATCATCTTAAACTACAGAATATACAAACTAACATTATTGGTTACATATATATATATATATATATATATATACCCGAACAAAACATCATACTATACAACGAATAAGCACAATTGGAAAACGGCTTTTTATCTGTCTGCATACCATTTCATCGTTTCGTTGAGTGTGACACGGGTCGAATAATTTTAAAAAATTTATAAAGTCTTTACCACGTGACATATGCATGAGAAATGAAATGCAGTACATCCCGCATGTATTACTAAAATATCCTTGTAACCGGAATGGGTTCCATACAACTTCGGGGATATGCAACTGGTCGAGAAATTTTACAATAACAGGGCCACTCCAGGGCTGAGTCCCGAATGAATCAAAATAGTACATGCGACCCTTATTTTTAAAATAGATTACGAACCAACGAATTCCTTCATTACCAATGACATCTGTGTTCACAATAGGACTACCGCAATCTCGCGTAGTTGGCAAATTCAATGTTTCATTCTTCGCAAACACACCGATAAATTTTACCACGTGACATATGCATGAGAAATGAAATGCAGTACATCCCGCATGTATTACTAAAATATCCTTGTAACCGGAATGGGTTCCATACAACTTCGGGGATATGCAACTGGTCGAGAAATTTTACAATAACAGGGCCACTCCAGGGCTGAGTCCCGAATGAATCAAAATAGTACATGCGACCCTTATTTTTAAAATAGATTGCGAACCAACGAATTCCTTCATTACCAATGACATCTGTGTTCACAATAGGACCCGCAATCTCGCGTAGTTGGCAAATTCAATGTTTCATTCTTCGCAAACACACCGATAAATTTTACCACGTGACATATGCATGAGAAATGAAATGCAGTACATCCCGCATGTATTACTAAAATATCCTTGTAACCGGAATGGGTTCCATACAACTTCGAGATATGCAACTGGTCGAGAAATTTTACAATAACAGGGCCACTCCAGGGCTGAGTCCCGAATGAATCAAAATAGTACATGCGACCCTTTTTTTTAAAATAGATTGCGAACCAACGAATTCCTTCATTACCAATGACATCTGTGTTCACAATAGGACTACCGCAATCTCGCGTAGTTGGCAAATTCAATGTTTCATTCTTCGCAAACACACCGATAAATTTGGAACGTGTGATTCGTTCACTATTCATCACTCTCAGAAGTGTATTCGCATCCATTTTAAAAGTCAGTGATAACGCCCCTAAATCTGCCTACTTCTATTAGGGCTTGTGACTCAAGGTATACTAGTACACTAATAGTCGCGTCTATAGGCTTCGTGAATTCCAACCTGACTGAAATGTTTCAACTCTGTTGTGGACTTAAATGTGTATTTACGCTAGCAGAGAAGTCAGGTGTGATGTCAAACGGATAAAGCCTAAATTGATCAATGAATTTTTTCTGCGTTACCCCATTCCCGAGCTCATCACAATCACCAGCAATATGGGCCAGATTACTATATGCTCTCGCGCAAAGCGGTAACACAGCGTCTGATGAATAGTCCGTATCCAATGTTCCTCCCAACGCAATGCCATTAACGTATAGAGTTATATTTTTAAGGTCGAAATTCTCGAATTTAAAGGCACTCTTTTTATATTTTCTATTCACCGAAGCATGGTTCTGCATTCCGATTAATATCCTTTTAGGAAGATTTCCCAGGACAATGTTTTCTATCTGCTTCGATGCCAACCCCGCAGGCACCGTGTATAGTTTGATCTGTACTCTGTTAATAGAGTATTTTACTGTAGCGTTTAGTAAATTTTTCTCAATTTCTAGTTGTTTTGGTGAACTTAATTTCACTCGCCGTACGCGGAGGTATGTCTCCATAATGTGAACCACAACGGGTTTTGCTCCCTCTTCTTGATCAGCATCCAGATTTAAACAGATCTCAGGATTCGTGCGGGTGAGCTTTATTTTCATATCCACCCCATTCACAAGCAACTTCTCCTGGAATGTGAAATCTGTATGCAGGCGTCCAAAACACTCGTATATCTTCTTTTTAAAATTTTTAAATTTGTCCTTTATACTACTTTCATCTTTAGTTTGATAATATCCCTCGGCACTTAAAAAGGTATCCTTCGCTTCTTTGGAAAAGTTGAGGACATTTTCCAGATAGGCTCGTAGGTGATACTACCCCGTGCCTGCTGATATGTTGACCTGATTTAAATATACGTCACACTGGTTGAATATGGAGTGCAGAAAATTTGTTTCAGGGTATACAGCATATTTGTCATCGCAGTCCGTTCCATCAGAATGGGCTATACGTAGTTTAGCGTACATGTGCACACAGCTTGGATAAAAAATGTAAGGGCCTGAGCTGGGTGATCACGAATTTTATAGGGGCGCTCGGGGAACTAATTGTGTTTAAAGGGTTAATTGTAATAAAGTCACTGTGTTCGATAGAAACTTGAGTTGGGGGCATGTCAAAGAGGGATAGCTCCGATTTACAGCATTGTGAACTACACGGATGGATGAAGCGTGCCATGACGAGTTAGAACTAGTGCCTCCTCTCTCGACAAGTAGTAAAAACTATGATTCATGAGTTCAATGTCCTTAGCTTATATCAGTCAAAAAAATGGTCATCCATAGGCTTCATTCGCTTACAGCACTTCTTTTTTTATATCCTTTTACGCTTAATGGCACGTGATGGTAATCCCTTCTTCCGGACAGTCCTCTTCTTCTTCCCGCCACCACGCATTTTTCTCCTTGCATCTTTGACGATTTCGTCCCGTGTACGTTTTAAATGTTTTTTTAGAGCTTCTATAGGTTTAACCCCAGCCATTATGTCTTCTGCAGTGTTAAGACCTGATTCTAGCGCTTTCCTTCAGAGATATCTGGCACCCTTCTTCAGCAAAGGAACAGCCGTACGTAGTATGGTTGAAAAAATGGACCCAAGTCCACTACTACCACGCTGGTACCTCACCCCTCGATAGACGGTGAAAGGCTTTCTGTCCATTATAACTCAGTGCGTCGAAAGTGCAGCTTCACTGTTAAGCTTCCGTTACCGAATGGGAAACTTTTTCCCTCAATCGTTCTTATATATATCAAGATATTGGTTATTAGATTAGTTGCGACATTCACATAATGGGGTCTGTCATATGTAATACTCAAACTTCTTCCTCTATGGCGTGCATGGGTATCCCCAACAAACTGGTGCTCCACTATATTGCTGTAAATATAGCACATGTCTGGGGGTTTATAGCCGTCAACGATTTTCTCCATTTTCTTCTGATACATTAGGCTGGACAAGTGTTGTGCCTCGTGAAATGTATCTCTTTGGATGACTGATCGAGATCGTCCATCGGTCATAATTTTGAACACTCTTTGGTCGTTAATATTTCGGTTAGCCTGTGATTTTAGGGCCACAGTGCATGCATGGAGATCATTGTTTACGATTTCGTATACTAAATCGCCCGTAAGATTTGAGCTCTCTAAACTTAGGTTCAAGTCTCTCACAACATCCTCGGCCTCACCATAGTGACCCGGACCTAGTGTTACTTCTGTACTGTAATACCGTGCATCCTCAGTCAGGGCGGTACGCATGGTTTCATCCCGAGTTACCCCGGCTTTTTCACACTCATTAGTCTCTAAGAATCGTAAAAACGGGTTCTTTATAATTAATACTTAGAAAAGGGGTATTCAACTGAATTTCGCATATACCCACCTCATACGTATCACGACCCAATTCAATGGGTCCGTGGAGTTCTGTTACAAAGCTAGCTAGTGTGTTGTTAGGGTGTACAGAGAGGGACGAGGAGGACGGGAGTGTGACGTAGAAATGGTTAGGAGCCATGTTGCATACTACTTAAGCTTCATTATTGCATCAGCTTTTATATAGTTGTTGAAACTTTCTGGGTACCCTAGCCATTTCACCAGGTACATTTTTCTCTTTCCTGATCCTTTGCTTCTTATAATTTTCTCAATTTTAAACACATTTTTTCCTAAATTAAATGCCACTTTCTGCAACTCCTCGCGGTAAAAGCCTCCTGCGATTTCTTCCCCATTCAAATCTTCAAAGTAACACATCATTATCTCACCTTTAGGTCTCATAGCCCTAACTTTAAAAATCTCACGTGTCCATCCTTACTCAAATCCCTTCGCGAATTTATTTCACGAACGCGACAGCCTTACATAATCATTGATTTTGAAACGCGCAGAGTGTGGTGGTGTTGGTGATCTATCTCTTCTCGGGAGCGTACCTCTTTCTAAAACTTCGTTAGGTGTTGTCCCAATCGTGCGATGGTGTGAGCGGTTGTAGGATGAAACCAATGATTCCAGAATGTCTAGAAATCTGTATGTGTTTTTATGTGTAAAATAGCGGTGCTTGCGTTTCTTTATGGTACGTTGAACTCTTTCAGCTAAAGAAGCCTTATGTATAGAATTGGTAATGTAATAGCTGATATTAAACTCTGTCAACATGTTCTGAAAAGCACGGCCTATAAATTCCTTCCCCATATCCGTACCAAAATAGCTAGTAACCCTGTTTTCTTTTAACATCAGCGTTTTGGTGGCTTTAGCAACTGTTTCAGGTGATTTATTTTTCAGAGGAATTAGCCACAGATATCTAGAGAATACATCTATTATGAATATAATGTAGCGGTAACCATCGTTATACACAGAATATCTTTGCATGTCTGTTAAATCTGCTTGCCGAATAGAGTCAGTCGAAGCAGCTGTTGTCTTTGCTGTTTTAAACCTTTTTCTCACAGGTTTATGAAGTGTATAAGCGTCCTACTCCCGCAAAAATCTATCAACATCTTTTTTTCCTACTCCGTAAACAGTCTATCTACGCCACCGTAGGAGGCTGAGTTAGAAATATCATAATAACGTCCCTGTATTGTTGTGTTGTGTGGCCGACCCATTAATCTTTGGTTGGTCAGCTCTATCGTCGGACACAGGTCCTATGCCACCATATCCATCGTTCCCCGTGCTGTGCCTAATAACCACGGGAATCTCTGTCGGGGTCTTATAATTTTCGTACTCGTGAAGAAATTTCTGCAGAGCTTCTTGGTATAAGATTCTTTTCTCATCAGGTGTTTTTTCACTCTTTAATAGGGTTAGCAATTCGCTTTCCATTCTTTTAAGTCTGCTTTTACGGGGATCTAGATCCGTGTCTGCATTCTTTGAACTTTGCAGTGAAGCATACACCTCGTGTGGAATCACTACCACTTTCTTCATTATGTTAATATAGTCAGTAAAGGGCCCAAAACTGAAAATAAGATGTGGAGGAATGACCCTCTTGTTTGTACAATAATTCGTTTTTTCTTCCCTACAGTTTGACTTTTACGAGCGAGTGCACGTATTATGTTCTTGTAACGGCGTAGGCGAGCCTTCTGAGGTGGTTTCATTGATACATTGCAATTTATAACGTTAAGACAGGTTTCACAGATGCATTTTAAAAAGTCGGAGTCGATATTTTTAGCAAACATCTGCTGCATTGCCCGGGGCAGTCGATGATAGATTTTTATTAATTCATGGTATTTCTTTAGCCTCTTTGTCATTCTGGAATATACACCGTTTCAGGCTCGTTTGGAAATATATTCGTTCTTAGAAGCACCCTAAACGTGTTTCGCGGATGAAGGTCGCAAAGCAAATATCCGTAACGCGGCTTGTAGCTTCTTTATAAACTTCCAAAAACTCCTTACGCTGATTCGGGAACATTTGATTGGCTAATACCCAATTTGTGATACATCTCTACGTTGCGCGAATAAGACTAGATATTGTGTATTTAACGACACATCGCGCATGTATCTATTTTTGAAAAATAGATTCTGATTGATGAAGAACACGCTTATGTTAAGATGGTGGGAGAATACTGTAAATGTCTCGGCAAACGTTTTATCCATCTCCAACATGAGATCGTCAATTACAATGACTGTATGTTCATTTCCCTTTAACGAATTAACATCATACACCTTTGTGGAACAAAATATCATCTTGGTACTCGTTGAACACTGATTGATACGTCGAATAGCACCATATAACTTTATGCACAAATTTTGAGAACATCTCTCCCTTTTCTTTAATGATTTTAAGCATAAACACAGTTTTACCACATCCTGTAGGACCAGATATAATACATGTGGATGGGCTCGTGAACCTGAATTTTTCTATAGAAGCCATTTCTAACACGTCACACTCCTAAGTGGGTCATTTACAAAATATAATAAATATTTAAGTGACGACCCTTATATTCTACAGTCTTGCTTTTCGCTTCTCCCACAGAACCGTGAATGACGATGAGGTACAACATAATCTTTGATGTGTCTATTGTTAACTTATTTATTACACGTATTTGTAAATATATATACACCTTGAATATTTCGTTTATTAAATAAATCGTGTTTCAATTAGCGTTTCATTTCTCTGTGTGTGTGTGTGTGTGAGAAATTCTAAGTGCCAGCGTGTGTACAGGAGAAAGTTCTAAGCTCCGCCCACCTGTATGATTGAACACGTGACTCCTGCTACTACCTGGGCTTCCCTTCGTGCTCAGTTGATCGCAGTAAGCCCTGAACCTCAGACGTGTATTATCCCGCGTAGACAGAAAATAGTAATGGCTACCTTTAATATTGCGTGTTCGACGTTCATGAAATGGTATTCTGCAAAGTGTCAAGATGTGGTGGATACTGAAAAACTCCCTATTCCACCCTCCTTTGATGCTTTTAAGACTACATTGAATCGTGCGAAGGAGCAAGATGTACAAATACTCTACGACTATTCTGGTGAGAGCATTGTAGGATTTCGTGGGACAAGTGATGTATTGAACTATGTTGTAGGACTAAGCTTTATAAAAGCTTACATACACCGTGAAGTAAAAGAAGCAACACGTGCAGAAAGAAGCAACGGATGTGGATAGTGGTTTTGTTGATGAGTGGTGCGACAAGCGATATTATGTCATGTTGCATCATACCGAGTACTCGTACCCTGCGACTGAGAATGTAAATCTTGTCATCATGGGAAATCTTAAGTATTTTTATCACTATATTAATATATATCATGACGAAGTTTGTAGTGAGGTTGTGGCTAATGTCCTGTGTGAGTTTTTAACAGATTTAGAGACGAGTATCGCTTGTTAAACACAAAGGAAAAATATGGGCATATGTTCCTTTCAAATAATGCGCCGGATTGTGAAGATGTTTAGTTTGTGGAAATGAACGTGTGGTGAGTGATAAAACATTAAAACCGTTATAAAATGTGTTTAGTTCGTGAAAATCTCCCTTTGCAAAAGTGTCTGGTGCGTATTCTGGGGAGTGGGAGTGATAAAACATTAAAACCGATATTACTTCATGTATCGGAAAATTTCTCAAAACATCTACCCAATATAATGGGATACAACTATTCGAACAGCGCCGTACACGTTTCATTAGATTATGTGGTGACTCACTCATCCCGTCGAGCCGATCCGTTGCACGTGGCTCATAGTCATCTCAGAGCTTTAACCGATTGGACGTGTGCTCCTCGAATACGATGGAACTTCCTTTGAGTAGCATTCTCAACGCCGTGTACGATGTGTCCGTGACGAAGTCGTTGCGCGTGTTCAGGCGTAAATCCGGTGCCGTTAACTATGTACTGGAAACGGGATGTAGACAAATAAACAAACGGAATGTTGTTTATTTAAGTGTCGAGGAGATGAATAGAATCTTCGTGATAGTTGAGAAGTGGAGTGAAGATCGTTATAAAATTCTTACAAGTGTGGGTACAAGAAGAGAGCAGACTAGTGACACCCCCTCATATGCCGTTGTTTGTACGTTGTGTATAAATAACGATCGGCCATGCATTGATATAAGGTTGATGTGGAAGAATGCTTCTGATAATAACGCTCTTGTCCCTACGCGAAACCGTTTCATCCTCGACAGAATGTTTGAAATCGTCGGATTCCGCAAGCTGAAGCCTATATTAGACGCACGTGTTACGGATATGCTTTATTTTGATACGGTTCTTGAATACGCATACGCCGCTCTGCTCGATGGGTTTTCCAAGTGTAGGACTGAACAAGGTGAGAATGGTTTAGAGCTGGATGATTATTTAAAAAGTTTACACTCTTTGAAGTATCATGAACTTTCGTACAAAGCACTTGATCGGTACAGGGCTGAGCTCACCTACATCGTTCATCCTGAAGAACTATTTCTTTATATAATGAGCAGCTGTGGTAACGATTTAGAAGATTATTTCAACTGTCGCTATGCAGTGTGAAGAAGAGTTCACGATTGAAAAGCTCGGGGTAGGTAGAAATAAACCTTCGATTGGAAAGGCGTGTTTATAAACTTGTATTTGATGTTGTGGCTAACGATGAACTCTTTGTGCGTGCTTTTGATTGTATTCTAACCGTATTTAAAGATAACTTGCCAACCGGATGTAAAGTGGGCACAAAAATAGTACTGAACGATATGAAGGGCATTTATATAGAGTACAGATCTCCTTATACCTTCAGCGGTGAAATAATATTAAACCGCGTATACTGCGTAATGCAAAGCAATAACGATGTGATTGTAAACTTGATTACGTGTGAATTTAGTGTATTGCACAGTAAAACAAAGTGAATGTATTTATTTTCAATATATTTAACATAATTGTATATATATATATTTCTCCTGTACTGTTATATTGATGGCTATACGTTTTGTATTTCTTATTTTTTATTTTGTGAAGTAGAACATAAAGTGTATGTATTTATTTTCAATATATTTAACATAATTGTGTGTATATACATTTCTCTCGTACTGCTATATTGATGGTTATACGTTTTGTATTTCTTATTTTTTATTTTGTGCAGTAGAAGATAAAGTGTATGTATTTATTTTCTATATATTATTTAATATAATTGTGTATATATATATATATATATATATATATATATATATATATATATATATTTCTCCTGTACTATTATATTGACGGTTATATTTTTTGATTATATACATATTCCTCGTTCATATTTCTTATACTATTATTATTTTTAATTTTTTTTGATCATTCAATGTATATTTATTTTCTATATATTTACAATTTTCTAAATAAACAGAATGATGTAATGGTGTTTTATTTAATTCTTTTGGTTGTAAACGATAATTAATTATACCAAATGGCTGGTTATGCCTTCTAAACCGACTGACGGATTTCTAAGCCAACTGTTAAGAATATATGCTTTAATTAAATAAATAGCACAATCTGGCAACTCAACCTGAAAAAGCCATTTACGCCTTCTAAGCCAACTGGCGGAATTCTAAACCAACTGTGAATAATATATGCTTTAATTAAATAAATAGCACAATCTGGCAACTCAATCTGTACAAGCCATTTACGCCTTCTAAGCCAACTGGCGGATTAAGCCAACTGGATGATTTACAACTAATAAAACAGCGGTCGCTCGGCTGAAGTCTTAATATACACTTGGCTCCTGCCAGGTGAATACCTCTCTTCCTCTCTCTCCTTCTCCTCTATTTCTCTTGGGGGATAACTCCGCCTCCAAGTTTCATAACCCCTTGTTGCACCTGCAACATTCCCCTCCCCCCTTGGCAACATTGAACTGTTGCATAACCCTCTCCCCCCTTCACTGCATACCCCTCCTGCTCATTGCATAACCCCTCCCCCTTCATTGCATACCCCCCACCCCTTGTTGCATAACCCCTTGTAACATTGATCATTATCTCATTGCAACATTTTTGCACTCGTCCATTTTTCGCTCATACTGCTATATATATATTAGTGATGTAGGTCACATCCGCATCCGCGGAACATCCGCACATTTTCTCGCATCCGCATCCGCACTTTGGACTGCGGATGTCGTGCGGATGTGGACCGTTGAGATAAAACGTCATTAATAAGCGGAAATTATCAAATTCTACTATATTAATAGAACTAGTTCATTGTGCGCAAAAGTGATGCAAGCGACAAGACGAGAGGCTGTTCTTGTATGAAGTTACTCTCTTGCAACCTACTTAGATCCACGTTACAAAGCTAAGTTATTTTCACCTAGTACATTAGAACGAGTTAAATCATCACTTGGCAAAGCAGTTGAAGAGCTTCAATCTCTTGAATCTGTCGCTTCGCCACCCACCAAAAGAATAAAAGTTTCAGTGACAGAACCAACACCTTCAACAAGCAAATCTATCACAGAATCTCTCTCTCAGTTTCTTGAGTCAAGCAGCGATGACGAGACCTACGCGATGTCAAAAGATGTAGTAAAAATGATCGAGAGCTATCACCAAGAAAAACGCCTGGCTGCATGTGACAATCCTATTAGTTGGTGAAAAATACGCAGAATATCTATCCATACGTGAGTAAACTTGCAAGGAAACATTTAGCACGTCCTCCAACAGCGTACCAAGCGAGAGATTATTAGCAGTGCTGGATTAATATATGATGAAAAGAGAAACAGACTGGCAGCAGAAAAGGCGAAAAATTAATGTTCCTTAAGCATAACCTTCCTATAATTAAGTTTGAATATTAAACGATGAACATCTTAGTTTACTTTATTTTCATTACTCATTTATAAATATGCCTAATAAAACTTTAAACTTAATATAAATAGTTATCAAGCTAATTAAAGATCTCTTTCTATAAAGGTGGAGGTTGGGGAAAGGAGGTCGGGTAACACAATTATGGTTTCTAATTGTGGCTGAAACTCAACAAAATATAACGAATTTATTTGCAGACGAATTCACTAATGGATTTCTATATTAGTTAGATGCTTGCTATTATTTTATATGTTCAGGGAAAAGTACAGCAATTATTGTACAATTAATCAATTATACTACATTATAGCTACAGCTCTCTCTATATAATAACTTATTATATACGTTAAACACAACAAATCTCGAATATATCCTAAAAAATAACGAAAATGTAGACATCCGCATCCGCATCCGCATCCGCGGATGTGAAAAAAATGACATCCGCTACATCACTAATATATATATATATATATATATATATATGGGATGAATTTCACATTTAAACACGTGAAATGAATAAATAATGCAAACTCAAACGGAAACGAAAAAATGATTCCAAAGTCTTTCGTGTATTCAGCAGTTCACCTTGTCGGGGTGTGTACCTCGAAGCGGGGTACTGCTAAATACACCTGTGGGTTTGCATCGTATATGTACAGTATGGAATTGAACTCAGAATGCCCCCCTGAGGTTTTTTATGATACACACAGACTGTGCATGGAACAAAGAATTCTTTTGGGAAAATTAAATCCACTATAGTCCGAATAAGTAATGGTAAATGACAAACACTATAGTCTTTTCTTTTTCATGATGTTAGCCCGACGTGAGCAACGGGTCACTCGCAAAGAGGCCCCAAAAATATAGCTTCCCTCACCAGCTATCTGCAAAGCAGATAAGATCCAGTTTTGGGACAGGATCTAGGGTTTAAAGCATCCCAGCCCAACTATATTCAGAACCTCAATATAAGCAAAAGACTCGTTGCATGCATTCAATTCAACGCGAATGCAACGATTCTTTTGCTTATATTGAGGTTCTGAATATAGTTGGGCTGGGATGTTTTAAATCCTAGATCCTGTCTCAAAGCTGGATCTTATCTGCTTTGCAGATAGCTGGTGAGGGACGCTATATTTTTTGGGCATCTTTAATTAGCCACGTCGGGCTAACATCATGAAAAAGAAAAACTATAATGTTTGTCATTTACCATTACTTATTCGGACTATAGTGGATTTAATTTTCCCAGAAGAGTTCCTTGTTCTATGCGCGGTCTGTGTGTATCATATATATATATATATATATATATATATATAATATATATATATATATATACATATAATATATATATATATATACCTCGTTAACCTCGTTAACCTCGTTTAAGTTCCGTGTGTTGATCTGTCTTCACACGAAGGTCAAGCTGGTAGCCCTGCCTCTAGGTCTGGCTTGGTGGAGGAGCGAGTTGCTCTCTTGCGCTCTCCATCGCACATAGCCAGGTACACCTGGCTCATCTGGTACCACCCTGAGCCAGGCATCTAGTCTTCTTCTGAAGGCTTCAACTTTGACCCCTGTAACTTTTCTGAGGTCCTTTAGAAGTTGGTAAAAAAGTCTTGGCCCCCTGACAACCAAGCTATTTTCCTTCAGTATTGAAGAGGTCCCTTGTCGGACCTTTAATTTGGGAACATTACACATTTTGCCTTTCCTATTTTCCAGCGGTGTTTGGATGGTATTTGGGATTAGTTTCAGGTTTGGTACCAGTTTCGCGATCATTTTCAATATGTACTATACTCGTAGATTATGGTGTACCTCTCTCTTCTTCTTCTTTCCAGGGAGTACAGATTTAGTTTATATAGTCTTTCCCAGTAGTTGAGTTCTTTGCCGCCATCAATCTTAGGTGTGAAATGTCTCTGAGTTTCTTCTAGTTTATTAGTTTCTTACTTTTTATATGGGGACGTCAAGAGTGAGCAGTATTCAAGTTTGGTATGATCAGTGTTTTCAACAGGGAATTATTACGGTCTTTTCCCTTCTTTTTAAAGTTCTTAATACCTATACCGTTACTCCTTTTCCTTTGTTTATCGTTATCTGATTTTGTGTCTCAAATTTCGCATCATCGGTCGTTATGCAGTCTGTTTAAGTTCCTCATCTCTACCATATCTCAAGAGCTGAAATTTGTCGGTGTTAAATGTCATGTTGTTGTCTTCTAACAATTTGTATATTTTGTTCGTGTCCCTCTGCAAGGCCTCCACCTCACTTCCATCGCTGATTTTTCTGTTGATCTTGACATCGCCTGCAAACGATGTTACTATACTGTTGCTATTTACTCCACTGTCTATATCCGTTAGCATGATAATGACCAAGAGTGGGGCCAGTATTGTACCTTGTGGTACTGACCTACGTACTGTACTTCTGATTCTGATGATGATATACCTTGAATTTTGACGACTTATAGACGTTCTCTAAGGAAATTGTCGATCCATTTTTCCACTTTGTCTGTTATTAACATATATTTCATTTTATGTGCTATTATACCATGATCACATTTGTCGAAAGCTTTAGCAAAATCCGTGTATATGACATCGTACTCTCCATTGACTTCCAGTGCATCTACGATATTGTTATAGCGTTCTATAAGTTGCGATAGGCATGATCTTCCTGATCGGAATCCGTGCTGATTTTCGTTGAATCTTTCCAGAGTCTC